>CAWUFW010002455.1:1800000-2210262 GCA_963921515.1 Calotriton arnoldi | reverse complement strand
GGCTTCAAAACCATCTCCCCTGGAGCCTCCACATCTTTCCAGGGTCAGGCATCCCAGCAATCCTCCACAAAAGGCTACTTCTCTTCCAGGGGATCCTCATCAATAGTCATAAGCACATGAATATTCCCGCCCATGCGCGGGACCCCGGAAACACATTACATATATGTGAAAAACTATATATGTAGCTCTATATATATATCCATATATATATAAAAAACACACAATGTAGCCTCCCATAAACATGCTGAGCAATGTTGCAAGGAATTCTCTTGCACATAAACATATTCCAATAAAGCAGGGAGAAAGAAACTTTCAAAAACTGCTTTAATACATAGCAGACAACACAATCCTGCAAGGAATAATGAAGAAAACATTGCCTGCACATAGGCTGCATTGTGGGAACATTAGTGTAGAAAGCTGAAAAGCTAACCCACATAAACACACAGATAAACTGGCACCGTGCCTTTAAGGCAGCCATGACCCCTAGCTTCCCATCATGCCTCAGGGGTGACAGTTAGGTCAGTTGTTCTTTCCGGCTCCTTCTGTCAGGACCCTGGTTACTTCAGCTCTACCTCCTTTTTCTGTCAGAACATTCTTCAATTTTTGATAAAAGCTCTTACTTCGACATCTTTTTGGTGTTAAGTATTTCTCTACTGTTTTTTTTTTTTTTTTTAGAGAGTTGAGCATTTTTTTACAACAGAATGCCCTCTCTTTTTGACTCTTGCCCTTCCTGTGGCAAGAAGAAGTCCAAATCAGACCTCCACCCTGTCTGTATTCTATGCCTTCCTTCTGAGCATAATCCTAAATCCTGCCAGCATTGCAAGCTGCTGTCCAACAGAACTTTAAAGGACAGAGAAAGGATTCGTCTCCATGGATTGGCTGAGAAGAGAAAATCACCTTCTAAAGACAAGCCTCCGATGAAGAAGAGGAAAGAGAGCTTATCTACAAGTAAGATTCCAGTATGCTCTCCATCGGCGTCGGGCTCGGCGCCTCAATTCCCTTCATCGGCAACAAAAACGTCGACGAGAAGACCATCGACGGCGGGCTCGCCGTCGAGAGAACACCGGTCGTCGTCGAAGAACGCAGGTACGTCTAATCCTCCGCCGTCGTCAACCGGGCGACGATCAGCGTCGAGGAGTCGCTCTCCGTTGGTGCGGGCTCGCCCAGCGTCGAGACACAGATCTCCGTCGTCGCCGTCGATGCGGCGTTCGGCGTCGAGACAGGCTCCGCCGTCGCAGGGTCTCCAGCGTTCGGCGTCGAAGCAAGCATCTCAGTCGACGTCACCCAGACGACAGTCGACGTCGAGACACACCTCGTCACCTGAGGATAGAAACTCATCGCCTCCGCCGTCGCCCAGGCGGCGTTCGACATCGAAGGCAAGATCCTGTCTGACGGCGAGGTATTCGACGTCAAGACCAAGGGTAAAATATACCAGACGTCGTTCGACGTCGACGGCGAGGAGGTCAGCGTCGAGAGAAAGATCGACGTTGAGACGGCGGTCTCCGTCGACGGCGAGAAGATCAGCGTCGAGAGAAAGATCGACGTCGAGAAGGTTTTCTCCGTCTACCCGTTCATCGTTGAGGTCTCAACGTCGAAGGCGAGGTCTATGGGCTCCAGGCACACTGAGAGGTCGACGTCGAAGAGAAATTCACCAGTGATGGTGACACAGAGCAGGTCGACGTCGAGACACACCCCATCGCCGTCACATCGCTCATCCAGACGCCGATCACGCTCCAGAAGCTGCAGAGAGTCCTCTCACTCCATCCGGAGCTCACCCCAGACGGTTGCGTCATCACGCAGTGCTTCTGTTCACTCACAGGAGCCTACAAAAGCACCGCCAGGAGGTTCTCCAAGGAGACAGCGATCTCCTTCCATCCATCTCTCTCTCCCAGATGGCTTCAACCACTTCATCATTGGCAGACGGGGTCCACAGGTCACGCTCAACGACCTACTCCAGTCCGCAGCACAGATCACCATTACAGCGTCTTGTGCAGGAAGTGGACAAATCACCCACCACTCGGGCCAGGGAACACCGAGGCAGATCCCCTGAACGCAGGTCGTCTCAGGGACATCGCAAGAGGCGGCGTACACCATCTTGGTCTTCCTTTTCGACACATTCATCCAAAAGGGATTACTCACCTACCCTGACGGATAGTCCTCCCTCCAGAGTGACGCCTATTGATGATGTGAACACTTTTCATGATGATCTCAACAGAGGGGCTCAGAAGCTGGGCATCACCATGTCAGCTCCTCAGACAACCAAGTCCATCATTTTTGAGACTCTCCACCAAAGGTCTGCGACTAGACCATTGCTTCCTTTGGTCCCAGGCATCATCGAGCCGGTAATGGATCTCTTCCTTACACCAGCATCAACTAAAGCAGCTCCAGCTCGGATTCTTAAAAAATATAAGCCAGCTGCATCGGATCCTCTTTTCCTTAGATCAGATCCACCTCCGGACTCTGTTATAATTGCAGCAGCGAAAAAGACGCATGCGGTTGCATCTTCCTCCTCCGCTCCTCCGGATAAAGAGAGTAGAGCACAAGACTCTTGGGGACGGAAGGCTTGTGGTTCTGCAGCGTCTTCTCTGCTAGTGTCCAGCCTGCGGCTCTGCTGGGTCGTTATGACAGATCACTATGGGACTCACTGGAGCGCTTCAAGGACAGGCTCCCAAAGGAGGATCAGCAGGACTTTTCTGAAATCCTTCACGAAGGTGCTCTGGTTGCTAATCAGGTAATCGGCACTGCAGCAGATGGTGCGTCCCTGGCGGCTCACTCGTATGCACATGGCATCTGTGCACGACGATCTTCCTGGCTGCGCCTCACAGCGTTAAAACCAGAAGCACAACAACGCATCCTGAATCTCCCTTTTTCTGGCACTTCACTGTTTGGTGCTCACACAGACGAAGAAATGGCGAGGATGAAGGCCGAGTTGGACACCTTAAAGGCGGTGGGCCTAGAAAAGGGAGTTTAGGAAGAGGTACCGGCCCTACAATCGGAAAAGTTACCAGCAGAGGGTTCAAACCCCTCAATGGTCACAAAACAAACAGGGCAAATCCCAGTATCAAGGCCGCCGTTCCTCGAGAGGAAGAGGAGGACATCAACAGCAGTCCTCCTCTGCATCAAAAACTCCAGGGAAGCAATGAGTTTCTGCTTCCTCTAGCACCGTTGCACACTCCAGTGGGAGGAAGTATCTCAAGTTACATTCAAGAGTGGCGCAACATAACCAAAGATCAGTGGGTGCTAAATATACTAAAAAATGGGTACACACTACGTTTTTGGACGTCCCCAAGAGACATTCCTCCTGTGAAATCTCGTCATCTACATATAGACCTCCTGCGTCAGGAAGTGTCGACCCTTCTCAAAAAACAAGCAATAGAAGAGGTCCCTCAAGCGCAGAGAGGAAAGGGAGTGTACTCACGATACTTCCTTGTTCAGAAAAAGATCAACCGAACAAGTTCAGACCAATTCTGGATCTACGTTCTCTGAACAAGTCCATCAAAAAGGAAAAGTTTCGGATGTTGGCGCTCCACCGAATATTTCCACATCTAAGGAAAGGCGATTGGATGTGTTCGGTGGATCTACAAGATGCGTATTTTCACATCCCAATCACAGCACGACATCGCAAGTTCTTGCGATTCACGGTGGGAACAAGACATTACCAGTTCAAAGTCTTACCCTTCGGCCTAAAATCAGCTCAGAGGGTATTCACCAAATGCATGGCAGTGGTAGCGGCAGCATTACATCGCCAAGGCCTGTTCGTATATCCATACCTGGACGACTGGCTGCTGAAGGGATTCTCTCCTCAAATGGTGCAGGAACACCTTCGCACCTGCCTAGATCTCCTTCAGCGCTTAGGCCTGCATGTCAACCTGGACAAGTCGATCCTTCACCCAACTCAATCACTCCACTATCTGGGCGCCAACCTCAACTCCGACCTCGGAAAAGTGTTTCCTTCGGAGGAGAGATTGTCATCAATGAAAGACAAAGGCAACATCATCCTTCAGGCTCATCAGCCATCAGTAAGACAGGTGGCTTCTCTACTGGGTTCGATGGCCTCGTGCATTTTTCTCATACCCAACGCCAGATTGAGGATGAGACCGTTACAGCAAGATCTCGAGGACAAATGGAATCAATCCTCGGGTCAGTGGAACGACCGGATTGTCCTCTCTCCTGCAGCAAAGAAGTCCATTCTCTGGTGGCTGCAACCACAGAACCTAATGGTGGGAGTCCCTTTTCATCAACCTCTGCCAGAACAAGCTCTGATCACGGATGCTTCACTTCAGGGCTGGGGAGCGCATCTGGGTCATCTGCAAACTCAGGGCAGATGGACCAGCAGAGAACAGACATATCACATCAATATGCTGGAACTGCGGGCGGTTCATTTAGCCCTCAAAGCTTTTCAACTGTCAATTCAGCTCGGATCGATCCTAGTGCAAACGGACAATACAACCACCATGTATTACTTGAACAAACAAGGTGGAACTCGCTCTCGCCCTCTGTCTCTCGAATCCCAGGCAATCTGGCACTGGCTGCTAGCCAGGAACCTATCGATCACGGCAATCCATCTGCCGGGAGAGCAGAACGTGCGAGCAGACGCCCTCAGTCGTCACTTCCAAGAGCAAGAAGACTGGGTGCTCAACGACGAAGTGGTGGCAGAAATCTTTCATCAATGGGGTCATCCTTCCATCGACCTTTTGGCAGACGATCAAAACAGAAAATGCCACGCCTTCGCATCCAGGTTTTACCGACCAGGAACGAGAGGGAATGCTCTTTTGATAGATTGGTCAGGGACGTTTGCATACGCCTTTCCACCCCTCCCTCTAATTCCGAAGGTGGTGGCCAAACTTCTGCGATCCAGAATGAGGATGATACTCATAGCACCGGACTGGCCTCGCCAATGGTGGTATCCGGACCGTTTGCAACTCTCGGTTCGCCCTCATTGGAGACTTCCGTGCAGGCCGGACCTTCTCACCAAGATGGGAGGGAAAATTCTGCACCCCAGCCTTCCCTCGCTCAGCTTGACAGCATGGCTCCTGAAGTCCTGCAGTACGGACATTTGAACCTCCCTCAGGACTGCATGGACATTTTAAGGGAGTCAAGGAAAGATCCTCATACTCTCTAAAGTGGAAAAGGTTTTACTTGTGGTGTATCCGTAATGATTGGAGTCCAATTAACGGGCAAGAGGAGGTAATCTTGCCGTATTTGCTCTATTTGGCCAAATCTGGTTTGAAATATTCTTCCATTAAAGTGCATTTGGCGGCTATCACAGCATATCGTAAATCACCTAACCAGCCTTCTTTCTTTCAGCTTCAGGTGGTTAAGGACTTCCTGCAGGGGTTGAAAAAGGTTTATCCCCCTGTTCGACCTCCTTCTCCTCCTTGGGAGTTGAATTTGGTATTGTCTAAATTGATGGGACCTCCATTTGAACCCATTCATAAGTCGACATTGCAACACCTTTCTTGGAAAGTAGCTTTTCTAGTAGCAATTACATCAGCACGCAGAGTGAGTGAGATATAAGCACTCTGTTCTAAAGAACCCTATACGGTTTTCCACCATAATAGGGTGGTTATGCGAACTCACCCTTCCTTCCTACCTAAGGTTGTGTCAGAGTTCCATGTTAATCAGACAATATCTGAAAGAGACACGTTAGTGATAGATTCCTTACCTTAGAATATCCCCAGGCGTCAGGCTGGATCCGGGAAAGTTTTGCGTAGCAGTACCCTTGCGCGTCGGTAGGCGGCGTCGTGCGGCTCCGCGTCCGTCGTCGGCGTCGTGATCGCCGGGATGACGTCGCGGGCAGTACTTAGGCGCCGCCCCTGCGCGCTGACGTCAGTTCTTCTTTTTCCGCGCCAGCAAGCGCAGATCCGGGAAGAGCAGTGCCCTGGTCAATTTTTGACCATACTTTTTGGTGATTTTTTTCACTGGTTTTTTCACAACTTTAAGGTGTCGTAGGGATGCCCGGCTTCAAGCGATGCGGCGCCTGTGCGCGGATGATGTCCGTCACCGACCCGCATTGGGAGTGTCTCTTCTGCCTCGGCCGAGGCCACGACACCGAGTCTTGTCCCGAATGCCAGGCCCTCAACCCGAAAGCTTTGCGAGAGCGGTCTCGAAAGCTCCTCGAGGCCCGGCATTCGGCTCCGCGGAAGCCCCGGTCGCGTGAGAGGTCCAGGGGTCGCTCGCGGAGTGCACACCGGTCGTCGACTTCTTCGTCCGGTAAGTCGAAGCACAAGAAGTCCAAGAAGCATCGTCGCTCTCGGACTTCGCCTCGCCGGTCTCGCGACTCGGCTGAGGCCCCTCCCGGCACCGTCCCCGCCCCCGCGGCCCCGGACTTGCCTGTGGAGTCGCCCCCGTCATACCCGCCCTTCCCGGGTTCGGGGGCGGATCCGGCCAAGGTACAGGAGTTCCTGTCGGCCATGGCCCGCCTCTTCGGGCCTTCAGGCCCCTCCGGTGCGCCTTCGGGCCCCGCGGGCCCTGATGGGGTTGCTCCGGCGTCGCCGGCGGCTCCGGCCCCGGCGTCGCCCGAGCCTCCAGCCTCGATCCCGGCTCCGGCTTCGGCCCCGGCCTCGATCCCGGCTCCACAACCCCCATCGACGCCGGTCGACCTCACGACACCTCCGCCGGCGCCGATGTCTCCGGTGCCGTTCTCGACGCCGCCCTGGGCTCCGGGCGGCGTCGTCCCCAGTTCCTTCCGGCTCCGGACATGGACCCGGAGCGACGTCGCTCGACGCCGGCTCCGGCGCCGATGGGACCTTGGGTCCCAAATGTCCCTCCTCCTCCTTATTTTGAACCAGAGGAGGACCAGGAGGACTGGGAGGGGTCTGATGACCCTCTGACACGCAACTGTCAGTATGATGAGGACTGGACAGAGAGTCTAGGGGAGGCCAGTGGTCTGGATACTTCTCCTGACACTGGCATGCTGTCTCCTCCCGTGGCTACGGAGGAGGGGGCCAATTTTGGTACGGTGTTGCGTAGGGCTGCTGGGGCCTTACGTCTCCAGCTCCCTACTTTGACGGTCAAGACTAACATCTTGACAGAGGTGCTTCAGCCGGCAGCCTCCTCTGCGGAGACTGTGCTGCCGTTTAACGACGCCCTCACTGACGTTCTTTTGGGCGCCTGGTCCAAGCCCAACACAGGGGCTCCTGTGGATCGGAACGTGTCACGACGCCATCGCCCCGCTCCGGGCGACCCCCTGTTTCTTTCTGTCCACCCCACTCCTGAGAGCTTGGTTGTCCAAGCCTCCGCTTCCCAAACCGCCTTCCCTACCGCTCCTCCGGATAGGGAATCCAAACGCCTGGATCAGTTTGGGAAGAAAGGTTTTTCTTCCTCCAGTGCTGGCTTGCGGTCCGTTAACACCGCTTGTCTTTTGGGCCGATATACCCACTCCCTGTGGGATTCGGTGGCGGATGTTTTGCCCCAGTGCCCTGAGGAGGTCCAGGCACTGCTTTCCCGCGCCATTGCGGAAGGAAGGGATGCGGCCAAATACACTATCCGTTGTGGCCTTGACACCGCCGACTCGCTGGGCAGGTCGATTGCAACGACGGTGGCGCTCCGGCGCCACGCCTGGCTGAGAACCACTGGTTTTTCAGGGGATGTCCAGAATACTCTCATGGACATGCCCTTTGATGGAGTCGGTCTTTTTGGGTCCAAAGCAGACCATGCGTTGGAGCGCTTTAAGGACTCACGGGCTACTGCAAAGTCCCTGGGCCTTTCTGCTACACGCCCTCCGCTGCCTTCTGCTTTTCGCCCCTATCGTGGCCACGGTAGGGGCGCCCCTTCACGTCAGCAGCCCAGCCACCGGCCCGCGCAGCAGGCGTCTTCGCGTGGCCGAGGACGTGGATTCCGCCGTGGCGGATCGGGCAACCAGCGTGCGGGTCAGGCCACCACCTCCAACCCGTCCGCGGCCTCCAAGCCCTCCTAGTCCCTCCTTTCAGGTGCACGGCACGCCAGTAGGGGGCAGGGTCCGCCATCACCTTCCCCACTGGCGCACCATCACCTCGGACAGGTGGGTCTTGGACATTGTCCGAAGGGGCTACTCCCTCCCCTTCGAGACCACCCCCAGCCATGCCACCTCAATTCCACCGCATGTCAGGGGATCACTTGGTGCTTCTACATGGAGACTGGTTGGTAGCGTTGGACTTGCAGGACGCGTATTTCCACATCCCCGTCCTGCCGGCCCACCGGCGTTACCTTCGGTTCACGGTAGGCCCCGAGCATTTTCAGTTCACCGTGCTCCCCTTTGGCCTTACCAGTGCCCCTCGGGTGTTCACGAAAGTGATGGCGGTGGTCGCAGCTCATCTGCGCCGGGCAGGGGTTTCAGTCTTCCCCTACCTCGACGACTGGCTGCTGAAGGCGGGCTCGTCCCAGGCAGTCGTCTCCCACCTCCAGACTACGGCCGAACTCCTGCACTCGCTGGGGTTCTCCATCAATGTGCCGAAGTCGCATCTAATTCCTTCTCCACAGCTCCTTTTCATCGGAGCAGTTCTGGACACGACGCAGTTTCGGGCCTATCCTCCCGAACGGCGAGTCCGGGATATTCAGGCTATGATTCCGATCTTTCGGCCTTTATCCTGGGTTTCGGTACGGATGACCCTGAGGCTGCTGGGCCTCATGGCCTCCTGCATCCTGCTGGTCAATCATGCCAGATGGCATATGCGGGCTCTGCAGTGGGACCTGAAGTTCCAGTGGGCGCAGCACCAGGGCAACCTGTCCGATCACGTCCAGATCTCGGAGGGGACTGCAAAACAGTTGCAGTGGTGGCTCTCGAACCGGCAATGGGTCATGGGCAGATCCCTCTCCCTTCCCCAGCCAGAGCATACAGTTGTCACGGACGCGTCCCTTCTGGGATGGGGCGGTCACATGGGAGAGGCGGAGATCAGAGGCCTCTGGTCTCCGGCGGAGTCCCGGCTCCATATCAACCTTCTGGAGCTCCGGGCGATCCGGCTTGCACTCAAGGCATTCCTTCCCTCTGTCAAAGGGAAGGTAGTGCAGGTGTTCACAGACAACACCACCGCCATGTGGTACTGCAACAAACAGGGCGGGGTGGGGTCTTGGACCCTTTGTCAGGAGGCTCTGCGCCTCTGGACATGGCTGGAACATCAGGGCATGTTCCTGATGGTTCAACACCTGGCAGGTTCTCTGAACGCCAGGGCGGACGAACTCAGCCGCAGGTGCATGATGGATCACGAATGGCGTCTTCACTCGGAAGTGGCGCAAGGACTCTTTCTACAGTGGGGAGAGCCTTGGTTAGATCTATTCGCCACCGAAGAGAACGCGCAATGTCATCAGTTCTGCGCGTTGGAATTTCCAAGGCGGCACTCGCTCGGCGACGCTTTTCGTCGCGAGTGGAGTTGCGGTCTGTTGTACGCCTTTCCGCCTATACCACTTCTACCCAGAGTGTTGAAGAAGATTCGGCACGACCGGGCCCAAGTCATTCTTGTGGCTCCGGACTGGGCTCGAAGAGTTTGGTATCCCGAGCTACTCAATATGAGCATAGATCCCCCGATCCGTCTGCCTCTTCGGGAGGATCTTCTGTCGCAGCAGCAGGGGACGGTCCTCCACCCGAACCTGTCCAGTCTACACCTGCTTGCGTGGAGATTGAGCGGCGGCAGTTGATTCCTTTCGACTTGCCTCCCGAAGTTTGTGATGTGATTCTGGCAGCCAGGCGTCCCTCCACTAAGGTGGTATACGCCTGCAGGTGGAACAAATTTGTGGCATGGTGCACAGCAAAGGCTGTGGATCCCCTTTCTGCCCCTCTTTCTGAGGTCCTTCTGTTCCTTCTCTCTCTGGCCCAACAGGGTTCTGCCCTGGGTACCATCAAGGGTTATCTTTGTGCTATCTCGGCCTTCCTCAGGCTCCCTGATCAGCCCTCCCTTTTCAAGTCCCCTGTTGTTAACAGGTTCTTAAAAGGCATTACTCACCTCTTCCCTCCTGTTCCGTTTGTAATGCCTCAGTGGGACTTGAACTTGGTTCTTACCTTTTTAATGTGCGCTCCCTTTGAGCCTCTGCATAACTGTCCTCTTCGTCTTCTGACTCTGAAGACAGCCTTTCTGGTGGCCATCACCTCCGCTCGGCGGGTGAGTGAGCTCCAGGCTCTATCTTGCAAACCTCCCTTTCTGTCTGTTCATCCAGACAAGGTTGTTCTTCGGACGCGTCCGTCCTTCTTGCCAAAGGTGGTTACTGCTTTCCACATTGGGCAGACCATCACTTTGCCCACCTTCTTTCCGCCTCCGCATCCTTCCAGAGAGGAAGGGAGGCTCCACCGTCTGGACCCAAAACGTGCGCTCTCTTTCTATATTGACCGCACAAAACACTTCCGGGTGGATGACCAGCTCTTTGTTGGCTACGTGGGCGCCAAAAAGGTCGGGCGGTGCACAAGAGGACCATCTCCCGCTGGGTTACCTTGTGCATCAAGACCTGCTATTCTTTGGCTAAGAAGGAGCCTCCTGTTGGGCTGCGTGCCCATTCCACCAGGGCAACGGCTGCTACCACGGCCTTGGGCCGCGGTGTTCCGCTGCCGGTTATCTGTCAGGCAGCTACGTGGGCCTCGCTGCACACGTTTACAAAGCATTACTGCCTTGACAGTCAGGTCCGGAGGGACGGCTTCTTTGGCCGTTCTGTCCTCCAGGACTTCCTTGTCTGATCTTTGTTCGCAGACCCACCACCGGGGTTGGTATTGCTGGGGTATCTATTCTAAGGTAAGGAATCTATCACTAACGTGTCTCTTTCAGATGCACAAGTTACTAACTTGTGTAACGATATATCTGTAAGAGACAGTAGTTAGTGATAGATTCCTTACCGCCCACCCATCCTCCCCGTTCTGCGAACTGATTTCTAGGGTTAAGGACATCCCTTTCAGGGCCCTAGTATTTTTCAGACACCTGTGTCAGCTTCTTGCATGGCTCTGCGTTCCTGGCGCGGAAAGTCGTGTACAGAACTGACGTCAGCGCGCAGGGGCGGCGCCTAGGTACTGCCCGCGACGTCATCCCGGCGATCACGACGCCGACGACGGACGCGGAGCCGCACGACGCCGCCTACCGACGCGCAAGGGTACTGCTACGCAAAACTTTCCGGATCCAGCCTGACGCCTGGGGATATTCTAAGGTAAGGAATCTATCACTAACTACTGTCTCTTACAGATATATCGTTACACAAGTTAGTAACTTGTGCTTCTCTACCCTCTTTCTTTCCCAGTCCATCCACACCAGCGGAAAGGTCTCTTCATTCGCTAGACCTCAAGAGGGTTCTCAAATTCTATTTGGATGCAACGAAATCCATTAGAAAAACAGATCAATTGTTTGTAAACTATGGTTCTGTTAGAAAAGGCTTCCCAACTTCTAAAAGATCCATTTCAAGATGGATAGTATCTTGTATAAAGTTGGCATACCAGATTGCAAATAACCCTCTGTTTGCCTCCCCTAAAGCTCATTCTACTAGGGGTAAGGCTGCTACGATTGCATTCTTACATAATGTACCGATGGCCGAGATTTGCAAGGCGGCAACTTGGAAATCGGTCCATACGTTTACCAGACATTACTGTCTGGATTCTGACTCCAGAGCAGATACACAAGTGGGCCAGGCCTCCTTGAGGAATCTGTTCCAATGCTAACCTATTGGAGTCTGTATAGGCCTTATGGCATTTATGTATCTTGATGGTACTCTGTTTACTTGCCCGCAGGATGAGGGGACGGGCTTGCTATTCTATTCATGTGCTTATGACTATTGATGAGGATCCCCTGGAAGAGAAGGATAAGTTACTTACCTGTAATCCTAGTTCTCTTCCAGGGGTATCCTCATCAAAGTCATAAGCAACCCACCCGCCTCCCCGGGCAAGTGAACATGATTCATACATCTCTTTGTAAAAAGGTCTGCGAATATCCGCAAAGAACAACTGACCTAACTGTCACCCCTGAGGCATGATGGGAAGCTAGGGGTCATGGCTGCCTTAAAGGCACGGTGCCAGTTTATCTGTGTGTTTATGTGGGTTAGCTTTTCAGCTTTCTACACTAATGTTCCCACAATGCAGCCTATGTGCAGGCAATGTTTTCTTCATTATTCCTTGCAGGATTGTGTTGTCTGCTATGTATTAAAGCAGTTTTTCAAAGTTTCTTTCTCCCTGCTTTATTGGAATATGTTTATGTGCAAGAGAATTCCTTGCAACATTGCTCAGCATGTTTATGGGAGGCTACATTGTGTGTTTTTATATATATATGGATATATATATAGAGCTACATATATGGTTTTTCACATATATGTAATGTGCTTCCGGGGTCCCGCGCATGGGCGGGAATATTCATGTGCTTATGACTTTGATGAGGATACCCCTGGAAGAGAACTAGGATTACAGGTAAGTAACTTATCCTTCAGAGGTGCCTATTGTGGTAACCGCTCCAAAAGCATTGGCAAAGGAGCTGCCCAAGCCAAGCAATAACTTGCCACTTCTCCCCCCTCTCTGGGCCCCCCACCACATAACACCTGTCGAGGGACTACTTCAGAGGTTCTTTCCCACCTGGCAACACATCACTTCAGACTAGTGGATATAAGACATCATTCAACATGGTTTCTGTCTGGAGCTCACTTCCACACCACCCAACATACCACCCCGCAGACACATTCTCTCCACTAAACACCAACAACTGCTTCAGGAAGAGGTTCAAGTGCTCCTTCTCAAAAGGGCTATAGAGCCGGTACCACAATATCTGCAGGGCTCAAGAGTGTATCCCCTCTACTTCCTCATTCCCAAGAAGGACGGGTCCCTCAGGCCTATCCTGGGCCTCAATCCCCTCAATGACTACATCCTGTCAGAACATTTCCACATAGTCACTCTCCAGGATATCATTCCGCTGCTACAGCAAGGCATTTCATGGCTGCACTCAACCTCAAAGACGCCTACTTCCACATCATGATTCATCCAGCACATCGGTACTACCTCCAGTTTGTGGTAAGTGGCAAACACTATAAGTTCAAGGTGCTGCCATTCGTGGTAACCACTGCACCTCAAGTTTTTACAAAAAGCCTTGCAGTAGTTGCCATGCAATTGCAAAGACAGGGCATCCATGTATTCACATACCTGGACTATTGGCTGATAAAAAGTGCAATGGAGCAGCAGTGTCGCTTACACACACAAGCCACCATAAACCCGCTTCACGAACTAGAATATACCATCAATGCTGTAAAATCCCACCTCCAGCCCCTTCAAATCCAACCCTATTTAGGGGCCATCCTCAGTGCAGAGATGGGCAGGGCATATACCAGCCCGGCAAGAGTCCAGTCTTTCCATGCATTGTACCCTCTATTTCAGCAAATTCAACAAGTCACAGTCTGGATTGTCATGTGCCTCCTCGGCATGATGGTCTCTTCCATTGCCATAGTTTCCCACATTTTCCCCACAGGTTACACATGCACCCGCTGAAAGAATGTTTAAAAATGTTTAATGCATCAATGGTCTCTGGCGAGGGTCATTAGAACAATCTAGTATTAATCAGCCACCTCACCTATCGCTCTCTGCAGTGGTGGACACCAACAATTTGTTGCAAGGGCGGCCTTTTCTCGACCCAGTTCTGCAGATTACCATTACAGTATGTGCATCTACAAAACCTAACTGTCCAAGACCAGTGGAATACCAGTCACCAGTGCCTACACCTCAACTATCTGGAGCTGGTAGCAGTCCATCTAGCTCTCAAGGCCTTTCTTCCCCACATAGTGGGCAAAGTAGTTCTCGTCCGGACAGAGAACATGACATTTATGTATTACCTACAGAAGCAGGGAGCCACTTGATCTCCCCAGCTTTTACAGCTAGCCCAATCCATCTGGTGGTAGGCTCTCCGTCACAGGATCCACCTGCTGGCGGAGTACCATCCGGGGGTGGACAATGACTTTGCCGACCTCCTCAGCAGGATGCAGCAACAAGTCCTCGAGTGGGAACTCCACTCGAAAGTCGTCCTCCCATACTTACGGCAATGGGTGGTTCCCGGTCATGGACCTTTTCGCCACAGCAGAAGACGCAAAATGACCAAACTTCACCTCCAGATTCCCACGGTCCAGGGGCAATGCACTATGGATGAACCGGCCCGTGATATTTTCCCATGCTTTTCCGCCTCTCCCCCTCATGCCATCTGTGGTTTGGAGGCTTCACAAAACCTCTCTCACCCTCATCATGTGGCTCCCACCTGGGCCAGACAGCCCTTGCTCACCACTCACATCAAGCCTTCGGTGGTTCTGAACGAGAATCTACAGGCCAGACCTTCTTACACAGAACTGTGGAGAAATGAGGCACCCCGACCTCAGGAGTCTCAATCTTGCGATTTGGCTCCTGAAGGCTTGGAGTTTGATCACAGCAACCTACCTCTCAAATATATGAATATACTGAAGAAGGCACTCAGGCCCACTACTCGTGCCTGTTATGCCGCCAAATAGAAAAGGTTTGTCTGCTACTGCCCCACGAATCACATTGAACCCTTAGCAGCCAGCGTCCAAAACATTGTCTGCTATCTATTACACCTACACACCTGTAGCCTAGCCTTCACCTCCATCCAGCTAAACTTAGCTGCTTAGCTTCAAAATAGACAATATATTTCCCTTTAGGAATCCATAATAAAGAGCCACATCCAAACAATCCATCACCAGCTGGATAGTGGCTTATATTACTTTGTTATCAAATAGCAATCAGATCTCTTCCAGAAGAGCCTAGAGCTCTCTCTACTAGAAAGAATGCAGCTAATACAGCATGGCTTGGAAATGTACCAATTACAGACACTTTCAAAGCAGCAACATGGAAATCATTACATACATTCACAAGACACTGTTGTCTGAATTCAGACACACAAGCTGATGCACGGATAAGCCAGGAAACTCTGAGAAACCTCTTTAAGTAGAAAAAATTATCTATTAGGTGTTGTGTATGGCACACATCTTGTTCTTCCCTGCTGCCCAACAGCCACCTTGTATGAGGTTAATTAGCTTGCCACTCTATTACAATGATTATGACAAGGAAGATCCTATGATGCAGACGAAAAGGTTACTTATAGTCCTGTTTCATAGGAATCTTCATTGAAATCTTAAACGACATGCTCACTTTTCTGGCTTTGTAGGCTTCGGCATTGTAAACAACATTCATCTTATAGTCACTGTAAAAAAAAGAACTGGCTCTGTGAAGCAACTGCCAGTACACTGCATCTTAGGTAGGGGAAGCTTCTGGAATTGTAAAGAGATAGGAATAATTTTTACAGCTTGTAATTTAAGCCTGTTAGGCTTCATTTTTTCCTACATGTTAGACATGTTTTCACCCCTTTTGGGCTCAGATGCTGCCATGCAGGCTTGGAATTTGATCTTTGAAGTCCTACAGTCTATATTCCAGAAAACATTCTGCCTTTCATAGGCTTCCAAAGGGAGCTGATCATCTTACAGACTCTGGCACCCTTTGTTTGATATTGTGGACAAATAGATCTGTTGGAAGTGCTTAAGGGCCTATGCAGGGATTTATTCCAACGTGTATGACCTAAATAAAGATTACTACAAGTAAGCAATCTTTTCATATGGACAACCAGGTTTCCAGAAACTTTTCCCTGTCCTCCATTTCCTGCTCCTCTCATACTGTCAGTATGCATAGAATTGTCACTGTGTTTTTAATCTGTTCCAGGCCCATTCAGTCATGCACTGACTTTTGGTGATCCCCAAGTCTCCTTCCTGTGTTCTGGAAGACTTTCATTGTTGGGTTTGATCTCTAGAGTATTGGATTGCACCTGTCCCTCCACTGGGTTCACCCCTCCTTTCAGTTTCTAATGTCTGCCACAATTACATGGGACCCAGATATAAGCCATGTGGTGTGGCTACTATGCTTGGGGAGGTGTGGTGAACCCTGACTTCGATGAGATCAACTCTGCATCCTCCCCTTCTGCTCTCTTTTGCTCACCTACAGTGGCAAAAAGCTCCTCCATGTTTGTGGGGCAATGCTGGTCATGCTTGCACTCCAGAAGCAAGATGCTGGAGCGACCAGGATGCGCTGGCCCTCTTGGCGATTCTATGGATGACGAGGTGTTTTTTTAAAAATCACTCTTTATTCAGATTTCACATTCCCAGGATTGCAAATCAAATGTAAAACACACGCTATACACTGGAATCAGCACACAGGTATGATCATTGATGTTACGCACATCTATACAGCACACTTGACTTTAAGTTACTATAACAACTTATAGCTACCCCATCACAGCAGCCCCCACTCCCCCGCCGTTTGGAGAGCACATTTTCAACATCCCCCTTCCAGAACCATAACATGATATATTCAACTGTTTTTCTCCTCTGAGTCTCCCTGTATGTATATATTGTCTAGACTCTAAAGTCTAAAGGATATACTTTGGGATTCACCACACCTAGGCATTTTGCTTCAACCTAATCTGTTCATTATTGGACCCTTATGCTTTTGTCCCGCTATCTCCAATCAACAATCCTCAAATTGGGAGCCACCAGTACGCTATGCTGAGTAGGCAGTCATCTCATATTCAAGGTGGGTTTTTATCCAATTTGACTTCAATTAAAAGTAGGTTCAGGTCCTATATATCAGTGTCTATAAATTTGCACATCTCCTTTGTAATGTACTGAACACCTCCATCTTTTCTGTGGATGACAAGGTTGAAGATTTTGAACAATATGTGCTCTGCAGCTTAACCACGCTGTTACATATCCTATAATGGCACCTAGGGAGCAGCTAATGGTGAAAGCCCTGAAAGAGACAGTGCTTTGACCCCCTCGAAAGACAACCACGGCCAGTGATATGCAAGGACCATTGACGGAGGTGGGTCTGTCTGGCAGGGGAACCTGCACCTTATTTCGGCCGGCTGTATGTTTGTATTTAGGCTTTTTGCACTAGCTGTGGCATCCAGTATCCTCCGAAAGGGTGAACCCCGGCAGCGATAAGTGAATCTCACTATTTTAATGCCTGGGTGATCCACATTGGTGTACCATGCAGACAGAAACAGTGTGGCATAGCTCAAAGAAATGGAAAGAAGGCCATATTGGCAATTTCCACTGAACAGGGGGAGCTCACTAGTGATGAAAAACCACTCTTGCACTCCATACAGACACTGCCTGCCGGCGAATAAAATGAAAATTGGAACAAAGTTTAAGGTGATACAAAAGGAATTGAAGGGCCTCTCTAGCAAGGCGAAGAGCATGGAACATGACCTTGATCAAACAGTGCACAGGGTCAACACTGTTGAAAGCCAAATAAACAAGCTTAAATTAGTTGTGAAAGGATCTGTTCTACTTTAAGACCTCTGTGGTGAACCGCATTATGGGACTGGAAGTGCAGACTGGGCTCTTTGACAACTTGAGGGGAACTCATCTTAGGGCTGTGAGAGTACCCACGCTGATCCAGATGGAATCCTTGGTTGAGGATATGAAAAATAAACTGAGTACCAATGGATTTACAGTCTGGCCAGAGAGTATGCTAAGAAATTCTTCGAAAATCATATCTGTGGGTTCTGGGTGAAGATTGACTTGAGTTGATATGTTTGTTTGGTTTATGGTTTTTGGGTTTGTTGGGTTTTGTGAGGTCTGACCCTAAACACACCACGCATCGTTCTCTGGGAAGGAGAGAAGGGGAAATTTCCACATGAGTTCTTTGGTTTGATTGGTATAATGGTTTTTTTCTGTCTCTGCTTTTCTCTTATCTGAAAGAGACACGTTGGTGATAGATTCCTTACCTTAGAATATCCCCAGGCGTCAGACTGGATCCGGAAAGTTTTTCGTCAGCAGTACCCCTGCGCGTCGGTAGGCGTCGTCGTAGGGCTCCGCGTACGTCGCTGGTGTCGTGGCCGCTGAGATGACGTCGTCGGAGCTACTTAGACGCGCCCACGCGCGCTGACGTCAGTTCTTTCTTTTTCCGCGCCAGCAAGCGCAGATCCGAGAGAGAGCGGTACTCCTAGTTAATATTTTAACTTGGTTTCTGAGAACTTGTTTCTCTTGTTTTGTCGAGTACTCGACTCCTGGTGCAGTAGGGATGCCCGGGTTTAAGTCCGGTAGGACCTGCCGTCGGAACATGTCGACGGACCCGCACGGCGTATGTCTCTTCTGCTTGGGGCATGCCTATGACCCCTAGGCGTGCCCCGATTGTCGGGCCATGGCGCCGAAAGCTTTGCGGGAGCGTTCCCAAAAGTTGTTGGAGGCCCGGCACTCCGTTCCGCACCCATCAAGGTCCCACTCCGGTGGGAGGTCGGAGGACCGGTCGCGGAACCGACACCATCGTTCGTCGGAATCGGGGACAGGTAAGTCACGGCACCATAGGAAGTCGAAGAAGCGACGTCGCTCTTAGTCTACCCCTCACCGGTCGCGGGACACGGTGGAGGGGGCGGGTGGTCACTCCCCCGCAGCTCCGTTGGAGCCTCCGTTGTTGCTGCGGCCTACCCGCCTTTCCAGGGCCCGCACGCGACTCCGAAACAAATACAGGTCTTCCTGTCGGCCATGGGCCGTTTGTTTGCCCCATCGGGTCCCTCCGGCGCGCCTTCGGGCCCCGTAAACCCGTTGGGTGGTTCTGCCCCCGTGCTGCCGCCTTTGGCCCTGGCTACGCCGGCAAGATACCCTGGAGCGCCGTTGGCTCCGGCCTTGGCGCCGCCGCTGGCTCCGGCCTTGGCGCCGCCGCTGGCTCCGGCCTTGGCGCCGCCGCTGGCTCCGGCCTTGGCGCCGCCGCTGGCTCCGGCCTCGGCGCCGCCGCTGGCTTCCACCTCGGCGCCGCCGATGGCTCCAGCCACGGCGCCGTTGCCTCCACGCCTGGGCTACGTCGAGCCTGGATTGGCCTCTTCTCCACCGCTGCCTAGTCCGGGAGGGGCCATTTTGTCCCTTTCCCCGGGCTCCTCGTCCTTGTTGGCCTCTCAAACAGCCCACGGACGACGGCAAAGACTGGGAGGGGTCTGAGGACCCTCTCACAGCTCAGTGTGAGCATGAATCAGGGGGATGACACTGGGGAGGATCCAGGCAATCTGGATTTTTCTCTGGTAAACTGTTCCCCTTCTTACGTGGCTACGGAAGACGGAATATTGTATGTGCTGTTACATGGGGCGGCCGGGGCTCTTCACCTCGAGCTCCCGACAGTGCCTATCAGCACCATTCTCCTCTGAAGTGTTGCACACAATGGCCTCCTCGGCAGAGCCGCTACTGCCCCTTTCACGACGCACTTCCAGACGTTTCTTTACACGCCTGGTCCCAACCTAACACAGGGGCTCTTGTGGGCGACCCCAGTTTCCCCACTCAACACCCAACGCCGAGAAGACTGGGTGTCCAGGCCTCTGCCTCTCCAGGCGCATTCCCTTCCGCACCTCCGGATCGGGATTCCAAACCACTAGAGCAGTTGGACAAACAGATCTTCCACTTCCGCCAGTTAGACTGCGGTCGGTGACTGTTGCTTGCCTTTTGGGTCGCTGTTCCCACACTGTGTGGGACACAGTGGCGTCGGTGCTGCCTCACTGTCCGGCGGAGGCTCGGGCGGTGCTTTCCCAAGCCATTACCGAGGGGAGAAATGCGGCATAATTCACTATCCGTTGTGCCCTTCACACCGCTAAGTCCCTCGCCTGGGAAAGTTCCACAAAAGTGGCACTCCGCCGTTAAGCCTGGCTCAGAAGGCTTCTCGGGAGATGTCAGGACCACCTTGTTAGGCATGCCCTTTGATGGCACGCACTTCCTTGGTGACAAAGCGCATTCCACGTTGGCTCGCTTTAAGGACTCCCGGGCAACGGTCCAGTCCTTGGGCCTTTCCGCCACGCGCAGTCTCAGCGCAGCCGCGGACGAGGGTCCCCCTGCAGTGGGTCATGGGGCCAGCGGGTGGGTCAGTCCACCAATGCCCCGGTCGCCACGGCCTCCAAACCTTCTTAGTCCGGTGTTTCAGGCCCACCTCACTCCACTGGGCGGCAAATTTTACCATCGCCTCCTCCACTGGCGCACCGTCACTTCAGACAAGTGGGTTCTGCAGATAGTCCGAAAGGGCTCCTCCCTCCCTTTCGTGACTACCCCTCCAACCATGCCTACTCCGTTCCACCGCATATCGGGGGCTCACTTCCAACTTCTCCAGCAGGAAGTTGCGGCCCTCTTGGCCACGGGGGCCATCGAGCGCGTTCCAACGCCCACAGTGGGTCGTGGTTGTCATTTCCCACTACTTCTTGCTTCCACAGAAGGACACAGGTATGTGTCCTCTCTTCACCCTCCGGAATGTCAATCGCTTCCTCGGGACGGAAAAGTCCAGGATGCTGATTTCCCCTAAGACGCTCCTCTTCATCGGAGCGGTTCTGGACACGGCGCGCTTTCCGGTTTCTCTTCCCAAAATGCGAGTCTGGGACATTCGGGCTATAATTCCGATCTTTCAGCCCTTGTCCTGGGTTTCGGTCAAAACCACACTAAGGCTGCTGGGCCTCATCGCATCCTGCATCTTGCTGATCCCTCAATCCAATTGATGTATGCGGGCTCTGCGGTGGGACCTGCAGTTCCAGTGGATGCAGCATCAGGGACACCTGTCCGTCTACGTCCGGATCTCGGAGGGCACTGCACATCACTTGCAGTGGTGGCTCCCGAACCAGCGTTGGGTCAGCGGCAGATCCCTCTCCCTTCCCCAACCGGAGCACACAGTGGTGACGGACGCGTCCCTCCTGGGATGGGGCGGCCACATGGGAGAGGCGAAGATCAGAGGCCTCTGGTCTCCGGTGGAGTCCAAGCTCCATATCAATCTTTTGGAGCTCAGGGCGATCCTACTTGCACTGAAAGCATTCCTTCCCTCTGTCAAGGGGAGAGTAGTGCAGGTGTTCACGGACAACACCACCGCCATTTGGTACTGCCACAAGCAGGGCGGGGTGGGGTCGTGGACCCTATGTCAGGAGGCTCTACGTCTCTGGACGTGGCTGGAACGTCAAGGCCTTTCCTTGGCGGTTCAGCACCTGGCAGGGACCCTAAACGCCAGGGCGGACGAACTCAGCCGCAAGTGCATGTTGGATCACGGATGGCGTCTTCACTCAGAGGTGGCACAAAGTCTCTTTCAACAGTGGGGAGAGCCTTGGTTAGATCTATTCGCCACCAAAGAGAACGCACAATATCAGCAGTTCTGCGCGTTGGAGTTTCCAAGGCGGCACTCGCTCGGCGACGCTTTTCGTCGCGAGTGGAGTTCCGCTCTGTTGTACGCCTTTCCGCCTATACCACTTCTACCCAGAGTGCTGAAGAAGATCAGAAGCGACCGGGCCCAAGTCATTCTTGTGGCGCCGGACTGGGCTCGAAGAGTTTGGTATCCCGAGCTACTCAGTATGAGCGTGGATCCCCCGATCCCACTGCCTCTTCGGGAGGATCTCCTGTCCCAGCAACAGGGGACGATCCTCCACCCGAACCTGTCCAGCCTCCACCTCCTTGCGTGGCGATTGAGCGGCGACAGCTGATTCCATTTGACTTGCCTCCTGAAGTCTGTAATGTGATTCTGGCAGCCAGGCGTCCCTCCACTAAAACGGTATACGCCTGTCAGTGGAAACAATTTATGGCATGGTGCACAGCGAAAGCTGTAGATCCTCTTGCTGCCCCTCTTTCTGAGGTCCTATTGTTCCTTCTCTCTTTGGCCCAGCAGGGCTCTGCTCTGGGCACTATCAAGGGCTACCTTTCTGCTCTTTCAGCCTTTCTTAGGCTGCCTGATCAGCCCTCTCTTTTCAAGTCCCCTGTTGTTAACAGATTTCTCAAAGGCATTACTCACCTTTTCCCTCCTGTTCCTTTTGTCATGCCTCAGTGGGACTTGAACCTGGTTCTCACATACTTAATGTGCGCTCCCTTTGAGCCTCTTCATAACTGTCCTTTGCGGTTATTGACTTTGAAAACTGTCTTCCTGGTGGCCATCACTTCTGCTCGGCGGGTGAGTGAGCTCCAAGCTCTTTCCTGTAAACCTCCTTTCCTGGCGATTCATCCAGACACGGTTGTGCTTCTACCGCGTCCCTCCTTTCTACCAAAAGTAGTCTCTGCCTTTCATCTCGGGCAAACTGTAACTCTGCCCACTTTCTTTCCGCCTCCGCACCCTTCAAGAGAAGAGGAGAGGCTCCACCGTCTGGACTCAAAACGAGCGCTTTCGTTCTATCTCAACCGCACACAGCAGTTCCGGGTGGATGACCAGCTCTTTGTTGGCTACGTGGTCGCCAAGAAAGGCCAGGCTGTGCACAAGAGAACTATCTCATGATGGGTTCTCTTGTGCATTAAAGCCTGTTATTCTCTGGCTAAAAAGGGAACCTCCGGTTGGGCTGCGCGCCCATTCTACCACGGCGACAGCAGCTACTACAGCATTGGGACGCGGTGTCCCCCTGCAAGACGTCTGTCAGGCGGCCACTTGGGCCTCGTTGCATACTTTCACTAAGCACTATTGCCTTAACAGTCAGGTCCGGAGAGACGGCTTCTTTGGCCGTTCAGTTCTCCGTGACTTTCTGGTGTAATGTCACTTCGCAGACCCACCACCGGGGTTGGTATTGCTTGGGTATGTATTCTAAGGTAAGGAATCTATCACTAACGTGTCTCTTTCAGATGCACAAGTTACTTGTGTAACAATATATCTGTAAGAGACATTAGTTAGTGATAGATTCCTTACCGCCCGCCCATCCTCCCCGTTCTGCGAACTGTTCTCTAGGTTTCAGGTCATCCCTTTCAGGGCCCTAGTTCTATTGCACCAGTAGTCGGTCTCTGGCATGGCTCTGCGCTCCTGGCGCGGAAAAGTTGTGTACAGAACTGACGTCAGCGCGCGTGGGCGCGTCTAATTAGCTCCGACGACGTCATCTCGGCGGCCACGATGCCAGCGACGTACGCGGAGCCCTACGACGACGCCTACCGACGCGCAGGGGTACTACTGACGAAAAACTTTCCGGATCCAGTCTGACGCCTGGGGATATTCTAAGGTAAGGAATCTATCACTAACTAATGTCTCTTACAGATATATCGTTACACAAGTAAGTAACTTGTGCGTTATTGCCTTATGTGTCCTAATACTGTCTTCTAAATTCACTGGCAGGAATGGTTGTTGGATGTGTGAGTGAAGTGCAGTAACATTGTTTGCTTAAAACAGTACTCCACGTTATGTGTTCATACACCGTTCCAAGCTGGTGATGTTTTTCCCTGCCTTTGCAGAAATCTTTATTAAAAATGATTGCACTCTAAATTAAACAACTTTTTTCTATCTTTACTAATACTGGTTCTCAATGGAAAGCATTCTTGATGGGACAAACATCTATTACACAGGACTTTCTTTCCTCTTCAGGCTGCCTGAGTCAGTTCCTTTTGGAGAAATAAAAACCTATTTATGCCTGTGGTTTTTGGGACTTTTTCCTATGTTGCTGCTTGTGTTCATTTGCGAGTTCCTTGTCCTAATCCCAGCCTGGTATGCATTACTGAGCCGTGTTTCCAATATCCACTTCATGATAATCTTTTTGTTTTATCCACAGTCCTCCTTTCATTTAAAAAAAATATTCTTTATATTGGGATTTTCCATTGAACAAAGAGATAAGCAATACAGCATAGTATGCTGATATACAAATATGAATAATAGCAGCTGCTGTTATACTTAGCGAGCATTACATGCATGGCAGTTGGAGTCCCATTACAGCGTCAAATCACTTCATGAAATACGATAACCTAGACGAGTAACCGGGTTCGGGGCGGGGTCATAGGCAATTACAGTGAATAATGTGGACAATTGTGAGTAGTGAGGGCAACGGGGGCAGCACAAAATAGCAGAGTTGGGAATTTGGTGGCCAGTATCAAAGCCCACGGATGGCAGGGGGGTGTTTTGCTATGGAGATGGGAGACGCGGAATACTACTTCCGTGGAGTCTCAGGTGGTGCGTAAGGGTGGAGAGGAGAGTGTGTATCAAAATGGCTCATGTAGTAGGAGCCAGCGAGGCAGAGTCTGGGGGGGGAGGGTCCTCTAGGGTGGTGAGGTGCAGGAACTGAGAGAGAAGTGGGTCCCATTCAGGAGAGTTGCGACGTCTGCGAATGCCATGTGCTTCTTCATAACAGAGAGCTGTATCCTCCGTGGTTCCCCACTTCCGCAGCACGCTGCACCATGCCTCTATAGATGGGGCGGTGGGTGCTTTCCAATGCATTGTAAGTGTTCTTTTGGCTAATAGAGCTAGGCTCGCAAAGCAGGTGCTAACAAAGTGGCATTTTCTACATATAAAAATGCTCGGGGTGCAAGCCTCCCAGGAAATGAGGTCAGTGAGTTCAGTGACGTCGCACAGTGAAGTATGTATATCTTGCCAAAAGGTGTAAAGAGCAGGACAAGACCATAGCATGTGCCGAAGATCTGCCTCATCTGACCGGCAGTGGGAACAGGTCAGAATTGCTAGGAAAATGCCTGTTAAGTTGCATCAGGGTTAAATAAGCATGGTGCGTTATGTGAAACTGTATATTCTTGAATCTCGCATTTTTTGAGACACTGTGTGGGAATGCCAGCGCCTGAGCCCATTCCTTGTCGTGTAACACCCGTCTGATGTCGTCCTCCTACTTGGTGCAAAGTGGGCCCAGTGAAATACCAGTGTGACTACGGATCGCTTTGTAGAGCCATGTGATCAAGCGCTGGCCATCACCCATGGTAACTATTCTTTGTATTACAGCATGGGCGGGGGAGTTCTTCATCCCTAGTCCTTCACAATCTTTAGTAGGTATTATGAAGTTGGCAATAGGTAAGGGACTGACCAGCTGGAAGATCAAAGTCTGACTGTAGTCAGGGGGGGGGAGGGGGAATAGAGAAGGTGACCGTCAGAAATGAGTGAGCAGTTCTGCCAGCTGAGCAATGCCGTGGTAGAGTATGAGCCTGTGTAGCAGGGAAGGCCTACCAAGGGGAATCCCGGAGCATATGGGAGGACATGTCTCGTAAGAGCGCCAATCCTACAGATACATTTGGAGGCAACCTGTACTTGAAGTGAACACAGAGGGTTAGACTTCGATCACAGGAGCAAAAGTCCTCTGATAGTGGTGGGGTTGAGGGGAGGAGAGTGATGACCGGTTTCACCAAGGTTTAGACCAGCCACCTGCCAGGAAGTACATTTCGAAGGAGGGGGCACCCAACCTGCCCTCATGAGATGGCAATTGCAACGTCAGCAGAGCAATCCTGCGGCAGCCGCTTCCCCAAATAGGTTGTTAGCAGGGAATCTAGATCTAAAAAAAAAAGTCCGGGGAGGAATCACTGGGAAATTGGTGAAGTAGTACAAAAGATGAGGCAGGATCACCATCTTCGAAAGTGCAATCCTCCCTATGGTGGCCAACAGGAGTTTCATCCAGAAGAATATTAAAGGTTTTAGCGATTCTAGTACTGGGTGCAGATTGCCAACGAAAAGGTCGTCTGGGCTGTAATGTAGTTGAACTCTCAAATAACGGACTGCAGAGTTGTGCAAGTGAGGGGGGCGCCGTCCATGGTGATTTCATGTAGGGTAAGGTTATCATGTAGTGGGTAAATGGATGATTTACTCCAGTTGACCCGTAGTCAGATATCCTAGCGAATGACTGCAACTCGTGTGGAGGGGAGTAGTGTCTGCCCGGATGTCCCTGAAGAACAGGTCATCAGCTTATGGTGACACCACGTGTCCTATCCTTGAGGGGAATTCCCCATTGTGTGGCGTCCCCCCGCAGCCAGAAAGCCAAGGGCTCCATGGCCATCGCGAAAAGTAGGGGTGAAAGTGGGCACCCCGTCACGTACCACGTTCTACTGGGAATGCCACCGATAAGGCGGCCCCCCGAACCCGTGAGAGCGATTTCACATACAGGATTCGCATGTAGGCAAGCACATATGGCCATCCGCGTGAGGACGCAAAAAAAGGTAAGACCAGTCCAGGGAGTTGAAGGCGTTCTTCAGGTCTAGCACCAGGCACACCGAGAAAGGATAATAATCCTTTACCTGGTCCTGAACGTTGAAAAGGCACCAGAGATTGTGGGATGTGCTGCGCCTAACTACAAATCCTTTTTGATCTGGGTGGATGAGATCTGGCAGGATTTGGGCTTATCAAGCAGATAATACCTTTCCCAGGATCTTATAGTCCACCCCTAGGATAGCAGTGTGGCAGTAGGATGCTACGTCGGTAGGGTCTCGGTGGGGTTTGGGAATGGATGGAGGCGAGCAGGGACTCCCGGAGGGAGGAAGGCCGTCCACCTAGCTGGAGGGCCTCATTGTACATAGTAGCTAGACGAGGTGCTAGGATCTCGCCGTTTGTGCTTTAGTATTCTACGGGGAGGCCGTCCAGGCCAGGGGTTTTATTCCTGGCCCAGTCTTGAATTGCTTGTTTGACATCTGCTGGAGCTATTCTAGGAATATGGAGGTGTTCAAGGAACGAGTCAATGGTATCCCTCCAGTCCACACCTGACGTTTTGTACATGTGGGAGTAATAACTGTGAAATGCTGTAAGGATGTTGTGTTACACCCGAAGGGGAGCATAATTCAAGGATGGGGGTTTCTCTGTGTTTTTGGCGAATCAGCCAAGCGAGGAGGTGTCCCGATTTACTGCCTTCCATGTGTGTTTTGACCACTCTTCCCAATAGTGAGGTTGAAGCAGCGCAAGCACTCCAAGAGGGAGGCATGCTCGCTTTTAGCCTCTTTCAGCACAGAGCGATGGGAAGAGTCCTGTTCGGCTTGGCGTTCAAACAGGAGTAGGTGTTGCTCCGCCTCTGTGATTTTTTTGTCCAGTGTATGGCACCCTCTGATCACTTCCTGAAGGCAAATACCATGGGTGGCCACCTTGAAGGCGTCCCACTCAAGGAGTTTGTTGGAGGCAATGCCGTCATTTTCAGTAAAGAAGTTGCGAATATGGGAATTCTGGGAGTCCCGAAATAATGGATCCTCCAAGCTTTTACGTGGTAGGCGCCAGTTGGGGGTGGGGGATACCCCATGGTGTGGGCATCGTGATCGGAAACTACCTGGCCCAGATAGTCTGCGGCTTGTAAGGAGGGTGAAAGTGTGTGGGAGCACAGTATACTATCTAATCAGATGTATAGCTCATTGGGTGAGTAATAAAAGGAATATATATGGTCCGTAGGGTTGAGGGCTCTCCAAGCATCTACTAAAGCCCAGTGTCACACCCAATCGGCGAACCGGCCCGCCTGATTATAATGGGGGGACGGGGGGGGGGGGAGTGCGGAAGCGACGGGTGGGAGCGGTCCAGTTGTTTGTTGAGGACACAGTTGTATTCACCTCCCAAAATCCAAGGGAGGTGAGTCTTCTGGGATAGAATACAAGAAAGCGTAGTCCAGAATGTGTCTTGGTGAACTTTGGGTGGTTATATGCTCCAGAGTAAGACGGGGAGACTGTTAAGGCATTCCTCTAGAAGAACATACCACCCATCTTTATCAATTACAGTGTCAATTACTTGAAAGAGAGTCCCCGGGCGAATCCATATCAATGTGCCCCTGGCGTATGCCAAGTATGGGGCGGCATAAATGGAACCTCTCCATCGTCTTTGAAGTTGGGGCAATTCTGTTAGGGTAGTGTGCATTTCCTGGAGAAAGGCTATATGGGGGCGGTGCTGTTTGGTGTAAGAATAGATGGAATAGCGTTTATGCACGGTATGCATGCCCCTGAAGTTAAGGGTGAGGAATCTGGTAGATGTTACAGGTTCCATTGTAGGAATGGTGGGATATGACGACGATATGGCCATGTGTGGGGGACGCATGCCCCGATTAGCCCTGCCTCACTACACCTCCGTAGGTCTGATGTAGTAGTGCTGTTTGCCTCCGAGGTGCTTAGTCTGGCACAGTTCAGGCTAAAGGGTAAATATGTAACTGTGAACAGAGAGAGCCTTCCGCAACAGGCGGAACGCCCAAACTGGGTGTTGGGAAGAACGAGTCATACTGCGTGGGGGGCGAGTGGGCCATAACAGGCCACCCTGTGGACGTTAAGTTAGTGTAGTGGGGCCCAGCGATGCAGCGGAATGCGGGAGATGTGTCCCTGTTACATCCCCGTGCACGCAGCAGGGAGTGTTGTGGAGTAGGCAGAACACAGTAGCGATAATGGCGCAACAGAGCCTCATGAAGAAGGTAAAAGGTAAAGGCCTTAAATTATAGATTCTGAAGTCTGAGGTGTCACCAACAGGAGAGCAGGTGAGGGCTGGGTGGAAACCTGGGATGAGTCCGAGTCTTCATCTGTGGAGAAAATGTGAGGACCACTGTCGATTTCAGAAAGAGCAGTCTCTGCACCCTGGTTGGCGGCAGCCGCACAGTCCTACTTTCATATCTATGCAGCAGGAACAAAGGGAAATGTCTGCTTCCTGCCATTTGCTCTAAGTGGAGTGCTCTTGCTGCCTGCTCTGGTACTCTACCCGGTAGGACCCCAGTCCCACCACCGCGATCAGTTAATCTAGAAAACTGCTTAAAACCCATCAACTGTCACTCTTGGCTGGAGGACTGTTTGAAAAAAATACATGTTCCCTGTTGATATGAGATGATTGCCCTCAACATGTAATTGGAAATATAATAGGGTGGCAACTGAGCTGTACAGTGCATGGAGAAAGATGCTTGAACCGGATTGGTTCCCCCTAAAGTTTCAAGTCCTGTGCCAGTTCTGAGAACAAATGTGTTGCCAGCAAGAAACATTTTGGGATATAACGTCAAGTCTAAAATTAAAGATGTCTATTTCATTTGCTAAAAATACAGAAACTTTTGTTACAACAGGGAAAGACATTACCAGCTTGGATCTGTGTAAAAGTATACAGTATGAAATCACAACAGTTAGTTCTTTTGTAGCCATACTGAGAAGATATAATAATTTTTATGGGTGGGTAGGGTATCCAAAAGGCCTTAAATAAGTGCTGCCAGTCAGTATTGTAGGAGGCTGGCTTAGTATATGGTGCACACTTATTTAAGTGAAGCACCCTGCACTAATTTAGACAATTGTGATTTTAGTGGTCTTAGACAACCTTAGAAAGCTCTTTAAGTGGTAGCTGTGGAAAGCAGCATGCAGGCTTAGTCCAGAAGGAGTGTTAAGCAGCTTGTTTTACCAGTACTAATCATATAGTGTAGATCAAACAAAAAAGAACCACACAGCGTAGTTATAAAAATAGTAATAGTTATTATACACACTAACACATTGGTATATCTCCTACCCAGAGATATAAACACAAAATACACACAATATTTCAAAAGGAGAACAGGTACGTAGCACAAATACACAGTGGCTCCAGGGGACCCAAACCATATACTATGAAAGTGGAATGCAAACTGCGACCAAAGTCGAGACTTGACCCAGAAGACTTAAAAGAGCTGGGGACCCAAGGTAAGTACCCAGGAACCCCACGGAGGCCTTGCGCAGAGTCGAAACACAGCTGCATACGCAATGCAAGTCAAAGGGGAAGTTGCGGTTGCAGTTTTAGAGAAGGACCCTTCCCAGAGGACCCTGAAGAAACCCTGTGGAAGATTGAAGGTTGGAGAGTCATCCCACCTGTGGATACCCCAGGAACCAGGATACCTACACCAGGGAAGCCGGGTACATAGGTGTGAAGTGACATCAGAATCCGCCGTAGTCCACAATGGAGAACTTCAGTGAAGATGCCACTGGCGAAGAAGGTGAAAGAGTCTGGTGGAATACAAGGGGGGATTCTTGAAGAGGAATACCTGCAAGCAGAGGGGACGGTGTCTATGCCACTTGGGAGTGACCAGGAGGCATGGAAGACCAATGACCACCGATTACGCAAGATGCAGGAGAGTTGACGGTGACCTTGCTGCTGCAGCTGTAAGGACCAGGTGACGCTGTGGAAGAGCTGTCGCACGTCGGAAGTCGAGAACCAGGGGGTCGGTGTCCGGCAGGAAAACCACAAGCCTTGGCAGCAGCAACAGACGTGGAAAACGAAGAAGGTGCAGTGTCAGGACCAGCAAGGTCCAAAGTTCTCCCCAAGTGCAGAAGAGTCAGAGCAGGCCCCGGGCAAGCAGGGGAGCCCACTGGAGCCAAAGAAGACCCTCAAGAGGACCCACAGGCCGAAGGCACAGGAGTCTCAAGAGGACCTCGACCAGCTCACCAAAGATGGAGGCCCACGGTGCAGAGGATGCGGTGAGGATGAAGATCTTGGCAGGAAGAGAGGCTGGAGCTTCTTAGAGCCCGAAGATCTCTTGAGACGAGAGTCAACAAGCCTTGGCAACGGCAAGTCGGCACGGTGCACAGGGTTGCTGTTCCAGCAGTTCCAATAAGGGATACTGGCCTCAAACTCTGTGAAAAGACAGTGCAGGCCTTCGAGAGAGTTGCAGAACCACCGCCTGTGTTGCTGGGCCTTTCGAAGTCTGGAGGACATCAGGAGCAGCAGACCGGTCAGCTTAGTTGCGGTGCCTGCAGATGCAGGGGAGTGACTCCTTCTCTCCAAGGGATATTCCTTCGGTGTTTTTGATGCCCACAGGCCTGGAGAAGAACCTGGATGAAGCACAGGCACAGACGATGTAGAAGACTGGCAGGACGACGAGACCAGGAGCAGCAGGAGTCTTCCAAGATGCAGTCCCAAAGTGAAGTCCAACGACGTCCAAAGTGCGCAGATGGTAGAAGTAGAATTGGTTTCGGATCTGAATCTTGTCCCACGACGAATCTGAAGAGCCACCCACAGGTAAGCCCTTAAGTATCCAAAGGAAAGGGTTGGGACGATTTAGGTGTCCCTCCCAGAGGAGCGGCTGGACAGAGGGGAGGATACCCACATGTCCTTTGTCCAGTTTCGCACCAGAGCGGGAGCCAACGGCTTCCTGAACTGTTTTCAACTGGAGTATGCAAGGAGGGCACCAAATGTGCCCTTTAAAGCAGTCTGGTGGCACTGGCAAGCGCCCCCACCGCAGCCCAATACACTAAGTCCTGTCTGGGAGGTGGTCACACCTTCCTGGGACAGGAAACCTATTGTTCTACCTTACCCTGCTCGAACCTGGCTCAGCAGCAGGAGGGCAGAATCTTGTCTGTGGTCGGCAGCAGCACTAGCTTGCTGTTGGACCCTTAAAGGCTGGGACCAGGAATACAGGGGGGCTCCCTATCTCCCCAGTGTTGCAGGGATTCTGCACAAATACAGAACTATGCGCAGGAAATGGGACCTTGGTGTATAGGGACTGAGTCTTCCTACCACCTTAGTACCCGCTTCCTGCGCATAGTTCTGTATTTGTGCAGAATCCCTGCAATATGGCGCCCCACGTAGGGCGCCATGTTGCAGGGATTCTGCACAAATACAGAACTATGCACAGGAAATGGGACCTTGGTGTATAGGGACTGAGTCTTCCTACCACCTTAGTACCCACGAACCCAGGATCAACTCGCTATAGTGCCTCACTTGCTCTCCTACTCACTCGCAGAGAAACAAATGATTAGGCACCCCAGAACACAGCACTCCCAGCTCTCTCAGGAATTGCGGTAACAAGACTCACCCTTTCGCTCACTCTCTTGTACTTGTCCACAATAAGATCTGACTGAGACACAAAACAGTTTAAAATATTTATTTTAACTAACGTGGCCTAACATGCAGTATACGTGCCACAACAAGCAGGAAAATGCATAGTACAAATATTATCAGCATAGCAGTCAGTCCATAAATCATGAAGGGAGATGTCATCATAGAAAGACAACAGAGAAAGACTATAGTGCCTAACCTCCCTCCCCTTGCTAAGAAGTATTATTATATAATAGAAGATCTCTGGGCTTTGTCAGCAGACCCCATACCTTAGCCTATAGATGGTGGATCTACATCATGGGTGCTCTTCTCCCTGGAAAGGTCCCTCTCCAAGTGTGTGTCACCTATTCGTGCACCCCAGTAAAAACCCAAGTACGCTGTCCAAACAACAGCTGCATCGGTATGTTTTGTCTAAGGGCTAAGGACTGGCCAGAACAAAATAATAAGGGGCATTGTTGTTCGACCTTGCACATAATGTTCAGACAAAATCCCAGGAACATGCAGAGAGTGAACACAGCGATGAGTTCTCATGTGAAAGCAGTCTTTGAAATTATTGCAAAAATAAAGACATATAGTAATGTGTGCAAAACAGCAGGCAAGCTGCAACGTGCTCATGCTAAGTTAGTGAAAAACGACAATGTCCCTATGGGCCACGTGACACCAGTACATGGGATCCTACATCCAACACTGGAATCAGTGTTGGGGTCGGATTCTAACATGTTTGATACCAAACATGACCGGTTTCGGTACAGCCACTATATAGTTAAACATCTCGTAATTGACTTGATGTCCGCTATATGTAGAAAATGGCTGACCGCACTTACAAAGCCTTGAGAATCAACTCCTGGGTTTGTAGGATGTGTCCTGCTCAGTCAGGGCACCCTCACACTTATAACCTAGAACCCTGCCGTCAGGATTGAAAGGCCTACCTTAGGGGTGGCCTATAGGTTTAAAGTGCAGTGACCTCAGATATAAGGAAACTTATATCTGTTGTGAGTGGTGCTAGCACCAGCTCACACGGGCTGCAATTGCAGGCCTGTAGTCACAGTTTGAGTGGTCTCTCATAGGTGGCATAATGCATGCTGCAGTCCATGGGAGACCCCTGGTATACCTATGCCCTGGGTATCTAAGTACCATACACTATGGACTTAGAACGGTACACTAGTAGCCAATTTGGAAGGTACAAAAGTACTTACCATAGTCAAATTTAGGGAGAGAGCACAGTGACTAGGGTCCTGATTAGCAGGGTCCCAGTCAGATTAGTCAGAAAACAGAATGGCACCAGCAAAAAGTGGGGGTAACCATGAAAGCAGATCCTACTTTCCTACAAGTATATAATGGGAACTTCGAGACGGCAGCTATCCAGTCCTACTGAGCAGCTAATCTTGTAGTGGTGAATGACTGGCTGTTTGGTTACTAGTAAGAACTTGCCATTAAACTTGAATGTGTGTTGTTTGAGGATCTTGGTTGGCTTGGTCTAATGTATGGCAGGCTTTTTCCTTCAGATTCCTGCACCACTGCCACCAGGTTGGTTCTCAGTTGCTGGCGCAAGACTCTGTCTCATTTGTTGGGATGGGACAAAATGCTGATCATCATGGAGTACCTCTTGGTCAAGTAGACATTGCTAAAAACTTGCAGTTCAAAGATGCTTTCAGTGATGATGGATTATTTGCAAGATATGGATCATTGTTTGTTGCTTGAAGCAAGAATACATCAGGTTGAAAGGGTGTCCACTTAAACACAACAGTGTCAATATATTCAATGGTTGCCATTTCCATGTGTTGCTCCATTACTTTCTGTAAATCATGGCCCATTCCCTACCGCCCCACCAGATAGGGAATCCAAGATGCTGGACACCTGTTTTCTTCCACCAGCCTGGCACTGCAGTCTGTGAAGACTGTGTGCCTTTTGGGCCTTTACTCCCATGCTCTGTGGGATTCGGTTGCATAGGTGCTGCCCATGGTGCAGGAGGAGGCCCGGGCCGTACACTCCAGGCTGTTGCCGACGGAAGAGATGCAGCTAGGTTCACGATCAAATGTGGACAGGATACTACTGACTCACTGGGCAGAGCGGTTTCCTCAACGGTGGCCTTACGGTGCCGCGCCTGGCTGAGATCGACTGGCTTTTCAGGGGATGTCCAAGCATCACTTATGAACATGCCCTTCGATGGCTCCCGTCTCTTTGAAGACAAGACTGATTCAGTGCTGGAGTGCATTGAGGACAGCAGGACTATGGCCAGGTCCTTGGGCCTTTGCATGGCCCCTCGCCATCCCCAATTCACCTTTCGTGGCCATGGAAGGAGGATCCAGCTGTGTCTATACCCTCACAGCCACCGCGGCGCGCAAGCTTCCCATCCTCTGCGTGGCCAAGGACGTGGTACCCACATACCATATGGGTCGGACACCCAAAGGTCGGCCAGCCCCCCCCTTCCACCTCTGGCAGGCTCCAAACCCTTATAGTCTGCCCTCTTACCATCATGGGCACCCAGTTGGAGGTATGATAGGCCATCATCTGCTCCACTGGAAGTCTATAACATCAGGCCAATGGGTTCTCCTGCATCCTGCAGTCGGACCTGTAGTCCTAGTGGGCGTAGCATCAGAGGAATCTCTCTGACATGGTCCAGATCTCGGAGGGAACTGCAAAAGATCTTCAATGATGGTTAACGGGCTGCGATTGGGTCAGTGGCAGACCCCTCTCTCTTCCCCAGCCAGATCTGACTGGTGACAGATGCATCACTCCTGGGATGGGGTGGCCATCTGGGAGAGGTGGAGATTAGAGGCCCCTGATCTCCAGCGGAATCCAGACTCCACATCAACCTGTCGGAGCGCTGTGCGATCTGACTGGCATTATAAACCTTTTTACCCTCCATCAAGGAAAGGCTATTACAGGTGTTCATGGACAACACCATCGCCATGTGGTGCTGCAACAAACCAGGCAGGTGGGGATCCTTTGTCAAGAAGGCCCTGCGTTTCTGGACATGGTACACGGACACTTGGTAGGCTCTCTAAATTCCAGGGCGGACAAATTCCGTCAAAGATGCCTATTTGATCACAAATGGCATCTCCATCCAAAGGTGGTGCAGGGTCTCTTTCAACAGTAGGGAGAGCCGTGGTTAGATCTGTTTGCCACTGCTGAGAATGCGCAATCTCAGCAGTTCTGCATGCAAGAGTTTCCAAGGCAGCTTTCACTCGTAGATGCTTTTCGTCTCGGGTGGAGCTCAAGCCTCCTGTACGCCTTTCCACCCATATTACTCCTGCCCAGAGTTCTCAAGAAAATCAGAAACGACCGGGGCCAAGTCATCATTGTGGCTCAAGACTGCGCTAGGACAGTTTGGTATCCCGAGCTGTTGAGCATGTCCATCAGTCCTCCGATCAGGCTGCCGCTTCAGGAGTATCTTCTGTTGCAGCAGAAGGGGAGGGTTCTCCCCTCAAATTTGTCAATGCTTCACCTTCTTGCGTGGAGATTGAGCGGTGACAATTGACAGCTTTTGACCTTCCGCCCAAAGTCTGCAATGTTATTTTGGCAGCCAGGCGTCTCTCCACCAAAACGGTATATGTCTGCCGTTGGGGCAAGTTTGTGACATGGTGTGCAGAAAAGCAGATTGACCCCCTTTTCTGCTCCTCTTTCTCAGGTTCTTCTATTTATTCTCTGCTCTGGGCACCTTAAAGGACTACTTTTCTGCTATATCAGCCTTTCTTTGGTTGCCTGACCAGCCATCCCTCTTCAAATCCTCTAATGTACATAGTTTTTTTAAAGGTTTGCAACATGTTTCCTCCTTCTCCCTTCATCCCTCAGTAGGAACTTAATCTAGTCCTGGCCTTCCTGATGTGCGCTCCCTTTGAGCCCCTGCACAACTATTCTCTCGGGTACCTTACCATCCATCCAGACCGCCTTCCTGATGACAATAACATCTGCTGGGAGGGTTGGTGAGCTTCAGGATTTTTTCATCCAAGCCTCCAGTCTTAAACATCTATCCAGACAAGCTGGGTCTATGAACGAGAGCTTCCTTTCTACTGAATTTTGTCACTGCCTTTCATGTGGGCCAGTCCATCACTCGGCCTACTTTTTACGCTCTGCCACATCCCACTAAAGGAGAGGAGCAACTTCAACGACTGGATCAAAAAAGAGCTTTGACATTCTACCTTTTCCGCACAAGAGAGCTCCGAGTAGACGACTAATTCTTCGTAGAGTATGTCAGAGCAACGAAGGGAAAGGCCGTGCAGAAGCGCACCCTCTCCCGATGGATCGTGCTCTGTATTCAAATCTGCTACACATTGGCCAAGAAGCAACCCCCTGAGGGCTTGTTTGCTCATTCCACCAGAGCCAAGTCTGTGACCACTGCATTAGCATGCAGAGTACTGGACCTGGACATCTGCCAGGCAGCAACACAGGCCTCCCTGCACATGTTCAACAAACCCTACTGCCTGGAAAGTCAGGTCCGTCTGAATGGCAACTTTGCCTGTTCCGTCCTGCAGGACTTCTTGGTGTGAAGTTGTTTCTCAGACCCACCTTTGGGGAGAGATGAACAAGTTACTTACCTTTGGTAACGCCTTATCTGGTAGAGATTCTATCTAGCCACAGATTCCTTACTGACCCACCCATCCTTCCCACTCTGCGAATGGATTTCTAGGGACAGGTCTTTTTCCATTTCAGGACCCTAGTTTTCCGCACCAGTGGTCAGTGTTCTTTGTGGCTGAGCGCGCCTGGTGTGGAAAGTCGCGAAAAGTAACTGACGCCAGCTCGCTTGGATGACGCCTATATAGGCACTAAGCATGTCACTTCCGGCGTGGACAACACCACGCAGAGCCGAACGACGCCACCTACCAGCGTGCAGGGGTCCTGCTCAAAATTTCCAGATCCAGTCTGACACCCGGGGATAATTCTAAGGTAAGGAATCTGTGGCTAGATAGTCTTTACCAAATAAGGCCTTACTGAAGATAAATAACTTGTTCACTTTTTAGCATTCTCGGGTGGAAAGAATCGGTTAACTACACAACATAAGAAAAAATTAAATAAATATGATCTGCAAATTGTAACTTTGATATGATATAACATTTTATAAAGCGCACTAAAACTCTCAGGTGCCAAAGTGCTATTGCAAGACAGACTAATCAACAGAGTCAAATCAACCAAGAAACAGGGAACTATATTGAAAAAAGTCAGGTTTTCAAATATTTTTTAAAGGACCTAAGGGAGTCTGCTTCAGAGATATGGGTGGGCAGGGTGTTCCACAACTTACCAGCGGCAATCGAAAACGAGCGCCCACCCCATCTTTCCTTCCTGAATCTGAGTATCGTAAACTTTTTTAGGGTGTGCTGACCTGAGACACATACTGGGAGCGTACCAGTGAAATGGAGCGTTCAGTTGTCTAGAGCCTTTCTGATGCGAAGCCAAGAAAACAGTACACAGAGCCTTGAAGGAAATTCACTTCCTGACTGGAAGCCAGTGAAGAGAGCGGATACCGTCTCTGACCGAGAGACTCTTGGGAATGTTTAGAGTAAGGCGGGCAGCCTCATTCTGAACAACCTGAAGCTTGTTCACGAGAGAACTGTTAATGTTGAGGTACAGTGCGTTACAGTAATCAAACTGCAAGGTGACTAAGGCGATAATGACTGATTGCTGCAGCTCTGCCGGGATTAAAGAAAGATTTTTTTTTTAAATCCTTATGATGTAGAAACAAGCACTAGTAGTATGACTGACCTGTGTGTCAAAGCTCAAAGTATCAAACAAATAAAACACCAAGATTCTTAACTGCCGTTACTGGAGTGGGGAGAGGTCCGCAGACTTTCGGCCACCAGATGTTAGAACAGATGGATTCCCGGGACCCAAACCGATGAACCTCAGTCTTTTCTGCATTCAGCTTCAAAGAGTTGTCTGTCATCCAGCTGCTGATGCTAGACATGCACTTGTTGAACCTCTCCGGTACTAAGGTCAGATTATTGGAGATGGAGACGATAATTTGAGTATAGTCAGCGTACAATAGTACTTGGAACCTGAATGAGCGCACCAATTCAGCCAGAGGGACAACATACAGATTGAATAGTGTTGGGCTCAAGGACGAGCCCTGAGGCACCCCACAAGGAATGCTTAACGTTTCTGCCTTAAAGTCAGCACAGCTGACGATCTGTACCCTGTTGGTCACAAAAGAGTGGAGAAGCTGCAAGGCAGTCCCGCTAACCCTGGCTTGCTGCAGACGATGCACCATCCGTACGTGCGAGATGGTATCAAATGCTGCTGATAAATAGAGCATTATCAGGATAGCCCCCCCTCCCTGACCAACCTGGCGGCGAATACTATCAGTCGCCACAATGAGAGTAATCTCAGTGCTATGTCCAGCCCAAAACCCATTCTGAGAAGGGTCGAGGACACCCTGGGTATCAATACATTTACTAATTCTTTGTTAATTAGCTTTTCTAAAATTTTAGCAATTGCCAGCAGCTGAGGGATAGGTCAAAGATTTTTTTTAATGTCGTCAGGGTCCACTTTTGGTTTCTTTAAGAAGCGGAGTGACAACCGCTTACTCCCAGGCAGTAGGAAAAACACCAGATTGCAGTGTTACATTAAACACCTTCTGCAGAAAATTAGCAATAAGATCCAGAGCCAATTGTAAAAATTTTAGGCGTACAGGGATCACTGGGAGAGCCAGAGCCAGAGTTAGGACTTCAGCAAAAAATCCTCAGTAGTTTGAACAGAGATCGGAGGAAAGGCGGGGAGAAGATTGTCATGGGAGCAGGTAACAGAATTATCAAACAAGGGGTCATTTTCTGAAGGAACATTGAAGTCAGAAAAAATGTGAAAGATTTTGTCCCGATAATAAAGAGTTACCTTCTCACAAAGTTCTTGGGATGGCTTAAATGAACACTGAGAGGGAGGATCAGACACCTCCTACACAATTTTAAACAACTGCTTAGAAGAATTATTAGCGGATCTAATCCATTCCGTATAAAAGGCCGTTGTAGCTCACCCTGTGGCCTTTTTATAACCCAAAAGAAGGGCTTTATGCTTCTCTTTTTCCTTGGGGTTAGCTTTCCATTTACGCTGCTGCCTGTGACATTTCTGCCTAAGGGACTTAAGTTCTACTGAGAACCAGGGAGCTGAAGGTTTGCATCTGGTTGCATTTATGGCCTTGAAGAGCGCTACAGTATCCAAGGCTGCAGTAACCCAGGCTTGCAATCCTTCAGCAGTATACGCAAAAGAGCTATCCTGTCTGGCCCTAGCAGATTCAAGATCCTGTTCCAGGCATCCAGAGGTAAGGTTGCTTACATTTCTGTGAGTCGTGTTTAGGGGGATCGATCTTATCTCAGATGTAGAACGTGAGGAGAGAATTTTAAAAAGAATTACCCGATCTACTCAGCTGCGGGGTTGGACATCCTCAATATCCAATTTACCATAGTTGGTAAACATCCCAACCAAATTGTGGCCTGCAGAATGGGTAGGAGATTTCACCAAATGACCAAACCCCAAATTGGACATAAGTTCATGTAAAGAAACTGAGTCTTTGCTGGATAAATCATCAAAATGAAACTTGAAATACCGTAAGATGGTAAATTGAGAGTGTGTCAAGTAAGGTTCCAAGGTCTGACACCACACCTCAGAGAAATTGGCCCGTGGGCCCAGAGGGCAGTGTACCAAAAGGCCCAAAAAAGTGTTTGTGGCCAAACACTTGAGCCTAAAAAAGGCTTCCACCAGGGAGTTCCCTAAGTTCTTAACCACCAGGTTAAGACTACTGCTGAATACATCACGAGCAATGATAGCCAGCCCACCTCCACTCCGGCTCTGACTATCAAGTCGTGAAATGGTATAATCAGGAGGTGCTGCCTCAACTAGATCGGGACCAGAGTCCTCTCTAGCCCAAATTTCAGTAAGGAATAAACAATCAAGAGACACTAGGAAAAAATACCACAGGAAACATATAAGATTACAACTGAAAGGCAACCATTCTATTAATCGTGACCACAAAATCAAACAACTGGGGGGCATGGCCAGCAACAGCTGAAAATGGCCGCCATTTGAACGAGCTGCGCTAGCTACCAGCGCAAGAGCCCGCTACATCCGTCAAAATCTGGAGTATTGAGAGTGGCCAACGAAGCATGCCTGCTCGGATCTGCGGTGAGTGCCCCATAAGGAATAACAGCCCCTAAGCGATGATGGAAGGCCGAGTATGAAGCATATAGTCGGGCTGGCCGACGGCGACAAGATGGTGCTGCCCCTGTAGTTCAGAGAGCTCCGGGAGCGAGGCGAGACCCGGCGCTCGGCCCGAGAACACAGGGCGGTACGCGGCTGCTTGCCAGAGGGACTCAGCCGCGGCAGCTACGAGGTGCCTGCTTGAAGTGCGGGTGCGGCCGTTGGGTCCTCAGGGAGTAAAGATCGGGAGCGCCGGAGGGCGCCAAGCGGCAAGAATCGGACTGAGCCGTCTGCGAGTGACTGCGCTCTCTCTCCGACCTGTCAGCCGGCTGCCGGGCCGGCACGATGCTATAACCGAGGGCGGCCGCGGAGTCAAGGAGGAGTGCTGAAGGCCGAACCTGCCGATAGTTCGCACAAGGGGCATACTGAGGGCCGGAGACATCCTTTTCCCCCCTCCTGAGGCTACGAGTGGAAAGCCACCTGGGAGTTACCTGGGAAGAAACAACACATCCAGGAGGTGCAGGAGATCCAGCAGGTTGAGGGGTGAGCAAGTCGACCTGTTCTGAATGGTTGGAGGGGGTCCCACACAGAAATCAGCGGGAGAATCTATGTCACGTTATGAACCCGGCTGGGTGGATGCATGAGGGCTCTACCCCCTGAGTGACTGGGCCTGTGAGGCGATTGATTACGTGTTTGAGGCTGCAGAGTGCAGGGATCTCGAGCTGTGCACACAAGGGCGAAGTCAAGGAGTGAAGACACCTGTCCCTGGTGCAAGCACTACATACATAAGACTGAGTGAGCCCAAAACCTGGGCCCACTGGTGGCAAACTACGTGCCGCAGGCATGGGGCGCAACAAGGTGGTGGGGCCAGGGCAGGCCAACCATATCGATAAATATACGATGGCAATGGACCGAGAAGGCGGCGCAGCGGGGGGCAAACCACTGTCTGAGCACGAGGACCAGTCCCCGGACCCCTCCCTGAAAGACATCATGAGGGCGATCACTGAACTGCGTGGGACCCTGGAGCCAAAACTTGACTCGGTCTCCAAAGAGGTAAATCTACTCAGAGCGGACTTCCGGAAAATATCCGAGAAGGTGTCAGCGGCAGAGGCGGGTATTGGGGGGCTTCCAGTCCAAAACCAAACACCTAGAGGAGCAGGTCGCAATGCTCGCCAAGAATCAATCTGATATCTTCGCCCGACTGGAAGACCAGGAAGGAAGAGCCTGACGGAACAATATCCGGGTAGTGGGGGTGCCAGAGGGTCTGGAGGAGCCATCAATGGCCCTCTTCTTGGAGGACTTAATTTTGAACAAGCTGAAACCCAAGCGCCTATCCTCATTCTTTTCCGTGGAACGCGCACACCGAGCGCTGGGAGCTAGACCTCGCCCAGGAGCGCCCCTGTACACGATCATAGCCCGGATATTGAATTTCATAGATCGGGATGCCATCCTACAGGCGACGAGACAGCATGGGGACTTGCAATATGAGAATGCCACTATCCGTTTTTTCCTGGATTTCACACTCCATGTTCAGCGCCAGAGGCGTACATTTGATGCACTCAAGAGAGCCCTTTGCGAACAAAACGTGAAGTACATGATGCTCTTCCCGGCGAAGCTCAAAATAATTGACGAGGGGAAGGCGTACTTCTTTGCACCAGCAGAGGCAAGCCACTGGCTGGAGGGCTGGCGCACGGTTGAACGGAAAGGTGGGAAAAGTCGAACACCGTCTAAGACAGGACACACAGCGGAAGGGCGGGAGACTGAGCAAGTGGCGAACAGCCCAGACTAGCGCCAACGAACAAATAAGTGACACAAGGGATGCGCCCCCCCAAATATTGACACTTGATGGTTTTCTCCTGGGTTTGCAGTTGGAGGGGGGTGGGGAGTTTCTGGAACGACACTATAAGGGCAAGGACCACCCTTGAAACGAGACGCCACAGAGAGACTTGTGGGATTGGGACTATCGTGGTCTGCTCTGAGGGCCGGTAATATGAGCAGATGGACAAGGTTACTCTCTGGACATTCTAGCAGGGCTTAGAAGTATCCAACAGCAGAATTATAGTACTTTATGCTGGAGGCTGACACGCTGCCCCTTCTAATGTTTGTTACTACACAGTTCAGGCGACAGGCACTCTGTGTGTTCGGGAGGTGGGAGGTTTATTACTCACCTAGCAGGGTTGCAGGGAGGGGGGAGTTGGGCACAATGTTTAGTTTTGTTATGTATGTTTGCATGTGCGCTCAGGACCATTGCAGCCGCGCAGTTCAACAGGTTGGCAAAGGACCATTCTGGGAGAGGGGAGGACTAACATGAGTGAATTTCTTAACCTGACATCATGGGAGAACTGGCTAGCATACACGTATGGACCTGGAATGTGAATGGGCTGGGGAACAAAAGCAAGCGTACCCTAGTCCTCCAACACATTAAGAGGCACTCCCCAGACGTAGTACTGATACAGGAGCCCCACCTAAAGGGGAACAAACGTAAAGTCCTAGATCGATTCGGGTATAAGTTGGCGGCCCACTCTGGATACTCGCTCGGGGGGTGGGAATCCTAGTTCGCAATACTTTGCCTCTGACTATAACTGATACATGGGCAGACGAGGCAGGCTGCTGTGTTGCAGTAGCGGTTAAATAGGAGGGGTGCTCTGTTATATTTTGCTCGATTTACATACCCCCGGGACTCCACAATATCGCTTTCCCGAAGATCAGTTCATTCCTAATTAAATTGCCCATGGGCTCCCTTTTGGTGGGCGGGGACACAAACGCTGTCATGGACCCAGAGCTAGATCGATCCTGCTCTCGAGTGGGCCGGAGGGGGGAGAGAGACCTGGTGGGCTTCCTGACGGCCATGGGTATGGTAAACCTATGGCTGGTGCATAACCCACTTGCTAGACAGTATACATACTACTCCGCACGACATAGTTCCTTTTCTAGGCTCGACTATCTCTTCACGTGGACTGACAAAGTGGGAGATTTTGCAGACCCAAGGCACATGGCAAGCGGTATCTCGGATCACTCTCCGGTGGGGGTAGCTATTAGGGGCCCGCTCCTTGACAGGGCAGCGTTCCCGTGGATCGACCCCTGGCGTTTGCGAAACCTGGCGCTCCGGGACCAACTCCAGGAGAGCTCAGAACTATATTTTAAGGAAAATAAGGGGACTGTAGATTCACACACAACCCTATGGGAGGCTTACAAAACAGTGCTGAGGGGGCAGGCACAGGCGCTGATTGGGGCCAAAAAGAAGGAAGAGGCGATACAAATTAGGTCTCTAAGATAACTAAGATAGAGGGGGAGGCGGCAGCTGACACCTCGAACAACTTGCGTCATAGGCTGGCACTGAAGCAGCGAGACTTACGAGCTCTGGCGGACAGTGAAGCAAGAGCATATGCTCTGGCAACCCAACATCGTCTATATGATGTGGGAGACAAAGCGTCGAGACTTCTAACTTGGCTGGAAAAGCAGGATAGGGAACGATCATGGGTGACGGGAGTGAAAGACAAAGCAGGGGTACTGAAAACAACGAGCGCAGACATAGCAGAGGCCTTCGCCACACATTTTGAGGAGGTATACACACCCGTCTGTACTAAATCCGAGGGTGATTGTGAGGAACTTCTGCGAGACTTCTACCTACCCACACTAACTGAAGAAGCGCGTGACACATTAGATGCCGACCTCACAAAGGAAGAGTTGGGAGGAGCACTAGGGCACCTTAATTCAGGGAAGGCAGCGGGCCCAAATGGACTCCCAGTTAAAATATACAAAAGTTAGGCTTCTATAATAATACCACCACTACTAAATATGTTGGTAGAGGCGCGGGAGCAGGGGCACTTCCCGCCGGATCAGCGCGCGGCCACAATTGTGGTGATGCACAAGGCCGGGAAACCACAGGACCAGTGCGCCTCCTATCTCCCAATCTCCCGGATCAATGTGGAGGCGAAGACACTGGCCAAGGCTTTAGCGAATAGACTGGTGCCGATCATCTCAGAGATAATACACGTAGATCAATCGGGCTTCATGTCTAATAGAAGCACCCGCCACAACCTACGGAGGCTATATGGAGTGCTCCATATGACGCGGGACCCAGCTGCTCAACAAACGGCGCTGATGTCGCTAGACGCAACGATGGCGTTCGACAGTATAGAATGGCCCTATCTCTTTATGGTGCTTCACAGGATGGGCTTCGGCCCTAACTTTTGTAGTTGGGTAAGACTGTTGTATGAGAGACCTCAGGCCCGAGTGCGAGTCAATGTAGTGTTGTCCAGATCCTTCCAATTGAGGAGAGGCACCAGACAGGGTTGCCCCTTATCCCCACTGCTGTTTGCCCTCGCACTAGAGCCACTGGCGCACTGGGTCCGGAGAGACCCGATGATTTGGGGTATAGAGGCACCAGGAGGGTGGGAGGAGCGAATCTCGCTTTATGCGGACAACATTCTCCTATATTTGGCAAGGCCATACTATTCGATGGCGAGAGTACTCCATATTTTCGAGCTCTTTGGGAGTTACTCAGGATACACCATTAATTGGTCTAAATCTGCGATACTCCCGTTGTCGGGCCCTACGCCTAGAATACCGGCTGGGTGCGCAGCCCCGGTAGTGAGAGAGGGGCTTAGGTACCTGGGTATATATGTTGCGAGGGATCATGGGACGTTTCTACAGAAGAACCTCGAGCCCCAGATAGCTCGGCTTAGAGCTGATGCACGTCCCTGGCGTACCCTCCCATTGTCTCTTATGGGCAGGGCAGCCTTGTTTAAAATGATGGCTTTGCCGCGTCTCCTGTATGTTCTCCAGAATACCCCATGCCCAGTTCCCCCGACAGTTTTTAGAAGTATATCTCAGGAAGTCAGAATGCTGCTATGGCAGAGGGTGGCTCTCCCAGAATAGCACTTCATAATCTGCAAAAGGGAGTATACAATGGTGGCCTGGCAGTCCCAGACGTTAGGCTATACTTCTGGGCTTCCCAGTTGTTGGTTATAAACGACTGGATATACGCAGACGTGAATGAGCCAGCTTATAGAGTGGACAGAGCCAATATGCCGGGAGGAAATTGTGTATCACTCTTGTACTCCCGAAAGACACGCTCGGATTGTCCGACGCACACAGGGGTAGTCGTGGGGTGTTGGAAAGAAGCTAATAAATTTCTGGGCTGGACGGGGAAACTGACTAACCGGACCCCACTGTGGGTAGGAGACCTCTTGAAAGAAGTAGCTGCCTTAACGGGCTTCAGAGGGTGGAAACTGATAGGGATTGAACACCTAGGCGATGTATGGAGGGCTCCACTTGTATTTGAAGACCTGCAACGGGAATACAATTTAAACCAAACACAGAGATATCACTATCTCAGACTGACACATGCCCTGCGGCGACATATCCAATATGGCACTCCTATTCCAGATTACTCCCCCCTGGAGGACAGATTGCTACTAGACCCCATCCCCGAAAAGCAACATCCGTGATATATCGTAAAATGATGAATAATGTACCGGACCCTCTGGTGGCTCTGAGAGCGGCATGGATCGATGATCTGGGGAATATGGATGACCCTGATTGGCAGGAGGTAATACAGAGCCCAAGAGAAATTGCTATCCAGACAAGATTTAGGCTAGTGCAACTTAAGATATTGCACCGTACCTATTTTCCATGCACGCTCTTGTATAAATGGGGTAAGGCACACACAACGCTCTGCTTGAGGGGATGTCAGCAGGAGGGAACTTTCTTCCACATACTGTGGGAATGTCAGGAGATAGCCGGGTTTTGGCAGGGAATTACGGATGTAATGTCAAGGGTGTCAGGAGTGACAGTCCCAATGGACGCCAGATGGCTTCTCCTGATGATCCAGGGAGACGTTGATTGGAACAGGTATACGGGAGTGTGCCTTCTCCTGCAACGGGGATTGCCAAAAGAAACATCGCGAGGAGGTGGGGAGCGCCCTTGCCGCCGTCACTGAGAGAGTGGGAACGGGTCCTTGATTGGTGCCAACGCGCTGAAGAAACGGTGTATAAAAGTAGGGGTTGTGCCAAAAAGTGGGAGAAAATATGGTCACCATGGCACCGGTACAGAGCAAGACTGGGGGAGGATTGATGCGAATCAGCCACGCCTTGTCGGGGGGAGGGAACGACCAATACATTAAGATTCTTCGTTTACTGATTGTATGTATGGCCTGTTGTAAATTGGGCCTTTAGAATCGCGAATGAAACATAACATCATACCTTTCTTACAGAAAATTGTTGTAGTGCTACAATGTCAACCGTGTACAAACGCATGTGATTATTGCACTGTATGGTCACTTGAGCAAGAGTTAATAAAAAGATTTTTATTTTTTTTTTAAAAATCAAACAACTGAAGCATGAACTTAAAAATTCTGTTGCCCCAATCCTGAGAAACAAATAGGAGTCATACATGCATGAAGCAATTAAAAAAAGACTCTAAGAAATGCTGAATGTTAATTGGTAAAGGTTTGTTTTCATACAAGTCATCATGTGATTATATTTCTTTACAAAAAATGGATACTATTTATCAACAAACTCTCTGTACCAAATGTACCTCCTATGCCGGATGTCAAAATTTGTTTTTCTCAAAATGACTCTGGGATACCTAAGGAAATAGCTCTAATAATTAAGATATGTCAACCATCCAGAGCTCCCGGTCCAAACGGAATACCTATAATAGTTTTCAAGCAAAATCGCTATTCTGGAGCAAACCTTAAGCACATCTGTTTACCAACATTCTGGCAATAAGGCACATTCCCAAGTGCTGGAATGGATCTATACTCCAACCGCTCCATAAAAAGGGCCCCAGATATGAACCAAGAGACTATCTGCTAATAGTCCTCCTGGATGCAGACAGCAAAATATTTGCAAAATAAAATTCTTACAGCAAAAACAAGCAGGAATGGGTTGAACCTAATAACGTAATGAAATGCAGTCAAACAGGATTCAGGCCAGCATGCTCAACAGTTGACAATATTATGGCCCTCAACTTGCTCATATAAAAAATCTTGAAAGAAAGGAAAATAATCTCTTTGTCTATTTCATAGACTATTCAACAGTGTTTGAGAAACTTGACAGTAACAGGCTCTGGCAAAAAAAGGCCTAAGCTATAGACCGCACCCAGCTTACATGTTTTAGTAGAATTACACAATGAAACTTGGCTGCAAGTAAAGCTACCTAAAGGGCTTGGTCTAATACCAATAATTTACAGCGGCTGCAATTAGCACCTTTACTATTTTCCCTGTACATAGCTTACTTTCTGGACTATCTAGATTCATGGCAGGGCTTTCCGCCAAGGCTGGCATCGTAGAAAATCAGCCACCTAACCTATGTAAATGCCCTCACTATTATTTCCAAAACACAACTTGGTCTCCAAATTAAACTCTGTTTCCTAAATCAATACAACAAGAGCAATGGCTTGTCAGTGAAGTTTACCAAAACCAAGATAGTCAATTTCACTGAAACAGCTAAACTATTTAAATGGAAAATAAGAAATGCAATAATTGACAAAATAGACTGGTACGCTTACCTAGGAGTAATTATTGATAAAGGCTTAAATGGCAAGAACATCTAGAGAATCTTAAGAGCAAATGCAAAAAACTTACAATGGGATTAAAACGATTCTCTGTTTTGTATGGATGAAGAGCTATTGACCAAACAGTTACTGACACTAACTCAAAACTGAATCAGATTCTGGTTCACATGTTTTTCCACCAAAAATTATCAAGCATTTCTATTCAATTCTCATTAGAAACATCTATCCCCTGTTTATTTTAAGGGAATCCACCCCACATAACTGTATCAGATTTGAACTGGAATAAGCGTCTTTAAATTCTCTAGATAGCATGATCTATATATGCAACTGTAACGCGGCAGCTGAAGGTAGCCTAAACACCTGAATTTTCTCCGAAATCAGTGCTAGTAAATCATATATTCGGAATCCATTAGAGAAAGTAGTGGCTTCAACCATCAACAAGTACAGCTAGCCTCCATTAGAGTCACTATTAACTCCTAATAAATGGAGTCTTAAACATTTAATCCACAAGCATATAATGGAAATCAACTACTCCATCTATCAATATCTTAATTATAGAGAACATTGTGCCTGGTCCAAGACTCTTGTAATCCCAACAGACAGACCTACCCGGATTACAGTCCCAATGTACATATAAAGAAATCCTGTTTGAGATTAAGCACTCACCCAAACTAGATGTAGCATTGGCATGAAGGATTGGGGTTGCTATGCTGGGAATTAAGCCTTGTGGCGCCAGAATGAGCTCAACTGGGACAAATGCAGAATGGTGCCTCTGAGGGTGGGTAGGGGATCTGAAGGAGAGCTAGAAGAGGGGGTGATGTGGAGGTGCTTGCTAATTGATACCCGTTGGATTTGCACAGTGAAAGATAAATTGTGTTGCCTTCACTGCAATCAGTCAAATGAAACCTTAGAACATATCTGTATCTGTCATAAATTACGGCAGTTTAAAAAAGAGTACTTATGTCCATGCAGTGTTATAAGACATATTATCTCTTTTAATATCCTTGTTATTTTTCATGTATTTAGTTAGGTAATCAAATGAAGTTTTATCTTTTTATCAGTGTTGATCTGCTATTGTGAATGATTTTCTACAAATGTATAAATAAAAGGTATTACTACTACCCACATATCATTTATATGGAAACCAGGGATGGAGTCTAGAGGTGTGCCACTTATAGGCTGATTTCACTCCTTAACAGTGATCTGAACATTTTTTATGTTGATAATTGTTGGAGTCGGTAATATCAAAAATTATAGCTTGGTTGCAGATCGGAGTCATCAAAGGTTTCTATAGAACTGACAGTATGAATAAAGGTATAGAGTTGATAAACCTGGACAAAATAAAGATATCTTGATGACAGCCATTAGTATGAATGCCAGGAAATTGTTTGATCAGTAAGTTGAATGTAGTTTGAAACTGTTTTGCTCAAATTTGACTTTGGTGAAAGGTTGAGGAGCTTAATATCTTATGTAATGTTGCATAAGAATTATTTATGGTGAATGGGAATAGAGCAGTATGATTTAATTGAACAAGTTGGTTAAGACAGGGCTGCAGTATCACCTTACCTGTTTAAAATACCTTTGGAACCTTTGCTTTTAGCAATCCAGCAGAACCACAAAGTTGTAGGTATTCCTTGGGGAGACGTGGTAGTAAGGTAGTCGATTTTCAAGTTTACTGCAAGAGTAAAGTTGCCTATTTGGCCATAACATAAACTGGTGCTGAAATGAGGTACTGACATACTCGCCTTTAAAGTATAAAAAGATTGCCTGAATTATAGGTGTGCAAAATAATTACCATTTCCTAAGGCCTGTATTTCGTGTTATTTTACAGGTATGGGTGGGTAAGCAGTTGTGGGATTGTGAATATTTAGGATTTAAATTTAATATTCAGTTAAGGTAACTTCTGCGATACAGACCACTATCTCACCTTATGGAAAGGGAATAAAAATAGTTTGTTGTCTTTATCCATTTATAAATGAATTATGGTTCCTAATGTAGCAGGTCCCTGTGAGTCTGGCATGTGTAGACTGAAGTGTAACAATTTGTTGGAAACTCTAATTCTTCTATCAACTAAAATTCTTTATGACTTTGCTATGTCAAAGTTGAATTTTAACTTGAGGTTTGCTCAACAAAAGTGTCATACTGGTCAGAGTGTATTCTGGTCTCAGTGGCAAATTTGTTACTGTGCTTCGGTCTATGTTTAGCTAACTAGCTTTGTTTTTATGGACCTTCATATTCCTTCTGTGATTTTGCCAGATTGTAATGAAGTTCTGGGACACACCTTTGTCTCAAATACATTTGGTACTTGACTCCAGAAGTTAAACTCCACAATGCCCTATTTAATTATATAAATGGGTCCAGTGATTCTAGTTCATCTGAGCAAATGTGAATTTGATATCTTTGGATACTAGTAAAAAACAGATATTAAATGTGTGGAAATCTAGCTTCAATCTATTAGAACTTGATTTAGTCTAAGATTTGATAATGCTAAAAAAAAATATTTACTACAGGATGACATGACAAAAGAAGTTGGATAGTGTTTGCCAGCATTCAGTGATCTGCATGTATAGTGTTTGCCTTTCTATTACAATTGTGTTTGTATAAAAAGTAAGACATGTATCAATATTCTGTTGCAAAAGAAACAATTGATGGACGGAATGCTGGACAATGCAAACATTCACCCCCAGTCACAAGGATCTGGGTTAAATCCATCATTGTTTTGCTCACCACACCACCCCAGTTTGGACCCAGCCATATGCAAATCAGTCTTGACCCTGTTCCTTGTGGGAACAGTCCAGCCCGATCTGTCAAGCCAGGTCCTCCCTGGAACGGAAACCAGCATCCTGTGACCGGTTTCAGGGCATCACCCTTCATCAGCCAGGCTAGCTTGAATCCAGTGTTGTAGTGAGCACGGGACCCACGCCTGGGCATACCCTTCCCACTTAGGGCGACATATACAAAAGAAACAATTGATGGACGGAATGCTGGACAATGCAAACATTCACCCCCAGTCATGAGGATCTGGGTTAAATCCATCATTCTTTTGCTCACCACACCACCCCAGTTTGGACCCAGCCATATGCAAATCAGTCTTGACCCTGTTCCTTGTGGGAACAGTCCAGCCCGAACTGCCAAGCCAATATTCTGTTCCTCATGCATAGCTGGAGCGAATATAGTCTGTGTGGTTTTAGTAGTGATTATTTACATCTTTAGAATTAAAAGTTGCTGGCGGCAGATCTTTTTCTTTTCTAGCTCCCAGATTTTGGAATGCTGTACCACTTCTCCTCCGATCCATTCAGATTGAAAGTCTGTTTAAGACTTTTGTGTTCATTTAAAGCGTGATTCATTTCTTTCTTCTATCACTGACATAGCTCCAGGACACTTCTAATGAAGCAGCAGCTGCACTCTATAAGTTTTTCTTTATTCATTCATTAGTGAATCACTTTATGCTCCCTTATAAAGATTTTTAAATGGAAAAGGATGTAATGTTAACATTTGTGTAATTGCTCTCTAAGTTAGTTCACCAGACAGTTATTTCATGCCAAAATTGGATATGCGAGGATCTCAAGATATAAACTTGCAGAGTCTCTGCACTCCTGTTAGGCTAGCTAAACAGAGAACACTGACTTTTTTCAATGAAAAAAATAACCTAGCTCAATTTTACGCTTTTGAGATTGTGAACATGTAGGTTGAAAGGTAAAATTCTGATCAGCAGAATCAGGCCTATGAGAAGATATTAGCAAATGTTTTGTCTAATGAAAATACTTCTGCTCTGCTTCCTCAGGTTAAAGTCTACCAAAAACCATTCCCTTTTCCATTCCTCAAAAGTCTCAGAATAACAAAGTCTATTGATTAATGCACCACACCTTGCAAATACTGTTTATCTGAGGTCTAAGGCCTAAAGCTGGCACTTGCAAATCTTTATTTGGAAATGTGAGTTTTTTGTGAGGATTTTTTGGGGGGAGGCAGTGCATTCCCTACATGGTGAAGGATATGTGATTGAAAAGATATTTCAGCCAAAACCCTAGTGACCACAGTCTTAATACCTCATCACCAATTCACCAATCAACCACAGCTGAGAGTGAAACATGCATCTCCTCATTAGTTCAGGTTAAACAAGAATGTTAAGTCAGTTGAAATTATGTCTAGTTCATGGAGAAACTACTGTAAAGTTAAAACGTCATACAATCCAAATATTAATAATATTATATTTAAATAAAAACAAACATGCTTATAATTAGTAGGGTCGAAGAAGTGCCCACATATTGCTTTCTTTACGTTTGCTTTCTTGATGTAGAATTAAACTGATATAAAGCTCTGGGAGCTCTCCACTCGAACACGCTTAAAACAAAACTCATGTCATATTCAAGTTCAACAAGAATGTCTTGGATGGAATTGTCTAAATTGTGCATGAAACTATTGCAAAATCAAAAGTTCATAAAATCCAAATAATGAAGATATTTTTTTTAAAATAGCATTCAGTTGTAATAGCATCATAATGTCACTAGAGCACCATTTTTTGATGTTCCCAAACCTGAACAGTTTAATGGTTTGCTTCTTGAGGTGTAGTTAGTATATAAACACCACTTTATTAGTGCATCCGGCAAAAAAATCCGCAGGAACTACCCATGGACCAAGGTGGACAGGGGTACTAGTAATTGTACACATCAATGTCCAACAAAGATTCAGTAGTCATGAAAAAAAATAATGCTTAGATGATATGGTTAGTATATGAAACCTACAATGAATGTGAAAAAAATATTTTAAAAAACCACATAACCATATACAAAAATTGGAAAAATGGATTTATGTTAGCAACTATTGAAGGACGTTGCATAATGATCTAGCAAATAATAAAGAACAAGTTGGAATGCACTTAGTGTACAAGATGACCATGCAGTGCTAAGAGTCAAAGTAGCCAGAAAAAAGTGATCAAATGAGATAAAGGTGATAGACTATATATAATTTGGTTTGCAGGGCACTTGTAATTAAAGTTCTTATAGAATAGTACCCTACATCCAGTTTCCACAAAGGTTTTTATGGGCATATGGATGTCAATGGCATTTCAACCCTAGGTAAGTGAGCAGGTCCCCATCAGGAACAGGATGTTTGCCCGAGCTCAGGTTAGGGCGCAGCATGGGTTATGGGGCCATGGCAGGTTGAGTGTAGGGCCTGGCTGGAGGCCAGAATCTGCACCCAAAGCCATGATATTCTCCTTTTAACTTTTTTTGTGAGTCGGGGGGGGGGGGGGGGGCTTGTGTGCCGGCTGCAAAATGGCCGCCTTCTAGGTAGACTCCGCGGGCTGGACTGACAATCCGCTAATGTGCTGGCGGGCGCCTGGTGCCTTGGACGCCGGGAGCGAGCACCGGAACATCTCGGTGGTCAGCGGGAGCGCTCTGAAGGTTGGAAACCCTCGCGCCGCTGCGAAACACCGCTGCACATCGCCACTGCGGGGCTCGCCCTGGGAAACAAAATGGCTGCCCTGCGATCCGCGTCCTGAAGAAAGCGGCACAAACGGACCCCCGCGTCGGGGGGGGGGAAGCATTTCACTGGTCCCTACTAGGGCAGGCGAGCGCGGCTGCTGCCTCGAGGACTGCGGTGGACCAACGCGGGCCGCTGGCTGGCGGATCCCGGTCGTGCGCCCTGTGGGCTGAACAGGCCCTGCATCGGTCACCGGTGAGTCTGTGCACGAGGGAGGGAGAGCTGGAGCAGGCAGGAAGGCCGCGATAGCGCAAAGGAGGTGGATAGCACAGCGGGAGCGCCCCACTACGTCGCTGACTCTGTTGCTTGAGGGGTGGAGAGACTGCAGCAACCCGGAGAGCGGACGGCGATGGGGTTGCGATTTCCCCCCCCCTGGTGAGCGCGTCTGACAGTACTTACAAGTGAGCCCAAGTGAAGTGGCTGTGCTGGGAAAGGGATGAAGGACAGCGCCGGCAGATCTCTCCTCCCTGAACTCATAACAGGTCTGGACTCCCACCCCTGTCGGGGAGAAACAGGACGAAGGAGCGCTTAACACGGGGGCACACAGTGAGTAGTCCCTGGAGGGTGTGAGACATTGGAGAGGAAAGTGAGGCTACTGGGGAACACAGAAGCGGACCTGAGAAACCTGGCCGGACACTGACGGTGGGGTAGGTGAACTAGGTCACCCACTACAACTGATCTGGACAACGCGCACTGCTTACTGCAGGCCATAACAGCAGTGGTTAGAGCCACAGAAGAGACCCGGCGTTGCGGCCCACATTACGCAGGGGTGCGGCGAGTCCGGCCACATCCCGCGACGCCCTCCTGATACACCATGGGCTAGACGGACACTAAGCAGTCCAAGCTTTCTTTTGAGCAGCGCAAAACCCCCGTGGGGGGCTCCCACCAGAGGAAGAGCAGTCGGAGGAGGTGGCAATGTCCTCCACGCAGCCATCGGAACCCAACATACGGGATATGTTCAAGGAACTGAAGCAGTCACTCTCGACCACAGATCTCAAAATCGATTCAATGTCTGATCTTCTGGACCGGCTTCGGGACAAGGTCTCGAACCATGAGGAGCGCCTCACAGAAGTCGAACAGCGTACGTCGGCGCTGGAGGATGAGGGTACCGCCACCCGTGAAAAGCTGCTCCGAATGGAGAAGGTGTTGGAGGTGATCCGCAATAAAAATGAAGATCTCGAAGCGAGATTGCGCCGCAACAACCTGCGCATAATGGGAGTACCGGAGACCACGGCCATGACTAGAGTTGAGGACTACATCGAGGAAATGCTCAGAGCGATGTTTGGGGACTCCCTCTCTAAGGTCTGCATAGTAGAGCACGCGCACAGATCCCTGGGCCCGAGACCACCGCCGGGAGCCCCGGCTAGGCCAATAGTTGCGCGCCTGTTGAATTACAGGGATCGAGATGTCGTTCATGCTCAGGGCCCGAGACTTACAGGACACGAAGTACCAAGGTAACGCAATCTCCTTTTTCCCCGACTTCACCTTAACGGTACAGGCTGCAAGGACGGAGTTTGTGCCTGTGAAGCGACTACTGCAGGATGTCAAGTACTCACTCCTCTTTCCTGCAAAGCTCCGCATCTTTCATCAAGGCAAGACTGTGTTCTTCACTGACCCCAAGGCAGCCACCAAGTTTGCTCGCTCCCTCAGACAACCTGCACCAGCTGCACGGGCGAATGGGGAGCACGCGGAGGGAGGCCCCCTGGAGAGAACGAGGCGCCGGGTGAGCAGTAATGAGCCAGTAAGACAGCGGAGCATTTGACTGCAAGGGGCTGCTGCCACAAGACATTTTCTACCTTGGCCGAGGTGACTGTTTGCCCTGCCGCTGGGGACTGGGGGCACGCCCAATCTGCCTTCGATTGGAGGGGGGGGGGGCGGTCCCTTCCTACTCCTGAATGTTTCTTGTCCAGCCACCCAGCATACTACCGCTGGGTTTACCCGAGCACCTAGTGCCTCCTGCAGGGATGAATCCCATGGATGTTCTAACTGTTGGCCATTGTTGGCCTAGTTTGTTTAACGGGCTTAGCTGTCAGCCAGGTGGGGGGCTGAAGTGGGAGGTGGGTGGGCTTGTTGGGTGGGGTGCACATCTGGTGTGCTGCTGAGTTCTCTATGTTCTTCTTCCCCTCTATCCCTGTCTTTCCCCCTCTGGTTCTGCCTCAGCATCAACTTGGTATGTCAGGATATCCAGCACATCATGACCCAGTTGGATTAGGGGGTGGGTGAGGCCACTACGGAAAAGGATGTGATTAAGGCGGTGACGTGGAATGTGCGAGGCTTGAATGATTGTCATAAGGTGAGACTGGTGGCAGCATATCTCCAGAGACATGGGGCGGACATCTGCTTTTTGCAGGAACTACACCTCACTGGAAACGACTGCGTGCGACTACGGGCGAGATGGATGAGAGAGAAATTTGTATCAGGCTACTCCAACTATGCCAGAGGCACGGCTATAATCCTCTGAAAGGGACTTCCCTGGAGAACGCGTGCTGCTCTTTGCGACCCACAGGGGAGGTATGTAATTGTAGCGGGGGACCTGAGAAGACAACCGGTTAGGCTAGTATCGGTCTACGGGCCGAATGTGGATTATCCGCAATTCTTCAATGAGGTGTGGAGGTTGACGGAGTCGCTTCGGCCCGGAACCGTCTTGTGGGGGGGAGATTTCAATGTAGTACTGGATGCGAGCATTGATAGATCTGGCGATTCTCGCCGGCCTCATCCAAGGGCGGCAGAGCAGCTACGCACACTTATGGAGGACCATGAGCTGGTGGACGTCTGGCGACGCTTCGCGCTACCAAATGCGGCGCATACGCCTTTCAGTTGGAGACTCCCCGCTGGGGCACTCCGGGATCAGGTATTTAGAGAGTCGATTCGAGCCGATATAGCGGAGTACTTCGAGTTAAATTGTGGGACTGTGGACTCGCCCTCGGTGTTGTGGGAGGCTTTTAAGGTGGTAATCTGGGGCCAGTGCATCGCCAAGCAGGCGGGTGTATTGCGCTCACTCAGGGGAGACCTCCGGCGTCTAGAGGAGAAAATTCGAAAGCTCGAACTGGAGTACTTCGCCTGTAACAGTTCCAAAATTTTGGGCAGCATTAAAGGGAAAATAGCGGAATTTGAGGAGGCTGCACAACAGGAGACGCACTATCTGGGCAGGGAGGCACGGGCGTGCCAATACAGAGAAGGGGACCGTGCCGGGAAAACACTGGCGGGACTATTAAAGAAACCCTGGGCCAGTGAATATATATGTGAATTGCGCAGAGACAGCGGGGAGACCGTTGTTGGCCAGGAAGCGATACAGGCAGAACTGCTTGCATTTTACACCTTCCTGTACACGGTTCAGCAGACAGCGATGCATCTGGACCTGCTTTCTCTCTTTGACTTGATTGAGCTTGCCTGGCTGAGCGACGGTCAACGACAATATCTTGACGAGCCTTTTGAGGAGGAGGAGGTGATCGCGGTGATCCGGGCTGTGCCCGGAGAGAAGGCTCCCAGACTGGACGGGCTCACTGCTTCATTCTTCTTTTTTTTTTTTTTTCTTTTTTTTTTTTCTGTTTTCATCTCACCATATAGTGTCTGCAAAAACTAGCAAAAGGCAACCTTCCGACCTGGGCACCCCGGGCTTCTGCTACTGCATTGGCTGTAGGCCTAACCAGGCCAGCTTCTTTGTATAAAGCTTGGTGTAATCATTGGACCAAGGGGCATTGAACTAACCTCATTTCATTACCCCATGATAGTAACAATGCCCAGATGTTAAAATTATTATCATTCAAGTGTTCCTGGTCCAAACGAGCCATACCAAATGCAGCACTCAGCCAGTTCTCATACAAAGGAGGCCTGGAATCTTTCCACAGTTTACAGATCTCCCTCCGGGCAATAAGGATCAAGTAGAGTAACAGGCCTTTTTGAGTTGCCAACAATAAATTTGTCAGAACATTATCTATACCGAATATGACTAGTGGAAGATTCAAATTAAACTTAACTTTAAAAATTGCTCCAAGAGCACACTCCACGTTCTTCCAGAATCCTCTTAAGATAGCACATTCAAAGAATATGTGAATATCATCCACCGCGGTGAAGTCACATCTTGGGCACTTCGAGGAAGAGAGAGGGGCAAATCTTACTATTTTCATGGGGGTATAATATAATCTGTTGAAGACATAAAAGTGATTCTTTTTGAGGGATGCTGGCTTAACATACTTATATAGTATTTGAAGAGATAGACCATACAAATCAACAGCTATACTATCCAAGACTGATAAATTCCAAACAGAATAATGTGGAGGGAGGTCAGCAACGTCGGCGTCCAATAAATTCTTATACCAGTACCCGACCTCCTTCTTTATGGGTTTTGAATTTTGAAGACGATGCTCAATTTCCCAATTTCCACCTATATACTCTTTCTCGGCTGTATACCAGGAGGACAGTTGTAAATATTTAAATTTTGAAAAGGAGCTTCCTATTTTTGATCTTAAAACCTCCCATGGGTAAACTCCGTCTAATGAAATAAGATCGGACCAAATCGCAATGCCAGCCTTTTTAATAGGCAACGCAAGGCTATCTTCCAACCATGTAGGTAACCCAGGAGAATCCCAAATGGGAGCAAAATCAGAATAATAGCCAATCCCCAATTTCCTTCTAACCCCGTACCACACTTTAAGTGCTGTCCTTAAAACTTTCAGACGGACCTTTTTAAAAAACCTTGGAGCCCCAAACTTATATAGGAAGCCCAATCCTCCCCCTTCAAAAGTGACCATCTCGCTCAGAATCTTCCCCCAATTAGTATCGGCGGTAATAGTAAGCAATGCCCGTATATTTTCAAACTGAAAAGCGAAAGAATACCAAAGCAAATCCGGGAGAGCTAAACCGCCCTTCAGAAGCTTACGTCTTAACTTCTTCCAGGATAGCCTAGCACTTTTATTAGACCAGATAAAGCTTCCTATTTTGCCTTGGATTTTACTCACAGCCTTACTGGGAAAATCAAGGGGGATGGTGCTAAACAAATGTCAACTTTGGCAGAACAACCATCTTTACAAGATTGACCCGGCCATAGATAGTCAGAGGCAAATTCTGCCATCTTGCAAAAAGGTGGTCGATTTCTTTAGATACCTTCCTCAGGTTAATCTGAGGAATATCATCTAGGTCTTTAACTATGATTATCCCTAGGTATCTAAATTCCTTGCTCATCCTACCGGCCCAATTGTTGATGTTCCAGCACATTACCTCTGTCTTAGAGGAATTAACAAGGTACCCTGAATACAGGCCAAATTCCTCCAAGAAGGCTTCCACCCTAGGGAGTACCTCCACTGGATTGTTGGTATATACCAGCAAATCGTCCGCATATAGAGCTAACTTACTGCTATAATGATGGACTTGAAAAGGAGTGATTAAATCATCCAATCTTAGGGCTTGAGCGAGAGGCTCGATGTAAATGTCAAACAATAAGGGCGAGATAGGACAGCCCTGCCTTGTTCCCCTTGTTATATTAAAGCTTAATGTTAGCATACCATTTAACAGGATAACTGCAGAGGCGCCCTCATAGCATCTAATCAGGGTCTGTATAAAGGTTGAACCAAATCCCATTGTCTTTAGGGTTTCCCAAAGGAAAACCCAACAGACCCGGTCGAATGCCTTGGCTGCGTCGAATGCTGCCACTGCCAAGGGCTCCGACCGCGCCACCGCTAGATCTATACTGCCTATTAATTGCAGCGTTTGATCCTGAATAAACCTCCCTGGAATAAAGCCCTTTTGGTCCATATTTATCAACTGCGGAGCTATCTTGACCAATCTCCCCGCTAAAATACTCATAAAGATCTTATAATCAGCATTAAGCAGGGAGATTGGTCTATATGAATCGGCTTTAAGGGGATCTTTCCCTGGCTTCAAAATAAGCACAATCGTAGCCTCCTTCCAGGATTTAGGGACTCTACCTTCCGAACTGTAGATGTAATGAAATAATTCACACAATCTAGGAGCTAGCTCATCCTGGAGGATTTTATAAATCTCCCCAGGGAGGGCGTCAGTCCCCGCGGCCTTGTTGCTCTTAATCTTATTTATATAAAGTTTTATCTCGCTCTCAGAGATGGGGGCATCAAGAGCAATTCGGCTGCCCTCTGATAATACCGGTAGTGCCTTATTCTGAAGCCACTTTTGAATACTCCCTGGGCTGGGTGTTTTCTCTTCTTTGTATAAATCAGAGAACAAGGAGAGGAGGCACTTTTGCATATCCTCCTGTTTACAAGATGTTGCCCCACTCTCATCGATAACCAATTCGCTTATGTTATTTTTGGCTCGATCCACCCTCGCTTTCCAAGCCAAAAGGGCGCCCGCCTTTTCACCATACTTGTAATTTTGCATATTACAGGCTGACCACTGGGCTTTTACCTTTTGATCCAGCCTCCCCCTATATTCCTGACGCAAACGTTCAAGATCGTTAAGAACTTGTGTCATGTTTTCGGGATGAGTCTGAGAGCAACTCGTTCTTTCTCCTTCCAACTTAGAAATCTCCCTTTCCAGATTCTGGAATTCTAGAGCCTCTTCCCTGTTCTTAGAGCATATCAAACTATGAGACTGTCCACGCAGATGCGCTTTAAATGCGTCCCAGACAAAATCTAAAGAAGTCGAACCTATATTGACTGCAAAATAATCCATTGTAGAGGCTTTAAGAGCACTGATTATCTCAGTATTAGACAGCATTGCCCTTTTAAATGTCCATCTAGGACTAAGACTTTGCTTTTTTCCTAAGTATGAAAAAGAGATGGGGGCGTGGTCCGAAAGAATACTTGGAAGAATGGAGATATCTAACAAATTCTCTAGGCCCAGCCTATCAGTAAGAATATAGTCAATTCTAGACGAATGACCACATTTCTTACTGAAAAAGGTAAAACCTGATACTGCACCCTTTTTTGCCCTCCATGCGTCAGCGAGTCCAAGATCATGAATCATATTGATCATTGCCCGACGAATACGAGGGGCACCGACATAGTGACTATAGTTAGATCTGTCCCGTAAGGGATTAAGAAGAACATTAAAATCACCACCGATTATCATTGGAGTAGTGATTCCTATCAATTTGGCCTGTATTTTATAAATATAAGCTGGATCATCAACATTGGGGCCATAGAATGAAACTACGGTCAGCTCGATCCCCCCAATTTCCAGCTGAGCTATTATCCATCTCCCAGATTGATCTGATAAGACCGATTTAATAATGCCTCTAGCACCTAACCTAGTTAAAATCGCCACCCCCTTGTTATGGACTGTCTGTTCAGATGAACAAAAATGCTCAACCCAGTGATATTTACCAAAAAAGGCCCTACATTCCAGATAGCTCAGGTGTGTCTCTTGTAGGAGACAAACCTGTGCGGATGATTGTTCAAGGAGTTTCATGACTAATCTTTGTCTGCGTAGACATCTAAGCCCGTTGATATTCCACAAAATAAATTTAATTTTAGTACTCATTAGGGCTTACAACATCTATCTACAGACAGGGCTTTATTCAAACGTTCTAAGAATGGCTTAAATCTTAAGACACAGCTGAGATTGAGGATATTTTTTATATTTTTTCCCACTGCAACCCCACCCGTGCTCCCCCAAACCCCCTCTTCCCCTCCCCCCGAGTGACCCCAATGACCCCTCACTACCCTGGGGAACCCCCCCTTCTCCTCTGGGCATAAGCCCTATGGCGAGGACCCCTGGACGTGACAATTCCAGAACAATTCAGTTTAATACTAGACCAGTCTCTCCGAGGGAGCCCAGCGACACAGACTATACAGAGAAAAAAAAAATCAGATGGGTACTCTCACCCCATTCCACTTATACCCCGCTCCCATTCCTTATTTTATCTATTAAGGCGTCTACTTCCTCAATTTGGCGCAGATTATGCATGTGGTTATTCCACATAATCCGGAGGGATGCGGGAAACCTCAATTGTGTCTTGGCCCCCAATGAATTTAAAATTACCATTCTTTTGCCTAACTCCCACTGTTTTGTTGCTGTAATGTGGGAGACATCAGACCTAATAGAAAAGGAAAATGAACTAGAAAAGGAGTTACTCTTAACCTGACCTGCTTTCAAAGCCAACGATAAAATTTTTCTTGGCTTTTGTTTTTCTAGATTCCTCCTATATGGGTCTCGATGTACTCGCTGAATATCTGAAACCAAGTCCAGTTCCGGGGAATCTTTATAAATTATCTCCTTTAAGAGTGAAATCACAAAAATTTTAATATCTCCCCCTCCAAGTCTTCCGGGACATTTAATATTTTCAAATTGGTTTTTCTTGAGTGGTTTTCATTGCGCTCTATGTCATCTTTCAGTTCCCTGTTTTGGTGGGCTAATTTATCCATCTCAACTGAAGAAGAATGTAAGGCTTCCTTGATTATAGGAATCTCAGACTCAAGAGCATCCCTTCTCTGCGAAACTTCTTCAATTTTTTGTGCCAATACCTCACATGAGGCCTGAATTGCAGCTTGGTTAGACTCTGTAATTGAAAACCTTCTCCCGATGTCTTCCTTTAGACTTAATAGAATATCAGCTAATGATCCGGACGACACCGTGTTAGGGGGTAGGCCTGTAGTTGAGTCAAGCGGTCTGGCTAACAAAGTGACCGACGATGGTTCAGAAACATCCCCCTTCTCCGCTACTGGAGGAATGCCTAAAACAATTTCCTGGCTATCCAAAGCCGAAAATCTATTCGAAACTTCCACAGAAGAATGGATAGCCACCTGTTGTCCCATCAGTGTGTCCACTTCATTCGTCACCCCGGGAGAAGACATAACAGAGGGCTGAAAATTTTCCTTAGGCGGAGGGGGGCCAACTTGAATACCAGTAAAAGCCATAACGTTTTTTTTATTCTGCCCCTTATCCGGTGTGGTAGATAACACCTTGTAGTATGTCTTCAAAGATGGAGTTATTCTAAGTTTAGAAGACAAGACTTTCTTGACTTTCCCTTTCCCCCTACCACACAGTGTAGGGGTACTCTCCGTGGTGGCTCTCACTTTACCCTGCCTGGCAGTAGCCCTTATTTCTATGACCGGAGGAGAAACGGAAGTGGATTTAACAGAGTCTAAAACAAGATTAGGAGCCCTATTACGCAAGGTGTAGCGACAGATAGCTGGCTTAGCAGTTTGATTCGTAGTAGCACTGGGGGGACTGTAAGGGGGGCACTACTCCCACCGTTCTCCATGCAGTACCAGGAGCCCACCCGTGAAAAAACGGTCCCAACCAACCCTTCTGCACAACTCTGTGCTACATGGGCCTTGCTGTAAAACTTAGAGGCAGACCAACCAGCCCGTGAGTCCTCGTGGAAAAGTTTTAAAAAAACACCTTCACCTTCAGTTTCACTTGAACTAATAGCACCAGCGCCGGCCGTCCCTTTTGCAGGCTTCCGTACTACATTAGCCTTACTACAACCCTTAGAGGCAGTCCAAACATCCGGTAAATCCTTGAGGGAAAATTCCAAAATCTTACCTTCACCTTCGCTTGAGCTGATAACGCGCTTGAAGGGGAAGAGCGAGCAAACTCCTGCCTCACACTCGCTCTCCGAGACGCTGCCTCGCGTCAGTTTACCAAACCTCTTTGGAGCGTACTCGAAAGTGCTGACTCTGCCGGAGAAGACCCGGAACTGTAGGCCGGGAGTCCGCCGCCTCCACTCTCGTGCCGCGCCAATAAACCGCAGCAACGAGAGCTCCAGGGACGCCGCGCCACCTTGATCCCCAGACACCATCCGGCAGGGAGAAAGCGCCACACAAAAAGAAAATAAACCGTAAGTGCTTCTCCTCTATATGTTACAGGCAGAAAAAACATGAAACCACGAGAACAAGGGGATCCAGCACTGCTTATTTAACTAAAATGCCATAATTATGATGCTCGCTGTGCTTCCCGGAGAGACCTGACAATGCACGCCAGGGGAGCTCGACCGTTAGCTTCCGGCCGCCATGTTCCCCTCTACCACCGCCCTCACTGCTTCATTCTATAAGAAATTTGCACTGCTCCTGGTTCCACACCTCCTCAACATGTACGAGGAATCCTTGGAACGGGTTATGTTACCCCCCTCTTTGCGGGAGGGCACTAATTGTCACCATTCTCAAACCTGATAAGGATCCACAGCTATGCGACTCCTACAGACCTCTGTCCATGATCAATCTGGATAATAAGATACTAGCCAAATTACTGGCGTCACGCCTGCTCCCCCTGTTACCGGTGGTGCTCCGGCCTGACCAGTGCGGTTTCGTGCCCGGGCGGTGTACATCCCACAATCTGCGCACTTTTTTTGCGACCATGCAGGTGATTGACGACTCTCTTCCCGCTGCGGCCGCGTTCTTGGATGCAACCAAAGCATTCAATACTTTGGAGTGTCCTTATCTGTTCGCACTCCTCTCCCGCATCGGTATCAGTCCCCTCTTCCTCCAAAAAATTGCTTTATTGTACTCCGCCCCGTCTGCAAGGCTTAGTCAATGGCCAGGTATCCTCTGCCATCCCGGTGGCCTGAGGTACGCGACAGGGGTGTCCCCTCTCCCCCCTGTTATTCGCGGTAGCGACGGAGCCGCTCGCGCCAGGCTCCGGCAGCATCACGCCCTGTGAGGACTTGATTGTACTAACCGGGGTGATTTTGGTTTCTATGTATGCGGATGATGTGACCCTGTATGTCCAGCACCCAGCCGAGAATTTGGACCCACGCATCCGGGAAGTTGTCCTCTTTGGGGGAGTATCGGGTGTATCCATAAATTGGGTTAAGTCAATCATTTTCCCACTTACCCAGGCCACTAACCCCTTCCAGTCGGAATTCCCACTTCAGTGGGCAAATTCCCCAGTGAAATACTTGGGGATCTGGTTGAGTCGGAATGTAGAAGAACTCTGGAGCCACAATTATGGCAAGCTCATGGAGTGGCTGGAGAGTAGACTAAACAGGTTGAGAACACCCCCTTTATCCCTAGCGGGTCGTTTGGCCATCGCCAAGATGGTAGTCCTCCCCAAGTTTTTGTATATCTTCACTAACCTGCCGCTTCCCCTCACCGCCGCATTTCGCCGCTGATTACGCTCAAATTTGATAACGCTGGCTTGGGCGGGCAGACAGCCCCGGGTGGCATGGGAGATCTTGACGCTGCCATTTGAACAGGGTGGGATGGCGGCTCCAGATATGGAGCTCTACTATAACTGTGCCCAAGCACAATTTGCTTATCACTGGGTGTTCCCGACCCTCTTTATGGCGCACAGCGCTCCGGAAAGTGACAGGGCGAACCCGATACCCCTACACATGGTGTTGTTTGGACCCCCAAGGAGACCATGCGCCAGAGTGGACACTGTGGGCTGCAGGGTGTGGGCATGGCGAGAACTCTGGCGCAGAGCACGATTGGAAACCACATTCACCCCCCTCGATCCCGCTCATTAGACACCCGGAACTGCCCTTCACTACAGAGGCGGGGGTGGGTCAAAGACTGCGGCAGCTTCAGCTACACACGCTGGGACAGGCATTTCGTAATGGGGTATTCGCTACCATAGATGAAGCGCAGGGCGAAGATCACACAGGGATGCTGGACAGGTTCACTTACTATCAACTGAGAGCGGCGCTGCGCACACTATATGAATCCTTTCCTGTTGCACCACCAACATTCCTAGTACGGGAGGAATTCCTAGTGAATCCCTCGCCGCGGAAGCTTATTACTCGACTTTATTCGGGTATGCAGCGCATATCTCCTATATGTACTCCCCAGCGCAGCGTGAGTGGGAGAAGATCCTGGGAGGCCCGTTTGAGGAAGGTACATGGGCATACTGCTGTGCGCAAATGAAAGAAATGTCACCCAATTATAGACTGCGTCTTATTCATTTTAAGTTTATCCACAGGCTGTACAGGACCCCTACCTGGTTGCATAGGGCCGGTTTGAGTGACGATGCAAGGTGTGTGCATTGTCGTGCCCCGGAGGCCTCCTTTCTGCATCTGGCCTGGGAGTGCCCGGCGGTGGCAAGGTACTGGGAACAACTTTTTGAGGTGTTGGCCTTGCTAATATGCGCTGCAGTGGAATGCTCTCCCCTGGTGGCTCTGTTGGGTTATGTGCGTGGAGTAGTTGCAGAGCATAGGAAATTGGTGGCCATGCTATTACTCCTGGCGAAGAGAAGGGTGGCTATCTGTTGGGGCGGCAAGCACAGTCCGAGAGCAGCGGAGTGGCTCAAGGATGCAGCGTTCTGCCACAACCAATTTTCCGATTACTGGGAACTGATACCTGCACAAGCTCGACCCAAAGACATATGGGCGCCACTGCAGAGTTATTTAGACTCTACATCGGCGAACAATGCTGACAGTGCAGCAGTGTAAGCATGGACACTGCGTATGGTGCACCCCTTACGTCCATAATCAGTTGGAAATACAAACGTTGCTGGAGAATCTCACCTTCACTTGAACCAGAGAGGAATTGATTTCCTCCTCCCCTTTTCTTTTCTCTATCCTTCTCTGAATTCCCTCCCTTTTATTGTCCCTCCTCTGTATCTCTATCTCTCCTTCATTAGGGCCAACGCAGAGCCCTGGAACATATCTCAGAAAGATGGATGCTACAGAGAGCAGCAGAACGCATAAAGGGTCTGGGTTATCAGCTCAATTATATTATTCGAGACTATGTATGGATACCCACTGAGGTTACTTTGTTCTATTTTAAACTGCCAAACTGTATGTATCGAGCCATGGAGCTGTTAAGTCTCCTTCATTGTTTCTATTTACTTTTCTGAAAATTTCAATAAAAAGAACTTTTTAATAAACTTTTTTTGTGAGTCTGTGCTGTTGGCAAATTGATGTTTTGTTCGTGGTGGATTCCGTGAGCTATGGCAGTGTAGTATGCATTCATAACCATAACTGGCATATTTCAGTGGTTCTACGTGTGGGAGCCAGAACAATGTCTCAGGTTTTGTTTTTCAGTGTGTGTATATATATATATATGTGTGTGTGTGTGTGTCTATATATAGAGAGACGCACATATATACACATTACATACTCACTGAAAAACACACAAAAAACCTGAGATATTGTTCTGGCTCCCACACGTACTACACATGCATAGCCTACAGCAGTAGGTAGTCGGCAGTAGGTAGTTATAGCCAGGACCATGTTTCCATGGGAAAAGCGTGTTTTGACTTGCCTTTATCTTTGGTGCAGTTTGACTAATCTGCGCAAACCTTTACAAACAAAAGTGATCCGTAATTTTTGTTGCTCATGGAAAGTTTTGGGGTGATCTGTTAAGTGGTGGCCGAGAAAAAGGGAGGGGGGGGTCAAAAAAAGTGTTTTTCCCATGTTAATTCCCACAGGAGCTTTGAACACGACTACAGCCTGAACCGCTGGACAGAATTACACCGAATTTGGCAGAAAGGTAGATTTGGTTACTCAGATCGCGCTTTCAGTTTTTTGGTGTAAGTCCGTTCAGTAGTTGATGAGAAATTTAAGGGGGAAAAAATAAGGATATCTGTGTCCACGACAACTTCGCGAATAATAACTCGTGTAGGGAAATGCAGAGCTTTGATTGGCTTCCAACACTTCAACCTGGAAGGGTTGGAAGCCATCTTGGGACTCTGCTTCAGCCGAGTCCCACAAAAAAGGTAACAAAAAAGAAAAGGGACAGGGTAGGAATACCCTAGCGCCTAAGCCTTGGTCTTGGAGTCCCCCTGGCACCCTGCCATGGCATAAAACCATTTAAAAAAAATAATTTGCAGCAAACTCGCGTACAAATAAATAAAACAAGCGCGGGCTCCTACGCTTGTTTTAATTGTAGCCCCTTGGTGGGCCAGGACCGGGGGGGGGCATGTGGGGATTACTAAAAAAAAAAAGAACGGGGCCCCTCCTCCAAGGGCTAAAATATGCCCCTGGGAGCACCACCTCACTGGGGCTTCAAATTAAATGCTTACGGGAGCCTCGCAGACCCCCGAGCCCCGGGGTCCACCCCCAGGGCTTTAAACTAAATGCATGGGGGAGCGCACAGACCCCTGAGCCCTGGGAACCACCACCTTCCCGGGGCTAAGTTAATTATGGAGCTGGGGAGCGCAGCCACCCTCCCAGGCCATTTTCAGTCCCTGGGACCACAACTTCCCCGGGGCCAGCCCGTTCAGATCAAAGGAGGGGGGCTGCACTGTCCCCCTGCTGGAGCCAATAATGGGTCCACCCCCCCCCCCCCCCAGGGCCGGCTCCAGCAATGTCCAGGGGTGCCCACCACTGGGACATATGCAAAAGAAACAATTGATGGACGGAATGCTGGACAATGCAAACATTCACCCCCAGTCACAAGGATCTGGGTTAAATCCATCATTCTTTTGCTCACCACACCACCCCAGTTTGGACCCGGCCATATGCAAATCAGTCTTGACCCTGTTCATTGTGGGAACAGTCCAGCCCGAACTGCCAAGCTAGGTCCTCCCTGGACCGGAAACAAGCATCCTGGGACCAGTTTTAGGGCATCACCCTTCATCAGCCAGGCTAGCTTGAATCCAGTGGTGTAGTGAGCACGGGACCCACGTCTGGGCATACCCTTCCCACTTAGGGCGACAAATGCAAAAGAAACAATTGATGGACGGAATGCTGGACAATGCAAACATTCACCCCCAGTCACAAGGATCTGGGTTAAATCCATCATTCGTTTGCTCACCACACCACCCCAGTTTGGACCCAGCCATATGCAAATCAGTCTTGACCCTGTTCCTTGTGGGAACAGTCCAGCCCGAACTGCCAAGCTAGGTCCTCCCTGGACCGGAAACAAGCATCCTGAGACCGGTTTCAGGGCATCACCCTTCTTCAGCCAGGCTAGCTTGAATCCAGTGGTGTCCTGGGACATAGCTTTTTCCTCTGACTTGGCGGGAGCTTTGTCAGCTCCTGCCAAGTCAGAGCAAACACAAACTCCGCATTCAGCTAGCAAGAGCTGTGAAACTGCTCCTGCTTGCTGAGAGTAGAGTTTTCGTCCTTTTCCCTGCCCGGGAGGTGAGAAGAAAGAGGCAAAATAAAGGTCAGAAACGAGGAGAAAGATGCAGAATAAAGGTCAGAAACTAGCAGGAAGAGGCAGCATAAAGGTCAGACAGAGGCCGAATAAAGGGCAGCAACAAGCAGAAAGAGGCAGAATAAAGGTCAGCAATGAGCAGAAAGAGGCCAATAAAGGTCAGCAATGAGCAGAAAGAGTCAAAATAAAGGTGAGAAACAAGCAGAAGGAGGCAAAATAAAGATGAGAATCTGAAAGAAACAGTTAGTTATAGATTCCTTACCTTAGAATCTTCCCCCAGGCGTCAGACTGGATCCGGAAAGTTTTTTCGTCAGCAGTACCCCTGTGCGTCTGAAGGTGGCGTCGGTCGACTCCGCGTCCGTTGTCGGCGTCGTGGTCGCCTGGATGGCATTGCGGAAGTTACTTAGACGCCGCCCTCTCCCCCTGACGTCAGTTCTTTCTTTTTCCGCGCCAGCAAGCGCAGATCCGGGAAGAGCGGTACCCCCAGTCACTTTTCGACTGAGTTTTTGCGACTTTTGTCGACTTCGTTTTCAAGTCTTTATCCGACTCCTGGTGCACGAGGGATGCCCGGTTTTAAGGCCTGCGGTTCCTGTTCCTGAATGTTGTCGGTGATGGATCCGACCCGCGTGTGCCTCTTCTGCATGAAGCGCGACCATGACCCCAAGTCGTGCTCCGACTGTCGAACCATGGCCCCGAAGTCTTTGCGGGAGCGGTCCCGAAAGCTCCTCGAGGCCCGGTAGTCGGCTCCACGTCGCGCGAGGTCCCGGGCGCGTGGGAGGTCGAGGGACCGATCGCGGAGTCATCATCACTCCTCTTCGAAGTCTTCACATTCGGGGTCAGGTAAGTCGAAGCACAAGAAGAATGAGAAGAAGCATCGTCGCTCTTCAACTTCCCCTCGTCCATCGGCCGACGCGATGCAGGGTGCGGGTGGTGCCACTCCCGCGCCTCCGTGTGCGGAGCCTTCAGGGTCGACTCCGGCCTTCCCTCCCTTCCCGGGACCGACCCCTGCCCAGCTTCGTCAATTTTACGCCATCTTTGGGCAGCCCGACTCCGCCGGCGTGCCTTCGGGCCCCGCGGACTCGGCTGGGGGCCCTAGGCCTTCGACACCGGCAGCTTCGGCCTCTGCACCGCAGGGCCCCCTGGGATCCAGGCCTGGATCCGGATCGGCGCAGGTCGACCTCATAACACCTCCACCGGCACCACGTCTGCAGCCGACGCCGGCTGGCCCCCCAGCCGGCGTCGACCCCGGCTCCCACCTCCACGTGGACACGGAGTCGGACCGGCGTCGGCCGACGCCGATGGGTACTTTTGTCCCTGTGCTCCACCCTGGCTATTTTACACCAGATTAGCAGCCAGAAGAGGGTGAGGAAGACTGGGAGGGGTCTGGTGACCCTTTGACTGACCAGTTGGAATACAATCCGGACTGGAGAGAGGAACTGGTGGAAGCCAGTGGTCTGGATACCTCCCCAGACCTAGGCATGTTGTCTCCTCCTACCGTGGCTACGGAGGAGGGAGCGTTGTACGCAGTGGTGTTGCGTAGGGCGGCCGAGGCTCTCAACCTCGAGCTTCCTACGGTGGCAGTCAGGACTAGCCTTCTGACAGAGGTGCTTCAGCCGGCAGCGAGCTCTTCGGAGCCCCTGCTTCCGTTTAATGAAGCCCTTACGGACGTCCTTTTGGGCACTTGGTCCAGGCCCAACACTGGGCCTCCTGTGGACAGGATGGTTGCCCGACAACACCGCCCGGCCCCGGGCGACCCCACTTTCCTCTCCCAACACCCCACCCCTGAGAGCTTGGTAGTCCAAGCCTCTACGTCCAAGGGCGCCTTCCCTACCGCACCTCTGGAAAGGGAATCCAAAAAGGTGGACCACCTTGGAAAGAAAATGTTTTCTTCCGCCAGCTTGGGACTGCGGTCGGTAAACACCGCATGTCTGTTGGGCCGTTATACCCACTCGGTGTGGGATACGGTGGCATAGGTGCTGCCTCAGTGCCCGGAGGAGGCCCGTCCACGCTCTCCCGTGCCATTGCCGAGGGGAGAGACGCAGCAAAGTTTACCATTCGCTGTGGGCGGGATACCGCCGACGCACTTGGCAGGACGATTTCAACGTCAGTAACCCTTCGACGCTACGCCTGGTTGCGTTTGACTGGTTTTTCTGGGGATGTCCAATCCACCCTTATGGACATGCCCTGTGATGGCCGTCGCCTTTTTGGTGACAAGGCAGACAACGTGTTGGAGCGCTTTAAGGACTCACGGGCTATGGCCAGGTCCTTGGGCCTCTCCACCACCCGCCCTGCGCAGTCTGCTTTTCGCCCCTTTCGTGGCTACGGAAGGGGTGCCCGACTGCGTCCCGCCCAGAGCCACAGGCCGACGAAGCTGTACAGTCTCGCCGCGGACGTGGGAACCACCGGCGTGGTTCTGGGGGCCAGCGAGCGGGCCAGTCCACCACCGCCCCCTCTGCAGCAGCCTCCAAACCTTCGTAGTCCGACATTTCAGGGCCACCACACGCCAGTGGGCGGCAGGATCCCACATCACCTTCCCCACTGGCGCACCATCACGTCGGACAGGTGGGTTTTGCAAATAGTCTGAAGGGGCTACTCCCTCCCCTTCGAGACTACCCCTTCCTCCATGCCGCCTCAGTACCATCGCATGTCGGAGGATCACCTGGCCCTTCTCCAACAGGAAGTTTCGGCACTCTTGGCCAAGGGTGCCATCGACCGCGTTCCTGTCCCAGAATTAGGTCGTGGTTGTTATTCCCACTACTTTCTGGTGCCCAAGAAGGACAAAGGCCTGCATCCTATCTTGGATCTCAGGAACGTCAACCGCTTCCTCCGGAAGGAGAAGTTCAAAATGTTGACGCTCACTCAGGTCTTGTCTGCCCTCGACCCTGGAGACTGGATGGTAGCGTTGGACTTACGCTTACTTTCACATCCCCGTCCTGCCGGCCCACCGGCGTTACCTGCGGTTCACTGTAGGCCCGAGCATTTTCAGTTTACCGTGCTCCCCTTTGGCCTTACCAGCTCCCCTCGGGTGTTCACGAAAGTGATGGCGGTGGTCGCAGCTCATCTGCGCAGATCAGGGGTTCCAGTCTTCCCCTATCTCGACGACTGGCTGTTAAAGGCGGGCTCGTCTCAGGCTGTCGTCTCCCACCTCCAGACTACGGCCGACCTCGTGCATTCGCTGGGGTTCTCCATCAATGTGCCGAAGTCGCACCTGATCCCCTCTCAGAAGCTCCTCTTCATCGGAGCGGTTCTGGACACGACGCGGTTTCGGGTTTATCCTACCGAGCAGCGAGTCCGGGATATTCGGGCTATGATTCCGATCTTTCAGCCCCTATCCCGTGTTTCGGTTCGGATGACCCTGAGGCTGCTGGGCCTCATGGCCTCCTGCATCCTGCTGGTCGATCATGCCAGGTGGCATATGCGGGCTCCGCAGTGGGACCTGAAGTTCCAGTGGGCGCAGCATCAGGGGAATCTGTCCGATTAAGTCCAGATCTCGGAGGGCACTGCACGACAATTGCAGTGGTGGCTCATGAACCAGGATTGGGTCAACGGCAGATCCCTCTCCCTTCCCCAACCAGATCATACAGTGGTAACAGACGCATCCCTTCTGGAATGGGGCGGCCATATGGGAGAGGCGGAGATCAGAGGCCTCTGGTCTCTGGCGGAGTCCGGGCTCCACATCAACCTTCTGGAGCTTTGGGCGATCCGTCTTGCACTCAAGGCATTCCTTCCCTCTGTACAGGGAAGAGTAGGGCAGGTGTTCACGGACAACACCACCGCCATGTGGTACTGCAACAAACAAGGCGGGGTGGGGTCGTGGACCCTATGTCAGGAGGCTCTCCGCCTCTGGACATGGCTGAAACATCAGGGCATATCCCTGGTGGTTCAACACCTGGCAGGTTCACTGAACGCCAGGGCGGACGAACTCAACCGGAGTTGCATGATGGATCACGAAAGGCATCCTCACTCTGAGGTGGTGCAAGGTCTCTTTCAGCAGTGGGGAGAGCCTTGGTTAGATCTATTCGCCACCGAAGAGATTGCGCAATGTCAGCAGTTCTGCGAGTTGGAATTCCCAAGGCGGCACTCGCTAGGCGACGCTTTTCGTCACAAGTGGAGTTGCTGTCTTCTATACGCCTTTCCGCCTATACCACTTCTGCTGAAGAAGATCAAGCACGACCGGGCCCAAGTCATTCTTGTGGCTCCGGATTGGGCACGAAGAGTCTGGTATCCCAAGCTGCTCAACATGGCCATCGATCCTCCAATCAGACTGCCTCTTCGGGAGGATCTTCTGTCACAGCAGCAGGGGGTGGTCCTCCACCCGAACCGGTCCAGCCTCCACCTCCTTGCGTGGAGATTGAGCGGTGGCATTTGACGTCGTTTGACCTGCCTCCTGAAGTCTGTGATGTAATCTTGGCAGCCAGGCGTCCCTCCACTAAGACGGTATACGCCTGCAGATGGAATAAATTTGTGGCATGGTGCACAGCAAAGGCTTTGGATCCCCTTTCTGCCCCTCTTTCTGAGGTTCTCTTGTTCCTCCTCTCTTTAGCCTAGCATGGCTCTGCTCTGGGCACTATTAAAGGCTACATCTCAGCCATTTCAGCCTTTCTTAGGCTTCCTGATCAGCCTTCTCTTTTCAAGTCCCCTGTTGTAAATAGATTTCTTAAGGGCATTACTCATCTTTTTCCTCCTGTTCCCTTCGTAATGCCCCAGTGGGACTTGAACTTGGTTCTTACATTTCTTATGTGCGCTCCCTTTGAGCCGCTTCATAATTGCCCTCTCAGGCTTTTAACTCTGAAAACTGCCTTTCTGGTGGCCAATCACCTCTGCTCGCAGGGTGAGTGAGCTCCAAGCTCTTTCTTCTAAGCCTCCCTTTCTGGCTATCCATCCAGACAAGGTCGTCCTGAGAACTAGGCCTTCCTTCCTTCCCAAGGTGGTTACTTCTTTCCACATTGGCCAAACCATCACTTTGCCCACCTTCTTTCCACCTCCGCATCCTTCGAGAGAGGAAGAGAGGCTCCACCGTCTGCATCCAAAACGGGCGCTTTCTTTCTACTTGGATCGCACAAAACAATTCCGGGTGGATGACCAGCTCTTTGTTGGGTACGTGGGCGCTAAGAAAGGTCGGGCCGTGCACAAACAGACCATCTCCAGGTGGGTTGTTCTGTGCATCAAAGCCTGCTATTCTTTGGCATAGAAGGAGCCTGCAGTGGGACTGCGCGCCCATTCCACCAGGGCGTCGGCAGCTACCACTGCTTTGGGACGAGGATCTCCCCTGAATGACATCTGTCAGGCAGCCACATGGGCATCGTTGCACACGTTTACGAGACTCTACTGCCTGGACAATCTAGTCCGGAGAGACGGCTTCTTTGGCCGTTCTGTTCTCCAGGACTTTCTGGTGTGAACTTGGTTCGCAGACCCACCTCCGGGGTTGGTATTGCTGGGATATCTATTCTAAGGTAAGGAATCTATAACTAACTGTTTCCTTCAGATGAACAAGTTACTTACCTTCGGTAACGATATATCTGTAAGAAACATAGGTTAGTTATAGATTCCTTACCGCCCCACCCATCCTCCCCGTTCTGCAAACTTACTTCTAGGGTTAAGGACATCCTTTCAGGGCCCTAGTTTTGTGCACCAGTGGTCAGTGTCTTGCATGGCTCTGCGCTTCTGGCGTGGAAAGTCGTGTACAGAACTGACGTCAGCGCGCGAGGGCGGCGTCTAAGTAACTTCCGCAATGTCATCCCGGCGACCACGATGCCGACGACGGACACAGAGCCGACCGACGCCACCTTCAGACATGCAGGGGTAGTGCTGACGAAAAACTTTCCGGATCCAGTCTGACGCCTGGGGGAGATTCTAAGGTAAGGAGTCTATAACTAACCTATGTTTCTTACAAATATATCATCACCGAAGGTAAGTACCTTGTTCAACGAGCATAAAGAGGCAAAAATACAGGTGTGAAATCAGCAGAAAGAGGCAGAATAAAGGTCAGAAATGAGCAGAAAAAGGCAAAATAAATGACAAACGAGCAGCAAAAGGCAAAATAGATATCAGAAACGAGCAGAAAGAGGCAAAATAAAGGTCAGAAATGAGCAGAAAGAGGCAAAATAGAGACCAGAAATGAGCAGAAAGAGGCAAAATAGAGACCAGAAATGAGCAGAAAGAGTAAAAAAAAAAAAAGAGCTCAAACGAGCAGAAAGAGGCAAAATAAAGGTCAGAAACTAGCAGAAAGAGGCAAAATAGAGATCAGAAATGAGCAGGAAGAGGCCTCCAATGGCCCTCAGCAGCCAAAGGGACTTTATTCCCCAACCAGTAGTGCACCAGGAGGCATCTTTGCAGAGTAGTTGATAAAGGGGGCGGGGCCTCCAACAAGGTCTCAGCAATCCTGCTGTGGGGGTCTTACTGGTAGCAACAATAGGGGTTCTTGGCCCCCAAGGGCCCTCAGCAGCGAAGGGGGGTTTCATCCTCCAACCAGTAGTGCGCCAGGAGGCGCGTTTGCAGAGTGTTTGAGAAAGGGGCTGGGGCCTCTGAGGTCTCAGCAGTCCCACTGTTGGTGAATTACTGGTGGTAACAGGAGAGGTCTTCACCCCTAAGTACTCTCAGCATCCAGGGGGAATTAATTAGGGGTGGCGGAGCAATACTTTTCGGAAAATCTGCAGAGTGAAACTCCACAAGCTCCGCCCAGACCTAGCAGAAAGAGGAAAAATAAAGGTCCGCAACAAGCTGAAAGAGGCAAAATAAAGGTCATAAGCGAGCAGAACCATCTCACGCACTCATGCACCCACACACATACCCACTCACAGGCCCACTCAGACACTTGCGCACCCCACTCGCGCACCCAGTAAGACACTCACTCACCCACTGAGACACTCATGCACACACTCACTCTCAAAGGTTACAGGTTTTTTCTTTAATTTAACTTTATTGGCATTTAGATATCACAAAGACAGCATTACAATCGAATGTTGAGACCACGTATTCCCCCGTTCCTCCTTATCAATCATGGCACAGGCGTCACATATCGTTCCCATCATCACAATACACTATCTGTACAAGTCAAGGAGACGAAATAAGGGAGAGTCCGTATTCCCACTTGCTTGTCCTCCATTAGTGCCGTACGCGCCACATGTACTTTTTCAAAATCTCTACATAAATCATGCCAGTCCCAACTTTGAATGTACCCCTCCCTCCCCTTCCCAGCTTCAGTTTGAGTCTTTGCATGGTTGTTATATACTATTCCATAGCGTTTGCCATGTGTCATGCCATTTCCCTGCCCTAGCTTCCCCTTTCTGATGTGACATCCAACTCGTGTGTAGACTCTTGGATTCCCGTATCCTGATCCCCCTTGAGATTCACTAACATTTGATACCACGCCCGGAGGTCTTCTTCTAGTTTTTCGTCTTTATCAACCAGTTTTATTCGCACCCTTTCCACCGTTGCCCATTCACATATGTCTTTCATCCACTCCCCAACCTGCGGAGGCCCAGGCCGGAATCATGCTATTATAATTCGCCCTTTTGCAAGCACCAACCCCAAAGAGAGAAAATGTCTACTTATTTTTTTGTTTTTAGGGTTAGGTAACAGGCCTAACAGTACTTGTCCGATCTCTTTAGAGACTACCCATCCCGTGGCTCCCTGAAGGTGTGTTATCACTGTGTCCCAGTAGGAACCGAGTGTGGGGCACATCCAGATCATATGGAGAAAATCCACTGCCTGTGATCTACATCTCGGACACTCATCACTTCGGGTTGGGTAGATCCTGTGCAATCTGCTCGGGGTGAGATACACTTGGTGGACTATATTGTATTGTAGAAGTTTGAATCGTGCATTGGAGCGAACTGCACGCACCCCCTTGTGTACTCTCTCCCATTCTTTGTCCGACAGTGGCTCCTGCAGTACAGCATCCCATTTTTGCTTCACTGGTAGGACCCCGCTTGGTAAGTCATCCCTCAGGGCTTGGTATAGGTGGGAAATTAATCGTCTGCCCTGTGCCATATATAGCATTACCTTCAGTATGTTGGTGCAGGGGGGATCCGCAGGAAACCCTGGCCATATCGCCCGGGTTACACTGGAAATGTTCCCATATTATAGGAATTGTCCCGCCCCCAAGTCAAAGAGGTCAATGGCTTTGTCTGGTGTTATGAACCTACCCTCCGTATACAGATCTTCTAGTGTTCGGCACCCTCCTTACTTCCACCTCCGCACAGGCATCGAATCCGCAGTACGGGCAAATGGTCGTATCGACCATAGAGGTGTATCAGGAGCATATGGAGCGTGTTGAACCACCCTTCGAACCACGTGTTCACTAATCCCGGTCACGTGCCGTACAATGTAAGGGGTTCGGGAGGGGACACCTTCCCCAAGCATTAATAATTCAGGTAGTGTGTATCCGTCAGGCATGCCTGCCAAAAGATTTGTCTCCCAGTTGTTATCTGTGTCCAACCAGTGCACCACATGCTGGAGCTGGGAAGGCATATAACACAGTTCCATGCATGGGACCTCTAATCTCCGCCCCCCCCCCCCTGGCCCCAAGTCCGCTGCAACATTTTAATCGTACCGGTTTACGTTTATTGCCCCACAAGAGATCTGTTAGATGTTGGTCTGGCATTCGAAAGTAGCTCCTAGGAACAATATAAAGCGAATGTTGCAGTGTGTGTAGACATCTGGGCAGAATGATCATTTTAATTATTGCTATTCGACCCATGAGGGACAACTGCAAATCCGGCCAGAACCTTATGGAGCCTCGCAACCCTTCTATCACTCTGCCAATATTGAGGTCAAGGTATGCGGAAGGTGTATTTGCCAGGCGTATTCCCAAATATCTCACTCCCTCCCCGACCCACGGGAGGTAACAGGAAGACTTGTTGGCCCCCAAGGACCCTCTGGAGCCAAGGGGACTTCATCCCCCAACTAGTAGTGCAGAGTGGTACAGAAGGGGGCATGACTTCTGACAACTTCTCAGCAATCCTGCTGTGTGGGACTAACAGGAGGGGTAGTTGGCCCCCAAGGACATCCCTGGGGGCCAAATACCCCTCCTGTTACCTCCAGTAAGTCCCACACAGCGGAAGTGCTAAGAGGTGTTCGGAGACCCGCCCCCTTTCTCCACCACTCTGCAAACGCAGCTCCTGGCGCACTACTGGTTGGGGGATGAAGTCCACTTTACTCCTGAGGGACCTAGGGGGCCAAGAAGCCCTCCTGGTACCTCCTGTAAGTCCTACACAGCGGAATCTCTGAGAGCAGGTCGGAGTCCCGCCCCCTTTCTCCACCACTATGCAAACGTGACTACTACTTTAAAAACCATAGAAATACACTGAAAAAACCCAAGGTTGCAGGGACGTTATAGTTGGGAATTAGCATTTAAAAAACCCTAGAAATTCACACAAAAAACAAAGGTTACAGAGATGTTATAGTTAGGCTGACAGTTCACTCATACAAAACCAGAGAAATTCAGCAGTTCTACTTGGCTGAGCTAACTATAACTCACGCCCCTGCAATGCACTGCTTATGACCTCACATATTACATCACTCATGGCATGGTCAGTGACATCACTGATGACATCATCCACAGAATCTGATGCACCCACTCACACCCCAATATTACCTTTCATACACCCACTCCAACTTCCACACTACAAAACCATTGACACACCCATACCCTTACTTACACACCCACTCACTGATTCATAGGACTACACACACATCCACTCAGTCACCCATACAGCCACAGCACACATACACAAACTCACTCACTAATACAGCCACTGATATGTCCATTCATACTACCATACAGCCATTCGCACACTGTCAGTCATCTGTTGATCTACTCACACACCTACTCACTCACCCATAATGTCAATCACACAGCCTCTTACTCACTTATACAGTTATACACCCACTCACTTATTCATAAAGATCCTAACACATGCTCACTCACCTATACAGTCACTGACACAAGCACACACTCACCCATAAGGCCACTATCGCAATCACTCAGTCACACAGTCACTCATATACTCCAACACTCACATATACCACCTTTCACATATGCAGTTACTCACCCATATACCACTGACACATCCATTTACGCTCCAACACATCCATATACACACTCAGGCACCCATACAGCCCCTCACTGACGCACTCACTAACCCATACAGCCACTGACTCACCCACACACTCATCCATGCAGGCAGTCACACACACCCTCACCCACCCATACAGGTACTCAGACAAACAATCAATCACCCATACAGCCGCTCACGTACTCACTCACCAACCCATACAGCCACTTAGACACCAACTGACAGATTGATAGACATTCGCACAATCTAGTCACTCACCCATACATTCACTGAGACACCTAATCACTCACTTATACTGTCAGTCACGCATCCACTGAATCATCCATAAAGGTACTTATACACCCACTGATTCACCAGTTCACCTTGGTATATATATTTAACACTCATAAACTTTTTAAAAACACTCAGTCACTGGATGATGTCATCAGTGATGTCATTTGAGATATGATCAAGGATGTCATCAGTGACGTCACTGACCATGTCATGAGGGATGTAATATGTGAGGTCACAAGCAGTGCATTGTGGGGGCACAAGTTATAGTTAGCTCAGCTAACTAATAACTGCTGAATTTCTCTGGTTTTGTACAAGAGAAATGTCAACTATAACTTCCCTGTAACCTTTGTTTTTTTCAGTGGATTTTCAAGTTTTAATTTTTTTTTATTTCATCACTATAACGTCCCTGTAAACTTTGTTTTTTTTCAGTGTGTGTGTGTATATATGTATATATATGTGTATATATATATATATATATTTATTACTTTGCCTACTGGTGGTCGCCATTAGGTAGTTGTAGTTAGGACCATAGTTCCCTGTAAGCTGGGCGGCCACGCAGTTGTCATGTTCTCTCCGCACAGGAGGCCCGTCTGGAGTGCGCATAACAAAAGGGTCATTCTGCTGTGCTAAGTGGAGATTGAGCACACAGATCAAACAAGGCATCCGGCATCTGCAACATCTACGGAAAGCTCTTGCTTCTTGGAAAATGCTCAGTTTTCAAGCATTGTTTACAATCTGCAGTCACACTGCTTTACAGCCCCTTACTCTTATCAGTCAGCCACCATAGTAAAGTGCTTTTCATAATTTATCTTATTTTGGTCATTTAAATTAATAAGATGTGCGGTCGGTCTCTTGCCCTGAAATAAACTTATCGCTCAGAATGCTTTTTACAAGAAAATAGGCTCAGTGGGATTACTTTACATGTTGTTTTGCTAATGTACACATTCAGGTGCCAACCCACTTCTTCTATCAGTCTGTTTAAATCTGGGTGATTTCAATACAAAACATAGTCTACTCTCCTTTGTAATTAACTTTGTTCTTTGGAAAGACTTCTTATATCAAGTTAATTTACCATGTGAGGTTCTAAACACATACTAAATTATTTCCTGGAAAAAGGAATTAAACAAACTTTTTCTTTCGTGTCAAAATAAAGAGCAGAAAAAAGATATTCTGGCAAAAGCTGAATAGCACAATGTCTGAAAAGAAAACAGGAGGCCAAATCCCAACTTCCCTGTTTGACCTGTGATCTTATGCAAATTGCTTTGCTTCCCTATCCTCATTTTTCATGATAGCCAAATCTGAGGACACCTTTTAAGTAATTTCAGTTCATGATGCATGCACTTGTATGGTTTCATAAAATATTACTCCATATATAAAACAAAATGTTTTGTGTATACTGAGTGTGAATGACTTCGTCTTGTTTACTAATGGCATCATCCTAATTGCACGGAGGTCTTTGAGAATGTTTTTAAGTTCATGTTTGGTAACTAATACTTTTAATGTCACTTAGTGCATCACTGCTATTTAATGTACCTAGCGCTGGACTGGAAATTCAAAGCAGCCCTAGAAATATTCTTTTATACCAGCCCTGAATTTTACCAAGTCAACATAATGAGTGAGACTGGCATTCTCCAAGGAATAGAGATAAAGAGCCTCTTCTCTAGGAAGTTTTGGAATAAAAAACAGTAGGACAATATGGTGAATTTTATAGCACTATGTTCGAGGCATATGAGCTGTAGGTCATATGCTTTAGCATAGATCGCCATCTGGTGTTGGGTCTGGATGTTTGCACTTTGTTTTTGTTCGAAGAAGTCTTTGCAGTCACGAGGTAGGTGACTCCTCCTTTGGTGATAGTGCGCATGGGCATCGACTCCATCCCCAGATTGTTTTTTTCCGCTATTGGGTTCGGATGTGTATTGCTGCGCTCCGATTCGGTATCGTTTTCGAACCCCTTTGACGGGCAATCCTCTACCCTCGACGGTATTGTCTTTCGAACGCGGTTTCCCATTCGACGCGTATCGTGTACACTGTAAAAACCTTCGAGGCGGGCCCTCGGGCCTACCCATGCCGACCACGCCAGCAGTCGATGGAACGGACTCCATTCAAGCTATGTCCCGGGTGTCGTGCTAAGTTTCCACGCACCGACTTGCTCGAGGTCTGTAACCTGTGCTTATCCCCGGAACAAGAAGAAAAATCCTGCGAAGCATGTCGATCATTCCGATCGAAGAAAACCATCCGTGATCGTCGGGTTCGACGCCACGAGATGCAACGCGGCAGCGGCTCCATACCGGACATCTTCGGCGAAGACCTAGAACACCACCGTCCAGAAGCCGAAGAAGAAGAAGAAGAACTGGTCTCCGTGTCAGAAGCCGACTCCGACATGGAGGAAGACTTGAACGTCACTCCGGGTCAACGTACCGTGAGTACAGATCCCCATGTGCCCACTCAAACAAAAGATAAGGCTCCGGTATCACCCTCTGGCTCGGGCCGACCCCGAGAAAAAGTTTCAGACGCCCCGCCCTCCAGCCCGGCTATGAAACATAAACACAAGCCTACCGGCTCGGGCTCGAGCCGGCCCCATTCCGGTGCCGAACCAACACCTTCGGCACCGAAACATAAGGAGAAACACGTGCCACTTCCCACGCCGTCTGCACCAAAGACACCTTCGACACCGAAAACCTCGGAGCCGAAACCCTCCAAAACAAAAGACTCGGAACTGAAATCGGCCAAGCCTAAAGCCTCGGAGCCGAAACGCTCCACACCTAAAAGCTCGGAGACAACACCCTCCGCGACGAAAAGTTCGGAGCCGAAACATGCCACTCCGAAGACTCCACAGCCTAAACCGGCTAAAACTAAGCATTCGGATTCCAAACACTTGGCACCCAAAGACATTGAGCCCAAATCTTCAATGCCGAAATCCACTCCTAGAGGGAAAGATACTCCTTCCAAAGAACTTCCATCCGAAGACACACCTCTGGATCCAAAACAAAAAAGACTTAGTATTGATCCAGAAACTGGACATCTTACGGCTACTCTTCCTAAACAAGCATTGGCATAGCCAATAGGTCTCGCTTTTGGGACCTTCTAAGTATTTAGTTATGCAGCACACGCTAGGGGAGAATCAACAGATGCCAGATTCCGAGAGCAGGCTGAGGTGGTGCTGAGTGATGCTGAGGTGGTAGTGGTGGTGGTGGTGACTGTTGCGGAGACGATGCTGAGGTGATGCTGAATGATACTCGGGTATTGCTGATTGATACTGCTGTGGTACTGAGTGATGCTGTGGTGGTACTGAGTGATGCTGTGGTGGTACTGAGTGATGCTGTGGTGGTACTGAGTGATGCTGTTGTGGTACTGAGTGATGCTGTGGTGGTACTGAGTGATGCTGTGGTGGTGCTGAGTGATGCTGTTGTGGTGCTGAGTGATGCTGTGGTGGCGCTGAGTGATGCTGTGGTGGCGCTGAGTGATGCTGTGGTGGCGCTGAGTGATGCTGTGGTGGCGCTGAGTGATGCTGTGGCGGCGCTGAGTGATGCTGTGGCAGCCCTGAGTGATGCTGTGGCGGCCCTGAGTGATGCTGTGGCGGCCCTGAGTGATGCTGTGGCGGCCCTGAGTGATGCTGTGGCGGCCCTGAGCGATGCTGTGGCGGCCCTGAGCGATGCTGTGGCGCCCCTGAGCGATGCTGTGGCGGCCCTGAGCGATGCTGTGGCGGCGCTGAGCGATGCTGTTGCGGCGCTGAGCGATGCTGTGGCGGCGCTGAGCGATGCTGTGGCGGCGCTGAGCAATGCTCAGTGATTTTGCTAACTGCTTTAAATAAAACAGACAAAACATTAATTTTCAATCAACACAAAAAGTATGACACATTAGCCAAACAAATGCTTTGAATCCTAAAATTAGCACATCGAAAAAATGACTTCTTTTTTTAATATAAATGCTAAATCATTGGCTAAATTGTGCAGGTAAGTAGACCACAGTGAATGCCATAGATGCTGCTTTACAACCAGAAAGCAAATGCATTTAATTTAAATGAAAATGGTGCGTCTGTTTTAAAGTTGGGCAGCTTCAAGCTGAATTAAAATATTTTTTTCTTTTTATAAGTCAAGACAATGTCTCAACATTGATTTATTAGGTGTTATAATGCGTGTTTGCGGTGTTCTGAGGCTCTAACCAACATCACTTCCCAGTGTAAACCTATGACTCCTCTGCCTCCCTACTTTCAAGCAAAAGCAACATTTATGTTAATAACCAATTAAATTATAGAAAAAGCATTGTATCAGTCTTCTAATATTTAACCTTTCAACTTCCACTCATGTCGTTGGATGGCCAAAACACAATGTTGCAGCACAGTTTTTCATGAAATGTCTAGTATTACAGATTACTCCAATAAAAAGTCAAAAATAACACAATGAACAGAGATCACACAGGAAGTGATTTCCATATTAAAGGAGTGCGGTGGAGCACACTAAAAAAATACATATCTGGACAAGAAATTGGAGTTGCACTTTAGCAGTTACCAAAAAGTGGCTGTCAATATTAGGGCACACTGAGAGTGGACATCTGATGCTAGGGTGGGGAGAATATTGGCCCATGGTCCAACTTTTGCAGAAATGTCACAAGTGATGTCGGACAACAACTATCCCTTTTTATACTTCTCTCATATAGGTAGAGCCAAGGCAAGAGAATTTGGTATGCAGCAGGCTGAGGGCACCAGTTTATGATGCCCACAGCCAGAATAATTGCTGAAAAAAAGCTTGTTTGGATGCATCCAGCAGCCTGGCAGGACTGGCCCCTGCAGCCTTGCATAATGAACAGGCGCTATGTAGAGGTCGGTTAGGGGCCAGCAGTTGTTTACATTTTGATTGGGGGGTGCTGCTCCAACAAAGGGGGGATATGTGTTGTAACACAACCCAGTGATAAATGTAGCGTTGTGAACATACTTCATTAAATATGTTCTTACCTAGGGATACACCCACTTAAATTTCTTATTAATCAAAAAGATACTAAATGAGCCCATGTTCTCAGAAAAAAACACATATTATTTACAAGAATTTTAAAGATAATGTAATCGTTCATAGGGGACTGGAACTCAAATACAGCACGACAAAGTAGATACGGTAAAAACTCTACAGACGCAACATCCGGTCAGAAGTATATCAAAGAGCCTATATGTCACACTTGAAAGAGGGTGGTGTGTAAATAATGACAACAAATTATATATAAAAAGTGTAGCCCCTCTCAAAGTTACGATTCTAAAGCGGCCGTAAATTGCATGGTCACGATCTTGTTTACGCATGGGCGATGGCACTTGCTAAAAGTGCATGTTGTTCCCCGTTTCGAGGTGCGCAACCAGGGCATGTGCCGAATTTGCCTACACAATTTGTGGTAGATTTTACTTGGCAAAAACAGTGCAGGCAAAAACTAAAAACACATTTAATGAAATTTAGCACTCCTATCCTTATATAGAAAGGAAACTTCACCTTTCAATTCAATCAGAACTATAGCAAAGAGACTACAAATCTGACTTGCAATGGAGTGAAATTCAAAGAAAGCACACAGATGCTTTCCAAGTCACTCTCGAAGTGTTGAAATCTGATTTACGCCCCTCCCTCCATGTATACACCAAGGTGAGCATGTGTCCTATTTGCCCACACTATTTTCTCTAGGTTTTAACTAGATAAATCGTGCAGGCATACATTCTCAATGTGAGCAATTTAGCTACCTTATTACACGGGAAACAGCTCCAGTCACTATGTTGTATGTGGCAGATTGACTGCCATGGTTTATTGAGGCATCCACTGCCATTAGAGACCCTTAAAGTCTACTTGAGCTGCAGGGTGCCGGCTTCAAGGAGGGGTAATCTACAGCAATAGGCATTGAAAGGTTAGGTCTACTACCAAATTCTAGACTGGGAAGAATGGTGGGCTGGCATCGAAACGGAACAAAACCAGTTACTGTAAAACGGAAAAGGTTATCTGCTTGAAAGAGAGATGACTGTTAAATACTGTTCGAGGCGGAGCATTCTGTTTGACCGAACCTGACGTGGACCCTAACACCCGTACACTCACGGCAAACCACTCTTTACCTCTGTGTTCATCACCATCTTACTCCCAAGTCAGCCGCGTTGCATTGTGGAGAGCGACACGGTAACTAAGAGCAGCTTGTCCTTAGCAACCGCAGAAGGGCGCATTGTCGCTAGGAGGGGACAAGTTAATCAGTTCATCAAACAGAGAACAGTTCCATGGATTAAGTTAACGATGGATTTCTACCACATAGATAAAATAAACACTGCTCTCCTACGTGGGTTTTTGCTACCAAAGTCTTCGTTTTGCAGAAAATCACTACTCCCCTTTAAAGAAAAAGTGGTGCGGTCCGCCAGTGACGGGCTCTGGCAGCCATATTTGTTGTCTCCTAGAGTGTGCAAGCGCTCCGTAGGAATGTGGCGATGACATGCATCTGGACAAACCAGAGCAAAACGAGCATTAAAACGGACAATAAATGACACAACAGCAAACTATGCAGGAGGGGCGGGGGCAGCGAACGACGTGTGATGGTGGTGCTCTGGAGGAGACAGCATAACAACGGAGGGCGGGTGGAGGCAAACTCATGAAAATCCAGTACGACTGAAATCCGATGGCGGCTGGCGTGGGAGGCATCGGGAGGGGTGCAAAGGGCAGCGTGAAAGAAAGGAATGAGGACACAGAAAGAAGCGAGCGAGCGCAGCAGCCTGGGCTTTGGAAAGCTGACCAGACGCTCGTGCGTCATGCCCTTTTCCCCGCACGGCCGGCATATGTTTCCAATTATCGCGCACGTGTCTGGGCATGATAATGGGAAACAGATGTCGGCCCTGCGCGCGTAACCGCCCGAAAAAGGCCACGACGCACGAGCGTGTGGTCAGCTTTTGAAACCCCCTTACATAAAGTCTTTGCCTAGCAGCGCTTGCGCGCTACTCGAGGCTCGACCTAAAAACGGAAGTTAGACCTCTCCGGAGATGCCCCTATACCTCTAAAGAAAAAAAGAGATATGGGTACTAACCCTTCTCCCCCTTACATACCTCCCTCTCCTCCTCCTATACACATTACACCATCAAATTCACCACCTCCAATGTCACCTGACTCACAGGATGACGATTTTGGGGATGGGAATGGGGATGACGATCATACCCCACAAGATCCGGACATACCACATGACACTGATCCCTGGGATGATTATAATAAGGATCCAGATCAACCTAATGACCTTGACCTGTATCCCTCCAGACCTTCCCCACCTGATGACAACATTGGCTTTGCACAACTTATCAACAGGGCTGCCCAATATCACGGGGTGGAGCTACATTCAGATCCTCTGGAAGAGGACTTCCTTGTAGAAACATTCACTCACTCACAAAGGTTTACTAACACTTAACCCATTTTAAAGGGCATGTTAAAACATACCGACGAGGTATTCAAAGACCCAGTTAGAGCCAGGATACTAACACCTAGGGTGGATAAAAAATACAAGCCTGCTCCTACAGACCCTGTATACATAAAAGGTCAGTTACCTTTAGACTCTCTTGTTGTATCCAACGCCCGCAAGAGAGCTAACTCTCAAACTACAGGCGACGCCCCTCCTCCTGATAAGGAGTCTAAACTTATTGATGCCTCTGGCAAGAGAGTAGCTTCGCAGGCCGCTAATTATTGGCGTATTGCCAATGCTCAGGCTCTCTTATCACGCTATGACAGGGCCCACTATGATGAGTTGGAAAAACTCATGCAACATTTGCCAGAAGAGTATAAAACTAAAGCTAACGACCTCATTCAGGAAGGGAAGTTCATCAGCAACACTTCCATAAAATGTGCCCTAGATGCAGCAGACACAGCTTCTCGTGCTATCAACACTAGCATACTGTTGCGGAGACACACTTGGCTTCGAATCTCTGGATTCAAGCAAGAGGTACAATCCTTCATACTTAATCAACCCTTTGATAAAGAGCATCTTTTCGGGCCAACAGTAGATAATTCATTAGAAAAAATGAAGAAAGACACCGAAACTGCAAAATCCATGGGAGCCCTACAATTACCTTCTAGCAGGGGTTCTTTTTGTCGCTCCTTTTACAGGGGTGGCTCAAAAACACTGTCGTCAGAAAATCCCTCCTCTTACAAAGGGAACAGCCAATCTAACTCCTCCAGAGGCTATTTTCGAGGAGGTTACAGAGGAAATAATAACAAGGGAAGAGGCAGAGGTAACTCCACCCGCACTTCCCCTGCCAATAAACAGTGACTTCCCTCCACTACCCCCCGATCATTCCACTCCTGTCGTGGGACGTCTCTCACAGTTCCTACCTGTCTGGGAGTCAATCACCTCAGACAAGTGGGTAATACAAATTATCCAACATGGTTATTGCCTGGAACTTACCAGCACTCCACCAACAATCCTTCCGAGACGGCGTGCAATGTCACAAGAACATCTCACCCTGTTAAAACAAGAGGTTCTCTCTCTGTTAGACAAACATGCAATAGAACCGGTCCCATTACGTCTTCGAGGGACGGGAGTGTACTCCCTATACTTTTTGATTCCAAAAAAAGACGGCTCCCTCAGGCCCATACTGGACCTCAGACAACTAAACCTCTACATTCAATCGGACCACTTCCACGTGATCACCCTTCAACAGGTGCTCCCATTGCTTCAGCAAGGCGACTTTCTTTTCACTCTAGATTTAAAAGACGCCTACTTCCATATTCCCATTCACCCAGCTCACAGGAAATATCTCAGGTTTGTGGTGGACAGACAACATTACCAATTCAAAGTCCGCCCATTCGGCGTAACTACAGCACCAAGAGTCTTCACCAAGTGTCTAGCAGTAGTCGCAGCTCATTTAAGAGGACAACACATTCACGTCTTCCCTTACTTGGACGACTGGCTAATAAAAACCAAGTCGCAACACAGCTGCATACACCACACTCACAAAACAGTTCAGCTGCTTCACGACTTGGGATTCACTGTCAATCTCACCAAGTCTCATCTTCAACCCTCCAACACGCAAGCGTACCTAGGAGCCACAATAGACACTTGCAAAGCTCTAGCGTACCCCAACCCAGTCAGAATACGCAACATGCAAACCCTAATATCACAATTTCAACCGCAACACTCACTACCAGCCCGAGTGTTTATGCAGTTGATCGGAATGATGGCGTCTTGCATTCTAATTGTTCCTTACGCAAGACTCCAAATGCATCTCCTACAAGAATGCTTAGCACGTCAGTGGAACCAGGCTCAAGGTCAGTTAACCGATCTGGTGTTGGTGGACGGCCGCACTCATCGCTCTCTGCAGTGGTGGAATACACAAAACCTTTCCAAAGGGCGGCCATTCATCGACCCGGTTCCACAGATAGTGCTCACAGCAGACGCATCCCTCACTGGTTGGGGAGCTCATCTTCAAAAACATACCATTCAGAGCATGTGGACACTACAACAAAAACAACTCCACATAAACCATCTGGAGCTGCTAGCAATTTTTCTAGCATTGAAAGCTTTTCAGATACATCTAGTAGGCAAAGCTGTCCTAGTTCATACAGACAACATGACAGCAATGTACTACATACAAAAACGGGGGGACACACACTACAGCTTTCACACCTAGCTCAAAGCATATGGAGATGGGCCATACCTCAAAAAATATATCTCCTTGCAGAACATCTCCCAGGAGTAAACAATTAAATTGCAGATCTTCTCAGTCATCAAAGACAACAGATCCACGAATGGGAACTACACCCTCAAGTTCTTCTCCCATTTTTTCAAATGTGGGGCTACCCAGACATAGATCTGTTTGCCACACACCTCAACGCAAAATGTCCAAACTTCGCATCCAGGTATCCACACCCATTGTCCAAAGGCAATGCACTATGGATCAATTGGTCAGGGATATTTGCTTACGCTTTTCCACCTCTCCCGCTAATTCCATTACGGGTTCGGAAGCTCATGCAACATTCCCTAACAATGATCCTAGTTGCTCCCACATGGGCTCGACAACCCTGGTTCACAACCCTGTTGGAACTATCAGTAGTTCCTCATCAAAAACTACACCTCTCCCCCAAGCTTCTCACTCAGAACCATGGAGAGATAAGGCATCCAGATCCCAGTCAACTCAACCTTGCGATCTGGCACCTGAAATCATAGAGTTTGGCTACCTTAATCTCCCGCCAGACTGCATGAATGTCATTAAATGACACAAGTTGTGTCCAAAATAGATTTTTCTTACGACACTGCAATCGTCAGCATCCTAGGTATACCGAAATTGGTATTCTATCAAGCACCATGCATAGAGCGACTGGTAATAACATGCGATAAGAAAAATTATCCACGTACCTATCATAGCCTCAGAAGGAGGACATGACGGGGTTTAATACACGTGACCTAACAGAGGTAATAAATAGAACAATAGAAATGCCAAGTTACGCACCGTAACAATCAGGACAATTTACAAGATAGCCAGCCGTAAGCAAGAGGTTTAGAACGTACCGAGGTATTTACATAGGCAAATGTAAGCGGAAGTGTAAGCGCAATCAACAATGTGGAGAAGTATGTAACCCTCACGGAGAAAGGTCCCACAGAAAGAAATCCTCAATTCCAGGGTTGGGAAATCTACAAGAGGCACAAGGCTTACAAAGGGGAATTCTAATGTCCTCATTAACCCGGGGAACAGCAAGTAACACGTACTGGCAAGTATCAGTGCTGCAATGTGACTGGAGCCTTCGACCGCACCAGTGAGTCGATCGGAGGAGTGAGTGAAACTGGCTTATAAGAGTAAAAATAGAGGCGGAACTAAGACAGCAGCGGTGTCGCCATTTTGGATTAGATTAATGATTATAGTTGCGAGAATAGAGGAAGGGCTAGATCGGGAAAGGTAAAGGTGTCGGTCATATTAAGAAGCGCAGAGCTCATAATATTGTGTGACTATACGATATGCAAGTGACAAGGAATGAAAATTGAGCATAGAGTTATGTCATTTCCAGAGAAAAACATATAGTCAAGTTAGCCTCTTAGTTCATATAGGATAGTGGAGCAATATTTTTACAAAAAAATGCACACAATTGTAGGCAAGGTGAATAAAATATACAAAAAATGCCAAGGTATGGCTAATTATCAGAAAACATACATCATTGGGGGGATATATGTTTTCTGATAATTGTCACTTGCATATCGTATAGTCACACAATATTATGACCCCTGTTCTATGAGTTAAAATATTTATTTACAGGGCTCGAAAAATCCACTCGCCCGCTCACAATGGCGAGCCAGATTTAATCAGGAAGCGCTATTTTTATGGCCTACTCGCCCTTTCCAGCAAGTAGGAAGACCAACTGACTTTTGACCTCTATCTCTGAAAACGGAGCACATGTGATAAAGTAACAAGATTTAAAGGTATCTTTATTGGTCACAAAGTGAATGAGCAATAAAGATGCCTTTAAATCTTGTTATCTTGTCACATTTTCTCGGCTTTCAGAGACAGAAGTCAAGTACATTACAGTTAGGTCGAGTAGATTTTTCAAGTCACTAGATCTTGTAACATTTTTATGATTTTTTGAGCCCTGATTTAAGGTTTTCTTATATAATGTTACTTTACCTTTGTGTTATCACAGTGCTTTGCTGCCAAACAGACATATCTGAGAAGGTCCCACGAGTACATTTATCAGTGTAGATTTATAAGTTTAGGAGTATACATATAATTTGTCAAACATTCAGAACTTTAGACCAATGAAAATAAGCCTTGGGAAGGGAGGGGAAAAAAGATAGAAAGGGAAGAGGTAAACGGTACGAGGTAAAGGCTAGGGCGGTCGGCGTCAAATCTGGGGAACCGGGTTCAAGTCTCGGCAACGACGTGCAACATCCTGTGATTCTGGGCAAGTCACTTAATCTCCCCGTGCCCAACAAAAATTAATGTGTCCTCGTAACACAAGTGGTGCTCATGTAAAGCGCTCTGATACCCGATACCTTCGGGTCAAGTTCGCACTACATAAAACTCAGTAAAAAAAAAAAAAAAAGAGGGGATGGAAGAGTAAGTAATTGTGAGGATAATTTAGTTGTAAAGGTTCATCACAAAGAGGAATGGTTGAACATTAAAGTGCTGTTAAAAGAAAATTGTTTTGAGTTTTTTTGGAAGATACAAACGTCATCCTCACATCTGATCTCATCAAGGAGAGAATTCCATAGTGTAGGGGCTGAGCTGTTAAGAGTTGGCTAAGGGCAATAGAGGGTCCACTCTGCAAAGGGGTAAGGCAGCTACATTTCCACTGTGGAGAGGTTCGCCTGTCACAGACATTGGCCCAGCAACACCTAATCTACTCCGCACATTCAGCATTATTAGTGAGCTAGTGAAGCACATTTGGGCAAGATAAGTCCTTCAGCATATCTGGGAGTAGGCTGCTTTTCTTGGAACTTGTCAGACAATCCTTCTAATGTGTTTGTTGTTCTAGGGATCTCTCAAAGAGGAAAAATCTACAGGAAGAAGTAGCCATTTCAAGAATAGGTTCATTGCAATTTGCAAATTTTGGCTCGTAGATTCCTCTACACTCATTCACACCCCAAATTTTGATGAGGAGAATATCCTTTGGTAAAGCTTTTTCTTATTCTTTTGACTCTTGGAAGCGACTTCACCAGCTCAGGCACTTCCTTGTTTTACCTTAATTCCGAGATTGATACACTAGCAGTTCACATCTGCATTAGCCCCACCAGCCATTAATTGCAGCTGCTGCTAAAAACATTCCAGATTTAGTACGTTGTTTTGGGAAACCTCAAAGATGAGTAATCTGTGGTAAGAGCTTGTGTACCGTTACCAAGGGTAAGTAAATTAGTCTTTCAGACTGCTATGGATGAGAGCATCTGTTTCCCCTTCCTTCTCTGTGAAGTCTGTTGCCCTACACTGAGGCAAAGGCCTGCGTCGTCGTACTTGTCAGATGAAAGGAAAATCTGAATTGTGCTCTGTCTCCCCTAGATTAAAATATGTGGACGCAGTCTGCACTAAATATAATCTCCCGATGAGCCTCAAAAGTGTTTGGAACCCCTTCCTATTTCATATGAAAAGAGAGCTCCCTGGGATGCAGGTAGATTGCAAACATTTTAGTTACTCATGTAACTGTACTAATATTGCCTCTAGAGGTATGGTCAGTTATTTATTTAGTTATTTTAGTTCTTCACAGTTCAGAAGAGAACAAGTAGACCTATATTTATCCTGGACCCATCACTGCTTTCTCCTTTCTCACAAAGGAAAGTGTACAGCAGATACTGTTCTCTCTTATTTAGGCAATCGGCTCTTTGCCAAAATTTTACTAACTTGTGGTCCATATGCCAGCATGGCCACGCAGGTCATAATTTTGATTTGCTTGTCTAGTGGTTCGTTCCGAGAATTTGGATTGTTAGACCATGAGAAGGCATGTGACAGTGAACAGCTTGTGCATTACTCCGTTTCTAAAAAAAAAAAGAAAAAGAGGGGTTTTATTTTTCAATACTGCAGGAGTCTTATGAACTACTCTCATCAACTTGTGCACCTATGTTTGTAATAGCCTTATAAAGTCGTACACCTTTACAGTTCCTATAGATTTCTATAACTCATTTTTGTCTTGCTTCTTTTTCATTTTACGACTTTTCAGTATCTCTTCCACATCTCAAGTATTTATTTGATTTTTGAGTAAAATACTTGTGCTGCAATAATGTATAGAAGGAAACAGAATAATGTGATTAGCATTACGAGAATGGTGAAAAAGATAAACAGTTCAGCCATTTTGCTTGTTAAAGTGAATATATGCTTTCATGCAAGTACTGTAATATATTGTTCTCCTACCTAGCACATCCTAACCTATCATGTCTAGGGTGAGTGATTCTGCCAAATCCCTGTAGGGTGATCTAACTCCCAGTTACCTATGAGTAAGTGTCATCAAGCTGCCCGTCCTGGCATAGAGCTGGACAGCATCTCTCGCATGGGGTAAACAGGAATCAGCTGAGATGGAATTCTGGCATGGATGGACCTCTCAGTACCAGCAAAATGCTCCTCTGTCTAAGTAAAGGCTTGATGTTGTGTATATATAATGGCATCATCCATATTACCATGCCAAAGCCCCAGTCAGACTGCTATTCTTTATTCTATTGTGATAGCTCTGTCGCCGAGTGGCCAAAACAAATAACATCTTTACGTGATGAACTCAGCCCTTGTCCAGAATGTTCAAGGTGTGTTGATAGAATGCCTACAAAGTGGTAGTGTAAGCAAAACTGAGTATCAACAATATTATCCTGCATGTGCATGCAAATGAATGTGTGCCAAATGTCATTGTGTTTAGGGAGAGAAGGCAACTTAAGAACGTGAGCATGTAAAATGGCTTTACTCAACCGGAGCCTAGTGTAATCGCGTGACAATGCATGTTAGGGGATTTATGTAATGTGCAAACATTTTGCTATGCTGCAACAGAGCGCTGACCAAAGGCCAGATTCCTGGTACATTACAGGACATAGAGAAAGAGAAGAGACAGTGCCCAACAGCTGAGATGATAGTGTTCTTTGAAGACTTGGGACTTCTGTTATTTATAGATTTTAGGAGGCTGGGTAAACAAAATATTCTTTTTAATATGATGTATTACCATATCAGAAAATAATTCCTAACAGTCCGAGCATGGTTAAAAGTGTATCTGTTCATTTGTTTTTAAGTTTTACATTATAAATTCAATTAAAAATAAGTTATAATTCTATGCTGCCTAAATAAGATATTTGTTTGTTGTCTCTTGCAGACATAGGAGAAGGTGGGAAAATGAAGGTAATATGAACCAAAGATACCCTGAAAAAAGACTGCAAAGGAATGACCAGGAAAAGGAGACACCAAGCAAGAATTCAGATAAAGAAATGCCTGCAAGGGATGGAAAAATACAGCCACCATGCACACCACCAAAGCACCGGCAGGGTGCATGGGGAGGCCAGGAAATTGGCAGGGACAATTCTCCAAGATTCACACCAGATAGATGGAGGAGGCAAGAAGACAGAGATTTCAAAGATAAAAACTGTTTTATCTGTGGCCGGGAAGGACACATCAAGAAAGCTTGCCCTCAGTATCGGCCCTCAGGTATGGGAAGATAGGCATTTGTGATTTTGACCAAATCTACCAATAGCAAGTACATGAAAGCAGCCCTTCGAAAGTTGAGAGTATAAAATCATATTTGACTAAAACTCTTAAATTCCTAGGATCTACTTAATTCCTGCAAAATCAAGAACTTGTGCTTAAATTGTGTCCTTATGAATATTTATAGATTTATTTTATAGAATAACTTGCTTGGCTTGTCTTAAAATAGTCAATGAGATTCTGTCTGAATTCATAAAATGTTAAATAACTTCACACATTTGTAAATTCCTGTAACACATTTGCACAAAGATCACGTTTTAAAATGTATTTATAAATAACTAGAAAACATGCCTGGTTAAGGAGCATTTGCTATTTTTTTTAAACCAATACGCCGCACTGTGAACAAAACCGTACATTTGGCTGAAAACGCTACTGCTAAATATTTTTACCCAAAATATTTTTTTATTGAATCTTACACAAAAGAAGTTTTGCTCTTGTATATATCAATAACCAACCATGCAAGTGTCCCTCGAATCAGTTCATAACATATTTCCATTCAATTTAGCCAATATTTACAAATGTTGAGCTTGTTGTCATTTAAAAAAAAAAGCAGGACATAGTGTCCTAATACATATCTCAGTAAAAAAGTGAAAACTGATCCTGAATATTTGAGAACTTTTGAAAACTATACTGGCTGAATGGAGTCAGTGAGGCAGTTTTGGAGCACGGGAAACAAAAAGAAAAAACACAAGGGCAGGTCCAAAAACTAAAAACTTGAAAACCCAAGAGGCAGACTGGGCTTTTAGGAATTCAAAGAGCATACCCATAGTGAAGAACTAGGATGAAAAATAAGTACATTTTCTTTTTCACTATTGGATTCTCTCTAGCATTCACAAAGTTGGAATTGAATACCAGTTTAACCAATCACTAAGGGCCACATGTATCAACCGATTTTGCATTCGCACGCGTTGCAAATCACTAATTTTGACCTTGTGCGAATGCAAAATAGCCTTTCAAGATGTATGAAAGGCCTTTGGCAGTGCATTTTAGGTAAACGCAATTTTTTGTGATTACCTAAAATCGCGACTCCAAATAGGGAATCGCATTTTGCGATTACCTAAACACATGTACCAAGCATTCCCTAATTGCAAACTGAGCATTTAGGAAATGCTATTACAATCGACTCCAAGTCGATGGTAACCATGAGCAGTTTTTGAAAAAGTACAAAAAATACATTTTTCAAAGTGCCATGTAATGCACACATGCCCCCAGGGCATATGTTTGCTTTACACAGCGGCGGCTGCTCTTGGACAGCAGTAGTGGGGCGGGGAGGGGGGATTTAAAAAAAACAATCACTTACCTGCCGGCTGGCTGCCTGGCCCCCACCTCTTCCTGCGTCCTCTCTGTCCTCTTCCTTCTGTGAAAGCAGGAAGCACCCAGGCTCCCCTACGCCAATCACAACGCTGCAATGCAGCGTGTGATTGGTCTGAGCGCTGTGGTTCCCTGCTCAGACAGGGACTGGGAGCCTGGGCATGTTCTCCACCCAGGCTGTACAATAAAGCTGGTGGAGAACATGCAAAGTGCGCATGACTGTTTGGCAGGCCCGAGACCGCCGGCCGAACAGTTATGCGCACTTAGAGAGTTCCACCACTCCTCCCCCCTGCTTTGCCCAACCCAGCCCCGCCCGCAAAACTGCCTCAGTACGGAAAAATAAAATAAGGAATATAATTTTATTTTTCCTTTTTTGCAGTGCTGAGAGGCAGTGGGGCGACGCTCCGCCACCTTAGCGGAGGACCCGCCCCTGGCTTTACATTTGCACATTTCATTTTCAGGGTGCTTCAGGCGGCCTTAGGCCCCCGAGCACCCTTGGTTTTGAATTTCCTAATTTGCGATTACGAATTAGATAATGCAAAACCATTCGCTCCTATGGGACTGCCCATAGGAACGAATTGAGTCGCATTTTCTAATAGCAATTCCCTAATTGTGATTGCGACTCTGTAGGAATTGCTATTAGGGAATCGCTATTTTCTTACATACCATTTTGCATTCCCTAAATAGCGTTTACCTAAAGTTCGCTATTTATGGAATGCAAAATGGACCTGTGATACATGTGGCCCTAAAAGTGTTATCGCGCAGCACAGCAGTCGTGTATTGTGCAACATGCTCATCATGCAACTGGGTAAGCGCTTCCATATTTTTAAGCACACAAGATGCATGCAATTTTTTTAACATTTACACTGGTTTTCTGTTTGAGTGCACAACCGGTTAAGACTGCGGTTGAATGGTATGACCATAATGTGCCCAGAGGTGCTCGTTGTCGCAACTAGTAATATGTGGCAGATGGTAAGAAAGAGAACTTTGAACTAAAATTGCCATTTAAGGCTACAAAGGACTGTACACATTGAAATGGCATGAGCTGTGATTTTCACACACAGACCTATGTGTTTTAAAAACTGCATTCGTCTTGAAATGCAACACGTGCGTAAAAAACTGGAAGCGCTTATCCATTTGCATGAAGAGAATGTTGCACGACACGCCTGCTGCGCTAGCTCTGCATTATCCTCACCAGTGCTTTTTATCTACCATGTCTTAATGCATAATTTCTGTCTTGTTGTATTCAAACTTTTCAGAAACTACAAGAAATTGGGTGAAAATTGTAAGTTACGAATAAACCTCCCCATACATACATGCCTTAGCGAGTGTGCGTTCACTGTATAGGGTTTCTTGCCCTAGCACCTTGGTCCTGAAGAAAACCACTGTGACTCAATCAGCACATCATTGTCTGAAACATGTTGACCGAATAACAGGATGTGGGAGACCACTAATTTCTCACTGCACATCCATCACTGTTTTTAGCCCTACCCAAGGAATCTACTATCAAAATATATTTCTCAGGGGCGGATATCCTAGAGGTAGTTTTAAATTTCACTCACATATTCACCATATCACAGATAAAAGAAACTAGCTCCGCTGTAATCTGGTGTCGCTGCACACCTAAGATGCACTCTGCACCTTAGGTGGAAACCCGATGATGAAGCATGCCACCAACTAGGTTTGTGGATGAGGATTCTTTTTAAAAAACGAATGTTTTTTTCTGAGACGTCGGTTCAATGACATGAATGACAATAGAATGGCATGGTAGCTAGCTCGTTCTTTTTGTTGGACATGTAAAAATGTATGCACAGAAGGCACTAAAAGAAATGTTTATAGAAGGGCACAAACTACATTTTTTCAATTTACTGAAGGGGGATCAACAACAGGTTAGTATTAAACTTAGTGTATGATAAGAACCTAGATAGTACGGATGATCAACATTTTATTTTAATTATTTTACATGTACTCCATTTGATGATGAAAAGCCTGGAAATGACAATGCACCTTATGATGAAGGCGCAACATATTTGTTGACTCGGAGGATGCCAGTGTCCTGGACACTTCTCCAGACATTTGTCTGTAATGCCATAATCCGGCTATGGCAACAGACAAATCCACATCCTTCACTACAGTGATCAAGAGGGTGGCCGAGGTTTTTGGACCTTCCTCTGTCCACAGCAGAAGTTCAAACGAATGTCCTCACCGAGGTTTTCAACCCTGGACAAACCAACAAAGAACCTCTACTGCCATTGAATGAGACCTTGAGTGATGTACTGGTGGGCGCCTGAGTGAAGCCAGAATCTTGCAGCCCAGGAAATAGGCAAGTGGCAAAGCGGCATATGCCTGCTCCCAAAGATCCGGATTTTCTAGTGCATGATCCCACTCCGGAGAGCTTGCAGGTATAGATATCCACAAGTCACCTCAACCCTAATGCCTTCCCTATTACCCCTCCTGACATAGAGTCAAAACGAATGTAAACATTTGACAAGCAAATGCTTCCTCCGCCAGCTGTGCTCTAAGATCTGTTAACACATCTTGCCTCCTGGATAGGTACTTCCATGCTTTGTGGGACAGTCTGACAAATATATTGCCAGCTGTCCCAGATGACACCTGACCAACCCTACAGCTTCTTATCATGGAAGGTCAGGATGCACAAAGTACTAAATTCCCTCAGGCTTGTACACGACTGACTGTCTAGGTAGGGCAGTAGGGAACAGCGTGGTACTTTGGTGCCATGCATGTATTTGCTCCACAAGCTTTTCTTAAGACAAACAACAATCCTTGATGGATATGCCCTTTGACGGCTCTAGGCTGTTCAGGGGAAGGCAAACTCGGCCTTAGAATGGTTCAGAGAGAGCAAGGTCACTGCTTGCTCTTTAGACCTAGCTCAGCCAATTTGTCAAACCCTCAAATCAGCCTCGCACCTTTTGAGGCTTCGGGAGGGGATACCAGCAGAGGCAGCACTAATACGGGCCTCAGCATCCACAGGCCTCCCAGTCCTTTCGGGGTAGAGTCCGGGGGTCAAGCCAACAGTATTGAGGCCCCTATCCATGCCTCATGGGGAAGGATCTACCCAAACCCCACCCCCACTGCTGCCACAAAAGCGCTTTAATTCATCCTCGGCTACTCACAATCATTGGGTGGGAGGATGTATAACTTTCACTGCCACCCCCTCCCCGATGGAGGAGCACCACATCCGAACAATGTGTGTTTCAGATCATGGAACACGATTATTCCCTTTCTCTCGTATAACCTGGACTTGCCACCCATACCACAAAACCCATTAGAGTACCACTTGTCCATAGACGAAATTCAGGTGCTCTTGGCCAAGGGAGCAATAGAGAGGGAGGGCAGGCATCAGAGATCAGGAGGTACTGTTACTCTCATTATTTCCTGGTGCCAATAAAGGACGAAGCCTTCGTCCCATTCTAGAGTTATGTCCTCTGTACAACTTCTTCTGAAAGGACAAGTTTAAGATACTCACCCTGGCTGAAATTCTACCCTCCGTGAACTCGAGGGACTGGATGGAGGTGTTGGATTTGCAGGATGCCTATTTTCAGATTCTTGTTCTGCGGTCCCACAGGTTTTACCTGCAGTTTCAGGTAGATCAGGAGCATTTTCTGCTTTCCATGCTCCCCTTTGGTCTTAGCAGTGCAACTCGGGTGCTCACAAAGGTGATGATGGACAGCACGGGTTCGGAATACCAGTCTTCCATACCTCAACGACTGTCTACTGAAGGCTGGCTCTCCTCAAGTAGTTGTAGCCAACTCCAGATGACAGCTGATCTATTGACATCGCTAGGCTTTTCCATCAACATGCCAAAGTCGCACCTGACTCCTTTGCCACTGCTCCCCTTTATTAAGCCATCCTGGACACGGTGCATTTCAGAGCTTTTCCTCTGACCTTAATGAGTCCAGGACATTCAGGATATTATCCTGATGTTTCATCCCTTGGCTCGATTCTCAGTCAGAGCAGCTCTAAGGCTTCCGGCCATCTTGGCCTCCTGCATCCTACTCCTGGACCATGCCAGGTTGCACATGCTAGCTCTGCAGTGGGATCTGACATTTCAGTGGGCTCAGCACCAAGGGGACCTATCAGAGTCCATTCAGGTGTCAGAGGAGACTCCGAAAGACTTACAGTGGTTGCCGATCGACCGCAATTAAACCAGCAGCAGACCCCTCTCCTTACAACATCCAGAGTTAACAGTCATTGTGGATGCATCGTTGCTGAGTTGAAGATGCCACCTGGTAGAGGACTTTGGTCTCCGGTGCAAACTTGCCTTCACATCAACCTGTTGGTGCAAACGATTCACTTGCCATTGAAGGCATTGCTCCCGACCATCAAGGGGGAACTGGTGCAGGTTCTCATGGACAACACTAACACCATGTGGTATTGCAACAAACATGGTGGAGTAAAGTCATGGGTCTTGTTCCAGGATGCTCTAAGTCTCTGGAAGTGGCTGAACCCTCAGGCCATTTCCCTGATTGCCCAGCACCTACCAGGATCTTCATACATCAGGCCAGACAAACTCATCCGCCTGTGCCTAGAGGATCTTGGCTGGCAGTTAAACTCTGAGGTGGCACAGGGCATCTTCCAGCAATGAGGAGAATCTTCGTTCGATTGATTCGCCCCGCAGAGAACGTACAGTTATCAGAATTCTGCACGCTGGAGGTCCCAAGGCAGTACACCCCTGTAAATGCCTTCCATCTCAACTGGGGCTCCTATATGTGTGCCCGGAGTGCTGAAAAAGATCATGAAAGACCATTCCCAAGTCATCCTAATGTCCCGAACTGGGCAAGGAGAGTGTGGTACCTAGAACTTCTAGCCATGTGCTTTTGTCCTCTGATCAGCCTGCTCCTCTGTGAGAACCTCATGTCGCAGTAGCAGGGACGGGTCATACACCTGAGCTTGCACAGCCTACACCTCCATGTGCGGAGAGTGAGCTGCAACAGTTCATGGCCTTTGACCTACCTCCTGAAGTGGTAGGTGTTACCTTGGCAGCCGGACATCCATCCACTAAAACGGTTTACTCAGGTTGCTGGAAGAAGTTTGTTGTCTGGTGTTTCTCCTGTAGCATCCAATCCTTGAACGCACAGTTGTCTGATATTCTCTTATGTTGTCTATCTTTAACCTAGCAAGGCGTTGCTATGGCAACAGTTAAGGGTTACATTTTGAACTTCCTATGTTTGCCAGATCAGCCATCCATTTTCAAAACACCTGTTGTGATGAGTTTCTTGAAGGGACTGATCCCTCATGTTCCCTCCAACTCCTTTAATGATGCCGCAGTGGGAACTTAACCTAGTTCTCACCTACCTGATGTGCACTCCCTTTAAACTGATGCACAGCTGTCCCCTCTAACACTTCGCGAGTAAGCCAATGTTCCTCATTGCCATTAGATCAACCACATGAGTGAGTGAACTACAAGTCCTGCCCATACAACAACTTTATACTACTTTTACCCAAATAAATTGGACCTCAGAATGAAAGAAGCATTTCTGCTGAATGTAGTCACGCCCTTTCACATAGGGCAATCCATCACCTTGCCGGCTTTCTGCACTCCACCTTATCCTTCCAAGGAGGAAGAATGGCTCCAATGTCTGGACCCTAAGAGGGCTTTAAGTTTCTATATAGTTCGGACCAGAGATTACCAGCTGGATCACCAACGTTTTGTTGGTTTCTCTGGAGCCAAAAAGGGAAAAGGGGTGCAAAGAGAACCATCTGTTGAAGGATTGTATTATGCATTCCAATCTGCTACTGCTTGGCGAAGAAGCAGCCCGCAGGGTGTTTATGTGCACATTCCACTAGAGCAAAAGCTGCTACCACTGCACTGGTGCATAGTGTGTCAGTTTTGTAGAGTTGCCAGGCTGTTACGTAGATGTCCCTCCAAAGCACTATTGCCTGGAAAGCCAGGTCCGGCTGGATGGCATTTTGCCTGATCTGTCTTGCAGTATTTTCCTGGTTTGAGCCATTCCACAGACCCACCACCTTGGGAACTACTGCTTTAGTATCTATTCACAAGGTGAGGAACCTACGGTTAGAATTCTCTAGCAGAAGAATAAGTTACTTACCTTCAATAACACCCTTTCTGGTAGAGGCAATATGTAACCTCAGATTCCTCACTGACCCATCCACCTCCCCGTTGTGTTGGATGTCCTCTTACAGCCTGGTAATAGGATGCCAAGTCTCAGATCAACACATTGCTGTTCTGATTTCTATTGGCTCCGCATCCGGTGACGCAGATGGAGATCGTAAAGAAACTGAAGTTAGTTTGCAGAGGTGGCACAGATATCGGGTCCAAATATCACTTAAAGGGTGGAGTAGAGTTGATGCGGAGCCACAAGATGCCACTAATGGACGCACAGGGTTATTACTTCAAAATTTTCCAGATCCAGTCTGGCGTCTGGGAAAATTCTGAGGCTAGATAGGGTTTCTATCAGAAAGGGTGTTCCTGAAGGTATGTAACTTATTCTTTTAGGACAGTAGATGTCCTGACTTTAGGAACTTGCAGAGAAAAGAGCTTTGGCTACTCCGTCCTTTTCAGTCTCCTGAGACGTTGAGTAATTTGATGCTATCAGGTGAATTGATGCTGTGAATGACTTTGTGGAGTATCAGCAGATTTAGAAATGTTTTCGTGCTGTGATGGGGGAATAAGGGCGGGTCCTCAGAATGGGGGTAATGTAGTCATATTTCCCTGGTGGGTCAGTTTGGCAGCAGAGTGCAGTATAGCATTGAGATGGGCATTGGATGGTTTTGGAAGTGCTACCAGAAATGTATTGCTGAAATCATGGCCTTCATTGCATAGACTACATAATGCGCAGACCCTACTGCACTACTGGCTCGATAGCTCTCTTGGTGCTTACACTCTTACAAGACTTATGCCAATATAGGTAATCTCTTCCTGAGGTGGTCACAGACACTGTTCTGGGTATCTCTACTATAGCTGCCCGTTTTCCAGTATAGGTCAACGTGATTGTAAGCACTACCTGCGCCACAGTCTCTCATGGGACCCAACAACATAATTTTCACCGATCCTGTAGTCATAACTGAATTTGTGAATACCTAGACTTGAAGCACAATGTATAAACATTCACTGGAAAAGTATAGGGTAGCTACAAGACAGAAGCTAGGGGCTTACCTTATCTCAACAACTGTAAATCTCTTTATAAAAACAAAAAAACAAAAAATGAGGAGGGCCATACAAGACGCTATTCAAAAAGACCTGACTGTACAACAATAAGAAAGCACAAACGCAGTGAAAGATATATCGATTAGCGGTTCTCTAATTGATATGCTGACAGATCAGGCTGAATTATCTCTTCTAAAACTGCAACAGGAATTTTACAAAAGGAGAAATTAGGCTGGCAAATTACTCCCGCAAGGTTAGTGCACATGCACCCTAAGTTAACAGTTTAGGCTCCATGAAGACCGCACATGCATCATGGAAGGCAAAACACAAACTGTTTCAGACCGACTACCCATCTCTTTGTAACCCAGACACGATCTATTGCACAGATCTGAAAGAGACACGTTAGTGACAGATTCCTTACCTTAGAATATCCCCAGGCGTCAGGCTGGATCCGGAAAGTTTTGCGTAGCAGTACCCTTGCGCGTCGGTAGGCGGCGTCGTGCGGCTCCGCGTCCGTCGTCGGCGTCGTGATCGCCGGGATGACGTCGCGGGCAGTACTTAGGCGCCGCCCCTGCGCGCTGACGTCAGTTCTTCTTTTTCCGCGCCAGCAAGCGCAGATCCGGGAAGAGCAGTGCCCTGGTCATTTTTTGACCATACTTTTTGGTGATTTTTTCACTGTTTTTCCATCTTTCAAGGTGTCGTAGGGATGCCCGGCTTCAAGCGATGCGGCGCCTGTGCGCGGATGATGTCCGTCACCGACCCGCATTGGGAGTGTCTTTTCTGCCTCGGCCAAGGCCACGACACGGAGTCTTGTACCGACTGCCAGGCCCTCCACCCGAAAGCTTTGCGAGAGCGGTCTCGAAAGCTCCTCGAGGCCCGGCATTCGGCTCCGCGGAAGCCCCGGTCGCGTGAGAGGTCCAGGGGTCGATCGCGGAGTCCACACCGGTCGTCGGCGTCGAAGTCTTCTTCGTCCGGTAAGTCGAAGCACAAAAAGTCCAAAAAGCATCATCGCTCTAGGACTTCGCCTCGCCGGTCTCGCGACTCGGCTGAGGCCCCTCCCCGGCACCGTCCGCGGCCCCGGACATGCCTGTGGAGTCGCCCCCGCCATACCCGCCCTTCCCGGGTTCGGGGGCGGATCCGGCCAAAGTACAGGAATTCCTGTCGGCCATGGCCCGCCTCTTCGGGCCTTCAGGCCCCTCCGGTGCGCCTTCGGGCCCCGCGGGCCCTGATGGGGTTGCTCCGGCGTCGCCGACGGCTCCGGCCCCGGCGTCGCCCGTGCCTCCAGCCTCGATCCCGGCTCCGGCTTCGGCCCCGGCCTCGATCCCGGCTCCACAACCCCCATCGACGCCGGTCGACCTAACAACACCTCCGCCGGCGCCGATGTCTCCGGTGCCGTTCTCGGCGCCGCCCTGGGCTCCGGGCGGCGTCGTCCCCTGTTCCTTCCGGCTCCGGACATGGATCCGGACCGGACGCCGCTCGACGCCGGCTCCGGCGCCCGATGGGACCTTGGGTCCCAACTGTCCCTCCTCCTCCTTATTTTGAACCAGAGGAGGACCAGTTGGACTGGGAGGGGTCTGATGACCCTCTGACACGACACTGTCAGTACGATCAGGACTGGACAAAGAGTCTAGGGAGGCCAGTGGTCTGGATACTTCCCCTGACACTGGCATGCTGTCTCCTCCCGTGGCTACGGAGGAGGGAGCCAATTCTGGTACGGTGTTGCGTAGGGCAGCTGGGGCCTTACATCTCCAACTTCCTACTTTGACGGTCAAGCCTAACATCTTGACAGAGGTGCTTCAGCCGGCAGCCTCCTCTGCGGAGACTGTGCTGCCGTTTAACGACGCCCTCACTGACGTTCTTTTGGGCGCCTGGTCCAAGCCCAACACAGGGGCTCCTGTGGATCGGAACGTGTCACGACGCCATCGCCCAGCTCCGGGCGACCCCCTGTTTCTCTCTGTCCACCCCACTCCTGAGAGCTTGGTTGTCCAAGCCTCCGCTTCCCAAACCGCCTTCCCTACCGCTCCTCCGGATAGGGAATCCAAACGCCTGGATCAGTTTGGGAAGAAGGGTTTTTCTTCCTCCAGTGCTGGCTTGCGGTCCGTTAACACCGCTTGTCTTTTGGGCCGATATACCCACTCCCTGTGGGATTCGGTGGCGGATGTTTTGCCCCAGTGTCCTGAGGAGGTCCAGACACTGCTTTCCCGCGCCATTGCGGAAGGAAGGGATGCGGCTAAATACACCATTCGTTGTGGCCTTGACACCGCCGACTCGCTGGGCAGGTCTATTGCAACGACGGTGGCGCTCAGACGCCACGCCTGACTGAGAACCACTGGTTTTTCAGGGGATGTCCAGAATACTCTCATGGACATGCCCTTTGATGGAGTCGGTCTTTTGGGTCCAAAGCAGACCATGCGTTGGAGCGCTTTAAGGACTCACGGGCTACTGCCAAGTCCCTGGGCCTTTCTGCTACACGCCCTCCGCTGACTTCTGCTTTTCGCCCCTATCGTGGCCACGGTAGGGGCGCCCCTTCACGTCAGCAGCCCAGCCACCGGCCCGCGCAGCAGGCGTCTTCGCGTGGCCGAGGACGTGGATTCCGCCGTGGCGGATCGGGCAACCAGCGTGCGGGTCAGGCCACCACCTCCGCGGCCTCCAAGCCCTCCTTGTCCCTCCTTTCAGGTGCACAGCACGCCAGTAGGGGGCAGGGTCCGCCATCACCTTCCCCACTGGCGCACCATCACCTCGGACAGGTGGGTCTTGGACATTGTCCGAAGGGGCTACTCCCTCCCCTTCGAGACCACCCCCCCAGCCATGCCACCTCAATTCCACCGCATGTCAGGGGATCACTTGGTGCTTCTACAGAAGGAAGTCACGGCCCTCTTGACCAAGAGGGCCATCGAGCATGTTCCGACCCCAGAAGTAGGGCGTGGTTGCTACTCCCACTACTTTCTGGTGCCCAAAAGGACAAGGAGGACATGCGTCCTATCTTGGACCTCCGGAACGTCAATCGCTTCCTCCGGAAGGAGAAGTTCAAGATGCTCACCCTAGCTCAGGTCTTGACTGCCCTCGACCCTGGAGACTGGTTGGTAGCGTTGGACTTGCAGGACGCGTATTTCCACATCCCCGTCCTGCCGGCCCACCTGCGTTACCTTCGGTTCACGGTAGGCCACGAGCATTTTCAGTTCACCGTGCTCCCCTTTGGCCTTACAAGTGCCCCTCGGGTGTTCACGAAAGTGATGGCGGTGGTCGCAGCTCATCTGCGCCGGGCAGGGGTTTCAGTCTTCCCCTACCTCGACGACTGGCTGCTGAAGGCGGGCTCGTCCCAGGCAGTCGTCTCCCACCTCCAGACTACGGCCGAACTCCTGCACTCGCTGGGGTTCTCCATCAATGTGCCGAAGTCGCATCTGATTCCTTCTCCACAGCTCCTTTTCATCGGAGCAGTTCTGTACACGACGCAGTTTCGGGCCTATCCTCCCGAACGGCGAGTCCGGGATATTCAGGCTATGATTCCGATCTTTCGGCCTTTATCCTGGGTTTCGGTACGGATGACCCTGAGGCTGCTGGGCCTCATGGCCTCCTGCATCCTACTGGTCACTCATGCCAGATGGCATATGCGGGCTCTGCAGTGGGACCTGAAGTTCCAGTGGGCGCAGCACCAGGGCAACCTGTCCGATCACGTCCAGATCTCGGAGGGGACTGCAAGACAGTTGCAGTGGTGGCTCTCGAACCGGCAATGGGTCATGGGCAGATCCCTCTCCCTTCCCCAGCCAGAGCATACAGTTGTGACGGACGCGTCCCTTCTGGGATGGGGCGGTCACATGGGAGAGGCGGAGATCAGAGGCCTCTGGTCTCCGGCGGAGTCCCGGCTCCATATCAACCTTCTGGAGCTCCGGGCGATCCGACTTGCACTCAAGGCATTCCTTCCCTCTGTCAAAGGGAAGGTAGTGCAGGTGTTCACAGACAACACCACCGCCATGTGGTACTGCAACAAACAGGGCGGGGTGGGGTCTTGGACCCTTTGTCAGGAGGCTCTGCGCCTCTGGACATGGCTGGAACATCAGGACATGTTCCTGATGGTTCAACACCTGGCAGGTTCCCTGAACGCCAGGGCGGACGAACTCAGCCGCAGGTGCATGATGGATCACGAATGGCGTCTTCACTCGGAAGTGGCGCAAGGACTCTTTCTACAGTGGGGAGAGCCTTGGTTAGATCTATTCGCCACCGAAGAGAACGCGCAATGTCATAAGTTCTGCGCGTTGGAATTTCCAAGGCGGCACTCGCTCGGCGACGCTTTTCGTCACGAGTGGAGTTGCGGTCTTTTGTACGCCTTTCCGCCTATACCACTTCTACCCAGAGTGTTGAAGAAGATTCGGCACGACCGGGCCCAAGTCATTCTTGTGGCTCCGGACTGGGCTCGAAGAGTTTGGTATCCCGAGCTACTCAATATGAGCATAGATCCCCCGATCCGTCTGCCTCTTCGGGAGGATCTTCTGTCGCAGCAGCAGGGGACGGTCCTCCACCCGAACCTGTCCAGTCTACACCTGCTTGCGTGGAGATTGAGCGGCGGCAGTTGATTCCTTTCGACTTGCCTCCCGAAGTTTGTGATGTGATTCTGGCAGCCAGGCGTCCCTCCACTAAGGTGGTATACGCCTGCAGGTGGAACAAATTTGTGGCATGGTGCACAGCAAAGGCTGTGAATCCCCTTTCTGCCCCTCTTTCTGAGGTCCTTCTGTTCCTTCTCTCTCTGGCCCAACAGGGTTCTGCCCTGGGTACCATCAAGGGTTATCTTTGTGCTATCTCGGCCTTCCTCAGGCTCCCTGATCAGCCCTCCCTTTTCAAGTCCCCTGTTGTTAACAGGTTCTTAAAAGGCATTACTCACCTCTTCCCTCCTGTTCCGTTTGTGATGCCTCAGTGGGATTTGAACTTGGTTCTTACCTTTTAATGTGCGCTCCCTTTGAGCCTCTGCATAACTGTCCTCTTCGTCTTCTGACTCTAAAGACAGCCTTTCTGGTGGCCATCACCTCCGCTCGGCGGGTGAGTGAGCTCCAGGCTCTATCTTGCAAACCTCCCTTTCTGTCTGTTCATCCAGACAAGGTTGTTCTTCGGACGCGTCCGTCCTTCTGGCCAAAGGTGGTTACTGCTTTCCACATTGGGCAGACCATCACTTTGCCCACCTTCTTTCCGCCTCTGCATCCTTCTAGAGAGGAAGAGAGGCTCCACCGTCTGGACCCAAAACGTGCGCTCTCCTTCTATATCGACCGCACAAAACACTTCCGGGTGGATGACCAGCTCTTTGTTGGCTACGTGGGCGCCAAAAAGGTCGGGCGGTGCACAAGAGGACCATCTCCCGCTGGGTTACCTTGTGCATCAAGACCTGCTATTCTTTGGCTAAGGAGGAGCCTCCTGTTGGGCTGCGTGCCCATTCCACCAGGGCAACGGCTGCTACCACGGCCTTGGGCCGCGGTGTTCCGCTGCCGGTTATCTGTCAGGCAGCTACGTGGGCCTCGCTGCACACGTTTACAAAGCATTACTGCCTTGACAGTCAGGTCCGGAGGGACGGCTTCTTTGGCCGTTCTGTCCTCCAGGACTTCCTTGTCTGATCTTTGTTCGCAGACCCACCACCGGGGTTGGTATTGCTGGGGTATCTATTCTAAGGTAAGGAATCTGTCACTAACGTGTCTCTTTCAGATGCACAAGTTACTAACTTGTGTAACGATATATCTGTAAGAGACAGTAGTTAGTGACAGATTCCTTACCGCCCCACCCATCCTCCCCGTTCTGCAAACTGATTTCTAGGGTTAAGGACATCCCTTTCAGGGCCCTAGTATTTTTTCAGACACCTATGTCAGCTTCTTGCATGGCTCTGCGTTCCTGGCGCGGAAAGTCGTGTACAGAACTGACGTCAGCGCGCAGGGGCGGCGCCTAAGTACTGCCCGCGACGTCATCCCGGCGATCACGACGCCGACGACGGACGCGGAGCCGCACGACGCCACCTACCGACGCGCAAGGGTACTGCTACGCAAAACTTTCCGGATCCAGCCTGACGCCTGGGGATATTCTAAGGTAAGGAATCTGTCACTAACTACTGTCTCTTACAGATATATCGTTACACAAGTTAGTAACTTGTGCACCATGACCAATACCTGTTAAACCCCTGTCAAACTCCCTCAGCAATTTACCTCCTTTAAATCCATCAACGAAGATACACCATCAATGTCAGCAGCAGACATATTGGTGTTTTCTGATGAATACTTCTGTCTGCTGATGTCTTACCTTTTGAATATTTTCCAGGCTTCAGACTGGATCCCGAAACTTAAAAGCAGTACTTCTGCTTGCCGGTACGTGGCGTTGTGCATCTCAATGTTGACATTGTTCTACTAACAAAAAGTGACAAGCGGAGTCTCATATATGCGCCACCAGTGTGCACTGATGTCTGTTCCTTTCTTTCCGCGCCTTCAGATGTCGGATTCAGGGCTGCTCCTTGGTCTCTGACGAGCCTTTGTTCTCTAAGATCCTTATAAAATCCAGTGGACAAGGGAAAATGTCCCTTCCCAAAATGACAGGGTTCCAGTGGCGTAGCTAGGCACTCTGCCGCCCGTGGCAGTCCCTGCCTTTTGCCGCCGCGCTGATGGGGAGGGGGGGGGGTTCCGCCCCCCCCCCCTTGCTACGCCAGTGCAGGGTTCAAGCCTTATAGGGACTGTTGCAGACAGATGATTCCCTATGAGGTCTTCCTCTGGTGACTGTGTGGAGCACGACTCCAAGGCTTGCGCTGGCAGTGCCCAGATGAACCCGAAGGCCATACGGAACAGCGAGACAAAACTTTGTCGCCAAACATCAAAAGACTTCACGCCGTGTCAAAATAGACATCTCATTCGTCATTGTGGAAGTCATCGGGTAAGTCCAAAGGGCAGCATTAGAAATCCAAGCAGGACTTAGCCACTTCCCGCCACTCTTGAACTCCACAGAAAGCACAAGGGTGTCAGCGTACCTCCTGGTCTTGCTCCCAATCTCAATCAGAGCCAATTCTGAGCTTGGTTCCGATGCAACCTGAAATTTTGGGTCCATCGGCGATGCTGCAACAAATTGAGGCCTTTTCATGGCGCATGCTGCACCTCTTCTTACTTTACTGGCTCCATCTGGTAGGTCTCTGGGCTCTAAGGATCTTCAAGGGGCTCCATGACGGCTGAGCGAACTGCAGGCACGTTCTGTCAATCCAACATACACAGCATTCTTCCCAGGTAAGCTGGTGTTGAGAACTCAAGCTTATTTTCTACCAAAAGTGGTGCCTCTGTTTAATGTCACGCAGGCTACTGCCCTTCCAGCCTTGTTTGCTCCAGAGTGGCTGTCCAGGATATATGCCAGGCTGCTACGTGTGTGTCAGTTAACACATGCACTAAGCACTACTGCATGGACAGCCAGGTCTGTCAAGAGAGGCATTTTGCCTGCTTGGTCTTGCAGGACTTTTTGATCTGAGCCAGTCTACTGGCCCACCACGTAGGAGGTACTGCTGTGATATCTGTTCAAAAGGTGAGGAATCTGTGGTAGAATTATCCATCAGAAGAACAAGTTACTTACCTTCGATAATGTTTTTTCTGGTAGAGACTCCAACTAACCGCAGATTCCTCATCGACCCTACCACCTGCCCCTTCTGCGAACTGGACTCTTTTTTTCCCCTCCTATCTAAAATGGTCCCAATCCAGAGATCTGCACACTGATCATGGCGATCTGCTGATTGGCTGTGCGTCTGATGAAACAGAAAGCATCTGACATCAGCACACCTGGGTGGCACTTATATGTGCCTCTGCTCCTCACTTCGATTGGAGTGATGTCTGTTGAGAACCGCACAACTCCACCTACCAGCGAACAGGAGTACTGCTTTAAAGTTTCTGGATCTAGTCTGGCGCCTGAGCAATATTTTAAAACTGAGGAATCTGCAGTTAGAGTATCTACCAGAAAGAGCTTTACCAAAAGAATGTAACTTGTTCTTCTGTACCTGGAAAAGATCCTGTGGAATGTAAATCATATAGGTAAATTTTGACATAGTAAACTTTGGCATTAAAATATGTGTAAAGATGGTAGTGTTCGGAGGAGAGAAGGTCTTGCCTAACTTGGTACACCCAGACCAACCATTTATGCAAAGTAGAAAAGCAGGAGGTAACGTAAATAAGATATGATATCATTCATAATGTGAGATATTTAATAAACTGGCAGTCCTACTTTTTAGGTCTCATTAACAAATACCATTCGCTTTGCGGTGAAAGCTCATGACGTCCTGCAACACACGACATACACTCATACTTTTTCATACACATACAGAAATAGGCTTTTGAACAGCCTCTTTCAGCCACTTGCTACTGTGGTTTAGCTGGCGCTTCCTTTAGAGTTGTCCATCAGTGATGGTATCAGCCCACACCATTTCACAGAAGTAAACATTTGTTGAGGGAAAAATAAATTCTACACACATACACTGCTTCTTTGAATCTCCCTGGACTCCTGCTGCAGTCTATTTACTTCTGTGATGTCACCACCATCCCTCCTGCTCGCCTGTTGCTGCACAAGGTGCTCTAGGCCTTGTTCGCTCTCCCTTTTTTTCAGATTTTTTTCCAAAGGGCCCAGCAACTACACAGTGCTGTTGGACTTCTTGCTGTGTTTGTTCCCTTCGTGCAAGGGCAGGGCTGTCAAGACCCGCAAAGATTTCCTGAGCCACCACAGTGTATAATAACATGCAGTCTCTTCTCCTTTCCACAACAGGAAAAAAAACAACTTGACTGGACATTCCTTTCTTACGGTCTTCTGCCAATACTCGCTTTGCCGGCAGTCCTTTCTGTACTGCCATTTTGTTGGAGGCATTACACATCCCCAGTCTGAGCCGAGTTGACAGCTCACTCAATGGAACCTATCAAGACAGCAGGCAACACGCCCACAAGAGGGTGGCAATTAGAATCCTGCTTTTTGTGGTCATTGTTTGACCTAATCCCTCTTACTTTCCAGCCCTCAAGGGTCTTCAAATCTCTGACCTCAAGACTCTGGGATGACCCTGGCACCACATATGTTTCAAGAGATTGGTATATGCATCCAGTAGTGCTTGCGAATCTAAAGGTGGACACTTTGGGCTGGAACTAAAGACTGCATGCAATATAATTTACAAGCCTGGATGCAGTGGAGACATGGAGTGGGGCTCTTTTCTTTTATAGCCAGCGTCCACAGTGAAGTTCATATTCCAGTTATACCTCGAAATGACAACTGGTTGTTTAATTCTGACAGATACTTCTAACCGCAGATTCCTCACTTTGTGAATATTCCCAGATGCCAGACTGGATCTGGAAGATTTTTCAGCATCTGCGTGCTGGTAGGTGGCATCATGCAGCTCTACTTTGACACTCTGAAAGTGACAACCAAAACCATACATACGGAGCTCCCATGCATGCTAACATCAGGTCCTTTCTTACCTTCTTACGTGGTTCCGGAGCCAGCTCATCTTTTTTCTCGTCAGTTGAAAACAGTTGTTGATTTCTAAAACAGTGCATGCCAAGGCCCAACTTATTGGTCAGGAGACCCAGTGGCTCACATAACCCACTGCCCCTTCATGATTTACCAAATGCCAGTTCCAGTGCTGCCTGCTAACCATCACACTGATACAAGTGACATTTTGGGCTAGCTTTTTTCAAAAATTATTTTTCAAGTATATAAGGGATATTTAATGCCTGAAGACCACAGGCTTTAAGCCTTATAGGCACTGTTGCAATCAAACGTCTGTGACAGAACCCAACAAGGTATGTCTCTGGTGTCTCCGGTTGAGGAACCACTCCAAGTCGTGCGGAGAGTGTGCCTTGATGATTCTGAAGACGATCCAAGTCTTTGGGTAAGCCCAAGTCGAGGAAAAAACACTTGAAGTCCAAGTGGGACTCATCCCAACCTTGCTACTCTTGACTGAGAAGTCGTGAGGACGTTGGAGTGCTCTGCGGTCTCGTTCCTGGTCTCCTACTAAGGAACAATTGTGCAACTGATCCTGATGCAGCCTGAGTTTTCGGGTCCATTGGCAACCCCACAACAGATGGCAATGTTTAAAGACGCCGTGCTTCGAATCTTCAGCTCCTTGCTGGTTTCTTCTAGAGCCCCTTCAGGCCCCCTCATATCTGTGAAGGCCTCCAGCTGGGTTACAGCTGGCAAATCCAGCCTTGGCGAAAGCTATGCCTTCCAAACCTGCTTTCGATACAGCCCCGAATCTGGAGTAGATTTCACATCTGAAAACGCAAGTGACACTGATCCCTGCTTTATTGATGCCAGCTCAATGCTGAGGGAGGACACTGAACCCAAAATAGACTCCATCTCAACCTCGCACAAAGCTGCATGTCTGATCTGAAAGAAACATGTTAGTGATAGATTCCTTACCTTAGAATACCCCCAGGCGTCAGACTGGATCTGGAAAGTTTTCGTCAGCAGTACCCCTGCGCGTCGGAAGGTGGCATTGTGCGGCTCCGCGTCCGTCGTTGGCGTCATGGTCGCAGAGATGACGTCGCGGCAGCTACTTAGACGCCGCCCTCACGCGCTGACGTCAGTTCTTTCTTTTTCCACGCCAGCAAGCGCAGATCCGGAGAGAGCGGTACCACCAGTCATTTTTTGACTGAGTTTTTCGAGGCCTTTTTGTCTCTTTTTTTCGAGTCGATCGACTCCTGGTGCCGTAGGGATGCCCGGTTTCAAGTCCTGCGAGGAATGTCATTGCATGATGTCGGTGACGGACCCGCACCGTGTGTGTGTCTACTGCCTGGGGCGCGACCACGACCCCAAGTCGTGCCCCGACTGCCGGGCCATGGCGCCGAAGACTTTGCGGGAGCGGTCCCGAAAGTTGCTTGAAGTCTGGCAGTCGGCTCCACTCCGCTCAAGGTCCCGGTCCCGTGGGAGGTCGAGGGACCGGTCGCGGAGCCACCACCATCGTTCGTCGGGATCGAAGTCTTCGCACTCTGAGTCAGGTAAGATGAAGCATTCTAAGAAGTCGAAGAAGCGAGGGTGCGGGTGGTGCCACCCCCTCGGCTCCGGCAGAGCCTACGCAGTTGCCGCCGGCCTACCCGCCCTTCCCGGGTCCGTCGGCGACTCCGGCCCAGCTGCAGGAATTTCTGTCAGCCATGGCTCGCCTCTTTGGGCTGTCGGGCCCCGCGGGTGCGCCTTCGGGCCCCGCGGGTCCGACTGGGGGTCCCTGCCCTTTACTGCCGACGGCTCCGGCATCGCTGTCGGCTCTGGCCCCGGCGCCGCAAGACCCCCATGGATCCAGGCCTGGATCCCGGTCGACGCCGGTTGACCTTGTAACACCTCCACCGACGTCGACCCCTCCGGCACCACTTCCGACGTCGCCCGTTCCTACGGACGACGTCGTCCCCGGTTTTAGCCCCGAAGTGGACACGATGGGACCTTTCTATCCCTATGTCCATCCTCCTTATTTTCGGCCTGTTCATCAGCCTTCGGAGGAAGGGGAGGACTGGGAGGGGTCTGAGGACCCTCTCACAGCACAGTGTGAGTTAGACCCGGACTGGGCAGAGGAACTGGGGGATGCCAGTGGTCTTGACACCTCTCCTGACCTTGGCATGCTCACTCCTCCTACCGTGGCTACGGAGGAGGGTGCAAGTTACGCCGTGGTGTTGCGTAGGGCGGCCGAGGCCCTCCAGCTCCCTACAGTGGCCGTCAGGACTAACCTCCTGACAGAAGTGCTTCAGCCGGCGGCTACCTCTGCGGAGCCACTGCTGCCTTTTAATGATGCACTTTCCGACGTTCTTTTGGGCACTTGGTCCAGGCCCACCACAGGGGCTCCTGTGGATAGGAACGTGGCCCGATGCCATCGCCCGGCCCCGGGTGACCTCCTTTTCCTCTCCCAACACCCCACCCCTGAGAGCTTGGTTGTCCAAGCCTCTGCGTCCCCGAGCGCATTCCCTACCGCACCTTCGGATAGGGAATCCAAGAAACTGGAACAATTTGGGAAGAAGATTTTTTCTTCCGCCAGTTCAGGGCTGCGGTCTGTGAACACCGCATGCCTCTTGGGCCGTTATTCCCACTCTCTGTGGGATACGGTGGCGCAAGTGCTGCCTCAGTGTCCGGAGGAGGCCCGGACAGTGCTCTCTCAGGCTATTGCTGAAGGGAGAGATGCAGCAAAGTTCACGATTCGATGTGGCCTTGACACCGCCGACTCGCTGGGCAGGGCGATTTCCACGACAGTGGCGCTCCGTCGCCACGCCTGGCTGAGGACTGCTGGTTTCTCTGGGGATGTCCAGAACACCCTGATGGACATGCCCTTTGATGGCATTCGCCTTTTTGGCAACAAGGCAGATAGTGCGTTGGAGCGCTTTAAGGACTCACGGGCTACGGCCAAGTCCCTGGGCCTTTCCGCCATGCGCCCTCCTCCGCCTTCTGCTTATTGCTCCTTTCGTGGCCACGGAAGGGGTGCCCCGACACGTTCGCCGCAGAGCCACAGGCCTGCGCAGCAACAGTCTCAGCGCGGACGTGGGACCCGCCGGGGCGGGTCAGGGGGCCAGCGGGCGGGTCAGTCCACCTCTACCCCGGCCACCACTGCCTCCAAACCTTCCTAGTCCGGTTTTTCAGGCCCATCCAACACCAGTGGGCGGCAGGATTCGCCATCACCTCACCCACTGGCACACCATCACTTCGGACAGGTGGGTTTTACAAATAGTCCGAAGGGGCTACTCCCTCCCCTTCGAGACTACCCCTCCTGCCATGCCACCCCAGTACCACCGCATGTCGGGGGATCACTTGGCACTTCTTCAACAGGAAGTCGCGGCCCTCTTGGCCAAGGGGGCCATCTAGCACGTTCCTGCGCCAGAAGTAGGACGTGGTTGTTATTCCCACTACTTTCTGGTGCCCAAGAAGGACAAGGGCCTGCGTCCTGTCTTGGACCTCAGGGTCAATCGCTTCCTCCGGAAGGAGAAGTTCAAGATGTTAACTCTGGCTCAGGTCTTGTCTGCCCTCAACCCTGAAGACTGGATGGTAGTGTTGGATCTGCAGGATGCATATTTCCACATTCCCGTCCTGCCGGCCCACCATCGTTACCTGCGGTTTACGGTAGGCCACGAGCACTTTCAGTTTACCGTGCTCCCCTTTGGCCTTACCAACGCCCCTCGGGTGTTCACGAAAGTGATGGCGGTGGTCGCAGCTCATCTGCGCAGATCAGGGGTTCCAGTCTTCCCCTATCTCGACGACTGGCTGTTGAAGGCGGGCTCGCCCCGGACAGTCGTCTCCCACCTCCAGACTACGGCTGACCTCCTGCATTTGCTGGGGTTCTCCATCAATGTGCCGAAGTCGCACCTGATTCCCTCTCAGAAGCTCCTCTTCATCGGAGCGGTTCTGGATACGACGCACTTTCGGGGTCTATCCTCCCGAACGGTGAATCCAGGATATTCAGGCTCCGATTCCGATCTTTAAGCCTCTATCCTGGGTTTCGGTCAGGATGACCCTGAGGCTGCTGGGCCTCATGGCCTCCTGCATCCTGCTGGTACCTCATGCCAGATGGCATATGAGGGCTCTGCAGTGGGACCTGAAGTTCCAGTGGGCGCAGCATCAGGGGAACCTGTCCGATTACGTCCAGATCTCGGAGGGCACTGCACAACAGCTGCAGTGGTGGCTCACAAACCAGCATTGGGTCAATGGCAGATCCCTCTCCCTTCCCCAACCGGAGCACACAGTGGTGACGGATGCGTCCCTCCTGGGATGGGGCGGCCACATGGGAGAGGCGGAGATCAGAGGCCTCTGGTCTCCGGCGGAGTCCAGGCTCCATATCAACCTTCTGGAGCTTTGGGCGATCCGACTTGCACCGAAGGCATTCCTCCCCTCTGTCAAGGGGAGAGTAGTGCAGGTGTTCACAGACAACACCACCGCCGGGTGGTACTGCTACAAACAGGGCGGGGTGGGGTCGGGGACCCGGTCAGGAGGCTCTGCGCCTCTGGACATGGCTGGAACATCAGGGCATTTCCCTGGTGGTTCAACACCTGGCAGGTTCACTGAACGCCAGGGCGGACGAACTCAGCCGCAGGTGCTTGATGGATCACGAATGGCGTCTTCAATCGGACGTGGCGCAAGGTCTCTTTCAACAGTGGGGAGAGCCTTGGTTAGATCTATTCGCCACCGAAGAGAACGCGCAATGTCAGCAATTATGCGCGTTGACATTTCCAAGGCAGCACTCGCTCTGCGACGCTTTTCGTCGCGAGTGGAGTTGCGGTCTGTTGTACGCCTTTCCGCCTATACCACTTCTGCCCAGAGTGCTGAAGAAGATCAGGCGCGACCGGGCCCAAGTCATTCTTGTGGCTCCGGACTGGGCTCGAAGAGTTTGGTATCCCGAGCTACTCAGTATGACCATCGATCCCCCGATCCGACTGCCTCTTCGGGAGGATCTTCTGTCGCAGCAGCAGGGGACGGTCCTCCACCCGAACCTGTCCAGTCTCCACCTCCTTGCATGGAGATTGAGCGGCGGCAGTTGATTCCTTTCCACTTGCCACCTGAAGTCTGTGATGTCATTCTGGCAGCCAGGCGTCCCTCCACTAAGTTGGTATACGCATGCAGGTGGAACAAGTTTGTGGCATGGTGCACAGTAAAGGCTGTGGATCCCCTTTCTGCCCCTCTTTCTGAGGTCCTACTGTTCTTTCTTTCTTTGGCCCAGCAGGGCTCTGCTCTGGGCACTATCAAGGGCTACCTTTCTGCTATTTCGGCCTTTCTCAGGCTCCCTGATCAGCCCTCTTTTTTTAAGTCCGCTGTTGTTAACAGATTCCTCAAAGGCATTACTCACCTTTTTCCTCCTGTCTCCTTTGTAATGCCACAGTGGGACTTGAACCTGGTTCTCACATACTTAATGTGCGCTCCCTTTGAGCCTCTTCACAACTGTCCTCTTTGTTTGTTAACTCTGAAGACTGCTTTCCTGGTTGCCATCACCTCTGCTAGGAGAGTGAGTGAGCTCCAAGCTCTTTCTTGTAAACCTCCTTTTCTGTCTGTCCATCCGGACAAGGTTGTCCTCAGGACACGTACATCCTTTCTGCCGAAGGTTGTTACTGCCTTTCACATCGGGCAGACCATCACTTTGCCCACCTTCTTTCCGCCTCCGCATCCTTCCAGAGAGGCTCCACCGTCTGGACCCAAAACGTGCACTCTCATTTTACCTGAGTCGCACACAACAGTTCCGGGTGGATGACCAGCTCTTTGTTGGCTACGTTGGCGCCAAGAAAGGTTGGGCCGTACACAAGCGGACTATCTCCAGATGGGTCGTCTTGTGTATTAAAGCCTGTTATTCTCTGGCAAAGAAGGAGCCTCCGTTGGGGCTGCGCGCCCATTCTACCAGGGCGACGGCTGCCACTACGGCGTTGGGACGTGGTGTCCCCTTACAAGACATCTGTCAGGCAGCTACGTGGGCCTCGCTGCACACTTTTACTAAGCACTATTGCCTGGACAGCCAAGTCCGGAGAGACGGCTTCTTTGGCCGTTTTGTTCTCCAGGACCTGCTGGTGTGATATTGGTTCGCAGACCCACCACCGGGGTTGGTATTGCTGGGGTATCTATTCTAAGGTAAGGAATCTATCACTAACGTGTTTCTTTCAGATGAACAAGTTACTTACCTTCGGTAATGATATATCTGTAAGAAACAGTTAGTGATAGATTCCTTACCGCCCCACCCATCCTCCCCGTTCTGCGAACTGATTTCTAGGGTTAAGATCATCCCTTTCAGGGCCCTAGTTTCAATGCACCAGTGGTCAGTATCTTGCATGGCTCTGCGTTCCTGGCGCGGAAAGTCGTGTACAGAACTGACGTCAGCGCGCGAGGGCGGCGTCTAAGTAGCTGCCGCGACGTCATCTCAGCGACCACGACGCCAACGACTGACGCGGAGCTGCACGACGCCACCTTCCGACGCGCAGGGGTACTGCTGACGAAAACGTTCCGGATCCAGTCTGACGCCTGGGGGTATTCTAAGGTAAGGAATCTATCACTAACTAATGTTTCTTACAGATATATCGTTACCGAAGGTAAGTAACTTGTTCTTCAGTGCCTACGCTCATGGCAGCCATCCCTTCGGACTCTGACAAGATGATACTGCTTCCTAGAATTTGCCATCTTCAACAGATTTTGGGGTCGGACTCTGATCAGAGCCTACAAGAGGCCAGTGGGTTGGATACATTCCCCAACACAGAGTTGGTGTCTCCCCCTGGCCCTTCTATTGAAGAATCCGTGTCCTTCGCCATGGTCATTAAAAGGGCGCCTAAGGTGTTAGATCTTCAACGTCCTTCATTAGAAGTCAAAACAAATGTGCATACGGAGGATTTGCAACCAAGGCAATCCTCACCAGAGCCTCTTCTTCCTTTTAATGAGGGATTTAGTGCCCTCATAGGCTGTTGGACAAACCTTGCTCTTGCCCTCTGTTCAATAGACAGGTGGTATGTTGCCATAGGCCAGATCCAGATGATCCTGTCTTTTTAACACAGCCTCCTACTCCAGAAAGCCTTGTGGTACAGGCCTCCACCAGCAAGGTCAATCCAAACTCTTTCCCTATGACCCAACCAAATCGGGAGTTGAAGAAAATGGAGGCCTTTTGAAGCAGAATGTTCTCCTCTGCCTGCCTTGCCCTAGGATCAGTCAACACCAGCTGCTTGCTTAGATGCTACTCCCATACCTTATGGTACAATGTAGCCAACATTTTACTGGCAGTCCCAAAAGAAATCTGGGCAGGTTTAACACAGATCATTCTGTGTGGCCAGGATTTGGCCAAATACTCTGGACTAGACACAACTGACTGCCTATGCATCGCAGTGGGCACTAGCATGGTGCTGCGGCGCCACGCGTGGATGAGAGCCACAGAATTTTCAGGTGATGTCCAAGCCTCAATCATGGATATGCCCTTCAACGGGCTGCGCCTCTTAGGCAAGAAAGCTAACTTTACCCTGGAGCGCTTTAAAGAGAGTAGAGCAACTGTACACTCCGTTGGCCTTTCTACACCTGCAACGCTATACCGCCAACAATGCCTGGGGCCTTGACAGCAACAGGAGATGCTCCAGCTCTTTTTAGCCCGAGGCACATGATTCAGCAGGCAATGGCCATTAGGGGCAATGGCCATTTCAGTCCTCAGTCCGGAGCAACTGCCTCAAAGCAGCTTTAGTTTGCCCGTAGCTAAACACAGCCACCCTGTGGGAAGCATGATCACTAATTTTCTCCACGGGTGGCAAGCAATAATGTCCAACAAGTGGGTTCTGAAGATAGTTCAGCAAGGCTACGCCCTTCATTCCATTCCATCCCACTGTCTTTTCCACCTACATTAGGGTGGCCTTGAGAGAACTAGTGTCCATTTTGGTGCAGGAAATCTAGGTCATTTGGCCAAAGGAGCCATAGAAAGGGGGGACTTGATGCTACTCCCATTATTTCCCGGTACTCAAGAAGGACGGAGGCTTTCATCCTATTTTAGATCTCCGGCCTCTCAATTTCTTTCTGAAATGAGACAAATTCAAAATGCTCCCATTGGCCCAAGACTAGATGGGAGCGCTGAACCTGTAGGATGCCTGTTTTCACATGTGTGTCCTGCACGCAGACAGGCATTACCTTATGTTCAAGGTGGGCCAGGAACATTTTCAATTCTCTGTGCCTCCCTTCGGCCTCATCAGCGCCCCACAGGTGTTCACTAGAATGATTGGGGTGGTCTTTCCTTATCTTCAGGGGTTGGAAATATCAGTTTTCGGGCTCGCCACAGTAAGTCGTAGACCACCTTCATAGGACGGTGAACCTCCTTACATCTTTCGGGTTCACAATCAATATGCCAAAGTCACATCTGACTCCTTCGCAGAGGCTCTCCTTAATCGAATCCATCCTGAACATGGTGCAATTTAGAGCCTTTCCTGCAGACCGAGTCTGGGACATTTGGGCTATGATCCCAATGTTTCAGCCTCTGTCCTGGGTCTCTGAGGATGACTCTGAGGCTTTTGAGCTTACTAGCCTTTTGCTTCCTGCTCGCCAACCATGCCAGGTGGCACATGCTAGATTTGCAGTGGAACCTGACTTTTCAGTGGTCCCAGCACCTATCGAGCTTCTCAGATTTCATCCAGGTGTCGTAAGAGATTGCATAAGACCTTCGGTAGTGGCTTTTCAACTACAGTTGGACTAGCAGTGACCCCTCTCCCTGCCTCATCCAGTGGTAATGGATCCGTCACTACTGAGTTGTGTAGGTCATCTGGGAGAGGTGGAGATCGGAGGACTCTGATATCCGGTGGAGACCCGCTTCAACATCAATTTTCAGGAGTTACTGCCTATTTGCTTGGCGTTGAAAGCCTTCTTATCTTCCATCATGAATCATCAGCATTTCTCTGATTGTGAACCATCTGGCGGGAACTTAAAACACCTGAGCAGACAAACTCAGCTGGCACTGCCTATCTGACTACAAATGACAGCCAAATCTTGAGGAGGTGCAGGGCGTATTCCTTCACTGAGGAGAGCCCAGGCTAGATCTTTTCGGCACTGCAAAGAACTCACTGTGTCAAAACCTTGGCACATTGTAGTTCTCCAGAAGGTGGTCTCTTGGAGACGCATTCCACCTTAAGTAGAGCTCAGGGCTTCTGTATGTCTTCCCGCCAACCTCTGCTGTCCTGAGTTCTGAAGGACAGGAACGCCTGGGCCCAATTCATCCTTGTGACGCCAGATTGGGTGAGGAGAGTGTGGTACCTGTAACTTCTAACTTCTGGGCATGAGCATCTGTTGCCTCAGGCGGACCTTCTGCAGGTTGAGCAGTGGCAGTTGACTGCTTTTGATCTACCTCCCGAGGTTGTGGTAGTTGACTGCGTCTGACCTACCTCCCGAGACTGTGGATGTTATCCTGGCAGCCAGGTGTCTTTCCCAAAAATTTGTTTACGCAGGACGCTGGGATAAGTTTGTGGCCTGGTGTAATGCTCGTGATACAGACTCATTACCGGCCAGGTTGTTGGACGTGCTACTTTTTGTTTTGTGTTTGGCCTAGCAAGGACTTGCAGTGGGCACAGTTAAAGGTTATTTGTCATCCCTGTCAGCTTTCTTGCAGTTGCCGGACCAACCCTTCCTCTTCAAATCGCCCATAGTGTTTAAATTCCATAAAGGTCTGGCCTACTTGTTTCCTTCAAACGTTTGTAATTCCATAGTGGTACCCCTTTTTGAGTCATTTCACAGTTGTCCCCTTTTCTTGCTGACTCTGAAAACAATCTTTCTCATTTCAATAACTTTAGCTTGTCCCATGAGTGAACTTCAAGCTCTGTCTGTTCAGCGCCTTACACCACTTTCTTTCCAGGCAAGCTGGTGCTAACAATGTAAGTCGTCTTTTTCCTAAGGTTGTATCAGCTTTACATGTTGGACAGTATATCATTCTTCCGATGTTCTTTGCCCCACCTTATTCCTCACAAAAGGAGGAGAGACTGCTTCGCTTGGACCCCAAGAGAGCCCCCAGCTTATATATATATATATATATAATCATTCATAGGATCACAAAGTGGGCAATCAGCTCTTTGTGGGGTCTTTTGGGGAAATGAAGGAAAAGCAGTGCACAAGCGGCCCTTGTCCAGATGAATCTCTTTATTAAGATCTGTGTAGGAAAGTAGGATCTGCTTTCATGGTTACCCCCACTTTTTCTTGGTGTCAGTGTGTTTTTGACCTCGTCTGCTGGGATCCTGCTAATCTGGACCCCAGCAACTGTGCTTTCTCTCCTAAATTGACATAGTTAAGTACTTTGGTACCTCCACAATTAGCTACTTTTTTACCCTTGTAAGTCCCTAGTATATGGTATTGAGGTACCCAGGGCATAGGTACACCAGGGCTTTCCCATGAGCTACAGCATGTATTATGCCACCCATGGGAGCCCACTCAAACTATGACTACAGGCCTGCCATTGCAGCCTGTGTGAGTTGGTGCTTGCACCTCTCATGACAGATATAAGTTTCCTTATATCTGAGGTCACTACACTTAAAATCTAAAAGTCACCCCTATGGCAGGCTCTTCAGTCCTGACGGCAGGGTGCTTGGTTATAAGTGTGAGGGTGCCCCTGCATGACGAGGACACCCCTACAAACCCAGAGTCAATTCTCCAGTGCGGGTAGCCAGTTTTAGACATATAGGGGACATCACTCATTACGAGATGTCTAACTATATAGTGGCTGCAGCGAACCCAGTCATGTTTGGTATCAAATATGTTGGAATCAATCATACCCCAAGGAGACCCCCCTGTACTCCCGGTAACAGCCTTTCAGAGTCAGCAAGCAAGCTAGTGCTGCTGCCGACCACCGACACGATTCTGCCCTCCTGCTGCTGAGCCAAGCTCGAGCAGGGGAAGGTAGAAGAATAGGTTTCCTGTCACGCGGAGGAGTGACCACCTCCCAGACAAGACTTAGTGTATTGGGCTGGGGTGGGGGCGCTTACCAGCGCCACCAGACTGCTTTGTAGGGCACATTTGGTGCCCAAATTGCATACTCCAGTTTGAACCTGTTCAGGAACCCTTGGTTCCCGCTCTGGTGCGAAACTGAACATAGGACATAGGAGTATCCTCCCCTCTGTTCAGCCCCTCCTCTGGGAGGGACCCCCAAGTTGTTCCAACCCCTTCCTTAGGGTACTTAAGGGCTCCCCTGTGGATGGGTCCTTAGATTCGTCGTGGGAAAATACTCAACCCTGAAACTACGTCGCTCTTCAGTCGTCTGGACACTTGGACTCTGTTGGACTTTGACCGGAACTGTACCAAGGAAGGAAGACTCCTGCTGCTCCTGGTCTCGCTGTTCAAGTCTTCTTCGTCTGTGTTTGTGCTTCATCCAGGTTCTTCCACAGACATTTGTGCATCAAGGACTCCTGAAGAAGTTTCCCTTGGAGTGAAGGAGTCACTCCCCTGCTTCTGCAGGCACCGCAACGAAGCTGACCGGTCTGCTGCTCCTGTCGTCCTACGGACTTACCGAGGCCCAGCAACACAGCTGGTGGCTCTGCAGCCCCCGAGAGGGCTGACCTGTCTTCTCAGTAATTTTGAGGACAGTATCCCTCGTCGGGCTGCTGGCACCAAACTCCTGTGCACGGAGTTGACTTGCCGTTGCCAAGGCTTGTTGGCTCTGCACTCCAGAGATGTTCGGGCAACAAGAAGCTCCAGCCTCTAGCACCTCATCCCTCGAAGATCAGCATCCTCACTGCGTCCTCTGCACCTTCTTTGTTGAGCTGCTTGAGGTCCTCTTGCAACTCCTGTGCCTTTGGCCTGTGGGTCCTCCTGAGGGTCTTCTCTTGCTTCAGTGGGATCCCCTGCTTGCTCGGGCCTGCTCTGACTCTCCTGCTGTTGGTGAGTCCCTTGGACCTTGCTCGCCCCAACGTTTCTCCTTTTTCGTCTTCCACGTTAGTTGCGGCTACCAAGGCTTGTTAGTGCTCCCGCCGGACACGACCACCTAGTCACCGACATCTAAAGTGGGACAGCTCGTGCACGGATCCTGGTCTTCCACCGCATCGCCTGGTCCTCACAGCTGCAGCGACAAGGTCACCGTCGACTCTTCCGAACCTCCCAACATCAGCGGGCATTGTGTTTCCGTGCCTCCTGCTCACCTGTGAGTGGCGTAGACTCTGTCCACTCTGCTTGCAGGTTCTTCACTTCCATAAATCCACCTTTGGATTCCACTGGACTCCTTCAAAGTCTTCTCAAGAGGCATCTAATTCGAAGTTGTCCATTGTTGTCTACGGCAGGTTCCGACATCACTTCACCCCTATGGTGCAGGTAACCTGGTTCCTGGGGCATCCACAGGTGAGGTGGCTCTCCAACCTTCTGTCTTCCAAAGGATTTCTTCAGGGTCCTCCAAGAAGGGTCCTTCTTCTTTAAAACTGCAACCGCAACTTCTCAATTGACTTCCATTGGGCACGCGGCTGTGTTTCCACTCTGCACACAGCCTCCATGGGGTTCCTGAGTACTTACCTTGGGTGGTTCCTTGTGTCCCCGGCTCCTCTGAGTCTTTTGGTCCAAGTCCCTTTCTCCTTTGCAGTTTGCATTCCACTTTCTTAATATATGGTTTGATCTCCCCCTGGAGACCACTGTATTTTGTGCTACTTATCTGATTGCTTTTCAAGTATTCTTGTGTATTGTGTTGATATCGCCGGGTAGGAGCTATACCAATGTGATAGTGATATTGTGTGTGTAATAAATTGACTTATTTTTTGCTAAACACTGTGTGGTTTCTTTTCATCTAACTTACACTACAGATTAAACTAGCAAAACAAGCTGCTTAACACTCCTTTAAGATAAGCCTCCTACAATCTGCTATGTGATAGTGAAGAAGCAGCCTCCGGAGGGACTTCGGGCTCATTTAACAGGGCCAAGGCTGCTACCACCACCCTTGCATGGGAAGTACCTGTCCTGGATATCTTGTCTGGCTGCGATGTGGGCATCAGTGCACATAGCACTACTGCCTTGACAGCCATGTCCACCGGGAAGGGCGTTTTGGTTGTTAGCTCCTGCAGGGCTTTTTTTGTCTGAGCCACTCCACGGATCCACCACCTTGACAGGTACTGATTTGGTATTTATTCACAAGGTGAGAAGTCTACAGTTAGAATTATCCATCAGAAGAATAGGTTACTTTCCTTTGGTAAGGTTCTTTCTAGTTGATACGCTATCTAACTGTAGATTGCTCACTGCCCTCCCACCTCTTTGGCCTGTAGAACAGACTCTCTTGCCATCTAAAAAGGTCCCAGTTCTAGAGATCTACACACTGGTGTGTTTGATTGCTAATAAGCTTCGCGCCCCAGGGCGTGGACAATGTTTAGAAAGAAACTGACGTCTGATGGAGACTTCTAGCTGACGATTCCTTACATTTTGATTTATCTCCAGGTGTCAGACTGGATCCGAAAATGTTTCTCGAGCAGTGCCCCTGCCCCGCCGGTAAGTGGTGTTGTCTGTGCCGGAAGTGATGTGCGCAGTGCCAATATAGGCGCCACCCCAGGATGCTGACATCAGTTCTTTTCTTTCCCTGCCAGTCAGCGCAGATCAAAAGTTGAGCACCTTGGATCCACTGATGGATCCGGACCGGCACTGGTCGTGCCAACTCGACTTTCCCAGGTGCCCGATCCTGATGCTGACCCCGTCCCCATTCTGATCCCTGACACTGCGCTGGAGGGGCGTCATCTAACGCCAACTGGAGCCATGCCTTCCAGTCCAGAGCCTGAGCCCTATTCTTATGGGCTAGGACTCGGAGAGGATTGGGAGGGGTCACTGGGCCTGAAGAATACCAGCCTTTTGACACCGGACTGGACACCTCTCCAGATACTGGCATGCTTTTTCCCCTGACCGTGGTTACAGAGGAGGAAGCGTCATGTGCAATTGTGGTAAGGAGGGCAGCCAAGGTCCTGGTCTCCGGCGGAGTTGGGGCTCCACATCAATTTGTTGGAGATTCGAGCGATTCGGTTGGCATTGAAGGCATTTCTTCCATCTGTCAAGGGGAAGTTAATGCAGGTGTTCATGGACAACACCACCGCCGTGTGGTATTGCAACAAGCAGGGCGGCAGGGTGGGGTCGTGGACCCTTTGTCGAGAGTCCCTGCGTCTCTGGACATGACTGGAACAGCAGGTCATAACCCTGATGGTTCAACACCTGACAGGTTCTCTGAACGCCAGGGCGGACAAACTCAGCCGTCGATGCCTAGCAGATCACGAATGGCGTCTCCAGTCGGAGGTGGCGCAAGGTCTCTTTCAGCACTGGGGAGAGCCTTGGTTATATCTGGTCGCCTCCGAAGAGAATGTGCAATGTCAGCAATACTGCCCGCTGGAGTTTCTAAGGGGGCTATCGCTCAGCGACGCCTTTCGTTGCGGGTGGAGCTCAGGCCGCTGTATGCCTTTCTGCCCATACCACTCCTGCCCAGGGTTCTGAAGAAGATCAGGAACAATCGGGCCTAAGTCATTCTTACGGCTCCGGACTGGGCGAGGAGAGTCTGGTATCCAGAGCTTCTAAAAATTAATATTGGTCCTCCGATCAGGCTGCCCCTTCGGGAGGATCTTCTGTTGCAGCAGCAGGGGATGGTCCTAAACCCAAACCTGTCAACTCTGCGCCTCCATGCGTGGAGATTGAGCGGTGGCAGTTGATGGCTTTTGACCTTCCACCCGAGGTATGCAACGTTATTTTGGTGGCCAGGCGGCCCTCCACTAAGATGGTATACGCCTGCCAGTGGCAGAAATTTGTATTATACTGTACAGAAAGGTCTATTGACCCTCTTTCTGCTTCTTTCCACTGTTCTATTCATTCTAACCCTTGCCCAGCAGTGCTCTGCTTTGGGAACTCTCAAGGGTTATCTTTCTGCTCTATTCGCTTTTTTGTGGCTGCCAGACCTACCCTCTCCCTTTAGGTCTCCGAATGTATATATAGGTTTCTGAAAGTGCTGGCTCACTTGTTACCACCCACGCCCTTTGTTATGCCACAGTGGGACCATAATTTGGTCCCCACTTACCTTATGTGTGCTCCCTTCGCGCTTTTACACAACTGTCCCTTCCGGCTGCTTACCATCAAGGCAGCCTTTCTAGGAGGGGAAGTGAGTTACATGCGCTATCTTGTACACCTCCCTACATGATGTCTTATCCAGATTAAGTGGTGCTTCATTTTTGCCAAAGGTTGAGGCCCCATTCCATCTGGGTCAATCCATCACACTGCCCACCTTCTTTGCTCCCCTGCATCCCTCTAAGGAAGAGGAGCATTGTTGTTCTACCTTGACCGCAATAAAGAGTTTCGGGTGGACGACCAACTTTTTGTGGGGTATGTGGGTGCTAAGTAGGGGCGGGCAGTGCAGAAAAGGACCATCTCTCGCTGGGCCATTCTCTGCATTACGATTTGCTGTGCCCTGGCCAAGAAGCAGCCCCCTGAGGGATTAAGGGCCCATTCCAACAGGGAAAAGGCTGCGACTACGGCTTTAGCTCGGGCTGTCCCAGTCCTGGGCATCAGTCAGGCAGCAACATGGGCATCTCTGCACACGTTTGCCAAGTACTACTGCCTGGACAGTCCGTTCCGCAGGGACGTGCATTTTGCCCGTTCGGTCCTGCAGGACTTCCTAGTGTAAGGTATTGGTCCGCATCCCACCGCCGGGATGGTATGGCTTGGGTATCCAATTCAAAGGTAAGGTATCTGCAGCTAGAAGTCTTTATCAGATGAACAAGTTACCTTCAGTAACACATTATCTGGTAGACACTATCTAGATGCAGATTCCTTACATTCCCACCCATGCCTCCCCGCTTTGCGGACTGATTTTGTTAGTGCTAGGGTTACTCCCCTTTTCAGGGCCCTAGTTTTGCACACGACTACGTCAATTACTTCATCACTCTGCGCTTCTGGCGTGAAAAAAACAAAGTTGTGACGTCCGCACGCCTGGATGGCGCCTATATAGGTGACCTCGACATCATAATCGACGCTGCCGACGACCTCACACAGAGCCAAATGGAGCCACCCAACAGCGCGCGCATGTGGTATTGCTCAGCAAAATCTTCCGGATCCAGCCTGACGCCTGGGAAATTCAGAGGTAAGGAATCTGCAGCTAGATAATCTCTACCAGATAATGCATTACCGAAGATAAGTAACTTGTTCTTTAGTGCCAATCAAATCTGCCAGGAGGGTGAGTGAGCTGCAGGCTCTATCATCCATGCCCCTCCTTCTTGACGATATTCCAAATTGGTGCTTCGCACTGGAGCCTCCTTCCTTACAAAAGTGGTGACACCTATTTACGTGGGACAATCGGTCACCTTGCCCACTTTCTACGCTCCTCCACATCCCTCTAAAGAAGAGGAGCAACTCCACCGTCTGGACCCAAGAAGAGCATTGTTGTTCTACCTTGACCACACTAAAGATTTCCTGGTGGACGGCCAAGTCTTCGTGGGGTAGGTTGGTGTGAAGAAAGGTCAGGTGGTGCAGAAATGGACCATCTCTCGATGGGTAGTTCTCTGCATCAAGATCTGCTATGCTTTAACAAAGAAGCAGCCTCCTGAAGGTTTAAGAGCTCATTCCACCAGCGCTAAAGCTGTTTTCGGGCTAGCATGTGGAGTCCCAGCACTGGGTATATGCCAGGCAGCGGCGTGGGCGTATCTGCACACGTTCACCAAAGACTACTGGCTGGATAGTCAGGTCCGCAGGGATGGGCACTTTGCCAGTTCAGTGCTGCAGGCCTTCTTAATTTAGAACTTGTCTGCAGCCCTCTACCGGGAATGGTATTGCTTGGGTATCTCTTCAAAGGTTAGGAATCTGCTGCTAGATGTCTCTATCAGATGGACAAGTTACTTACCTTCGGTAACGCCTTATCTGGTAGAGACCTAATCTAGCCGCAGATTTCTTACCGACTCATCCGTCCTCCCCGCAGTGAGGACAAGTTTTTAGGGTCAAGGTTGTTCCCTTTAAGGGCCCTAGTTTTTTCAAACACAACAAATGTCATTACTCTTCATGGCTCCATGTTTCTAGCGAGGAAAGTCGTGAAAAGTAACTGACGTCAGCGCGCCGAGATGGTGCCTTTATAGGTGACATGGACGTCACTGCAGGTGCTGACAATGCAGACAACGTCATGTGGAGCCGACCAACGCCACCTACCAGCATGCAGGGGTATTGCTCGAAGAAAAATCTTCCGAATCCAGTCTGATGGCTGGGAAATTCAAAGGTAAGGAATCTACGGCTAGATTGTCTCTACCCGATAAGGTATTACCGAAGGTAAGTAACTTGTCCTTTTATCCTGAAAAGCACATTTAACTTTTTAAGTATGTGGACCGGTATATACATGCTGCATACTTTACTTATATTAAATATTTTGAAGACCGCTCACTTGAATTAAAGCTTTTGTGCAAATATCTTCTGTCTTCCAAAGTTGAACCTTTGTTCAGCGGCTTTTACTGTTTCCTTCATTGTGGAGTTGTTGCAACACGTGTATACACTGCAATCCTCATTTATCCAGAACAGTTTTTGGTGATGGAAACGTTTTTACAATGGGTGACACAGATTTTTTAATTTGCGGATTCAAAAACGGCAATGTTTTTTGGAGACTAGGTTCTAACACATTTGGAAGGATCCCTGTCTGGACACTGAAGATCTGGGACATGCAGCTCTCCCTCCTGCTGTATTTGGCATATATAGTACTTTGGTCAAAATGTCGCTGAAGCACAGGAAACTAAGTGCCAAAGTGTATTTTAGCCAGAGCGCCAAAGCATAAACATCTAGTACATGAATGGGAAACAATGTGTTGTTTTCAATTACAAGTATTGCTATAGCCAATAATTCTGGCTTTATTGTGCTAACGACGAACTGTTTATACTTCGTTTCATCGCATCCTGCCTTTTTCTTTGCCTTTTAGGTCTTTGCTCTGTATTTCACTCCCCAGACTTTGTGTCAGGTTACACAGTCACATGACCCAAACAGTCTTGCCAATTCTTGAATATGTTTGCAATTCACTATCATCATGGTAAAAATCAATGCAAAATGCAAGCAAGCACAATTTGGGCTCAAATGTACGACTCATATGAAGAAAAGAGGCACAAATTCCACTTGCACATTGTATGCCAGAGTAAGCGGTAAAAAGAACCTGATAAATTAATTCTTAAATAATTGACTTCCCTTTGTCCATTCATGTTAGTACTCACAGCTTTGTCCATCCGATTTGGATCAGACACAGCCATGTTACATGATTTGCATTCCTGGCACTAGTAATAGCTTCTGTAAGTCATCAGTTGTTCCAGCAAGCTCCAGCAAAGCCGATAGGTATGTCTAATGAATGAAAAGGCAAGCCAGACCTGTTGGTATAGCCAATCTGTGTTTTATTTTCACTTTCTCCTAACACAGGAAGAGTCACTCTTTTTGGCCAAATGGGACAGGGTAGTTTTAAAACTGAACAGTTGATTTCCCTTTGGTGCTATGCTAGTGTTTTTATGCTTCTTTTTAGGAACATCAATTCAAAATTCAACATATTATGGGTAGTATGCGGCAAAATTAAAAAGCAAACTGAAATTTAACACCGACAATCTCTGTCTCGCTTATCCCAACCAGGGATTAACAATTATTAGAAAATATTTGTGAACCATATAATCATATTAAAAACGGTTGTATGACGGAACCACGCATGCAATTACCACGCATGCTTTTTCAACGCCGTCAATAGAACGCATGGGTCATTACCACGCATTCATACTCTACGAAAATGTTTTCAACGCATATGCCTTTACCATGCATGCCTATACTATGAATATTTCATTGTAAAGGCATGGTTGATAAAGACATATAGGTGGCGAACATTTGGCATGTGTGGTAAAAGCATCAGGCAGTAGCATCTACTCAGTACCTTCAACCTGTTTAGTAAAGCCGAATGTGGCATATGTGCACTAGGGGTGGGCGGAATTTGCGTAGTCGTGCTACGCAAAGCTCTGCGAAACGGTAAAAAATCTCCGCGAGCACGCAAAAGTTCTGCGAACACGCGGAATTGCTTGTTCCGCCCGTTGGCAATGCTTTTTTCCTGTTCGCGAACGCTGTTTGCGTGCTCGGGGAGAAATATCTCGCAAACACGCATTTTGAAAGCGCGAACAAGCAAAAAATTCCGCGAAGCCGTGGATTGCGGAATTTTCGGCAATTCCGCGGAACGCGAAATTACCCAAATTCCGCGAGCAGAACGGAATTTACCGCCCAGGCCTAATGTGCACTTGTCACTAAGAACTGACATTTTTAGGTTACGTCGGATTAATTCATTGTCTGTTTATTTGTGGAAAAATCGGGGGCTCCTTCATCTACAGTTTGAGGCAGCATAGTTTACTGCTTCGTCGGATTAATTCAGTGCCTGTTTATTTGTGGTTAAATTGGGTGCTCATTCATCTACAGTTTCAGACATTCTAGTTTACCGCTCAAGCCCTCATACTGCCAACGCTGCGTGTGAGTTATTACTGCTGCCATGGTGCACAGCCAACTACATTTCAGCCCAGTCCAGATGCACAGCTGCTAAATGACATGCCTGCCGTTTTTTGTAAAATTAGCGCCGCCACCTTAATTTTTTGTGCGCTGTGGCATGCTCTCCGGAAGTGTTTAATCAGCTTCCTGTATCAGTGGAGTACGCTACTGGTTGTGGCTGGTCATGTGACTCAGTTCGCTGCCATTTCATTCACTGAACTTGCTGATCATCTTCTTGGAACCTGCTGACCGGATTCTACAAAAGGTAATGATGCGTATGAATGTAAATTGCACAGCAGAAATTGGACTTCTATTTACCACAAAGCCATTACCAGGCATAAGCCTTTATCATTCGTTGTAAAGGCATGCGTGGTAAATTCATATGTGTGCTAAAGGCATGCGTGGTATTGGCTTCTCGGTAACAATCATGGGTGGTTGTGACTGCGTTTTAATCGCTGTTTCCCATTAAAAACGTATCAATCAAAAATCATGACCATAACCACAATATTCAGAATACATAAATCATTTCTTTTCACTGCTCTGTAAAAAAGTAAAAAATCTGTTGACGTGCATTTCGGTGGAAATCAGATTGGTACGCACCACGTTCTTCAGGACATGCATATTAAAATCAAGAACTATAAAAAACAGTGAATCAACCAATTACTAAATGCATTACATATTGAATTTCATACAGTTTGCAATTTACTCCTGTATACAAAATGTATTATTTAACACCCTCATTCATTATGTATTTCTGATTATTCGATATTTTATCCATGGTGTAGGAAGCTGGCTCTGCATATACTATACCAAAGTAAGGTATAGTGTGCACAGAGTCCAGTAGATACCCAGAGGTATAGCAGAGGCTAAATTAGATAATCACTAACAGCTCTCTTTGTGTTAGTGTGGTCGAGCAATTAGGCTCATCAGGAGAGTGTGTTAAGGATTTATTGTATTCACTCAATCAAGACTGATGGCACACACCGGGAGACAGAATCCAGACCAATTAGGTAAGTATAAAAAGGTATACTTATGTTTTATTTCTAGAACCAAGCAGGACTTGGCACAGGCACGTAAAATATACTTTCAAATGCAAAGCTTTACAAGGAAATGCAATTGTGAATGGAATTATAATCATTACAGGTTTGTATTTGCTTTTAAAACATTTTAGAATACATAGAAATTACTTTTGATTACTTTTAGATTGCTTTTTAGTTACTTTGAGTAATTGGGGTGATATGCAAAGATATCACACACTGGGTCTTACAAAGTACAGGTAAGTATGACAGGTTTGGGTTCAAAGCAAAGTTACTTTGTTTTCAATACAAAAGTCAATTCAACACAAAACATTTTTGGAACAAAAATCAAAACATTGGTTCCTATGGGAGAAAGAAAGGGTATCGGTTTGCAGGTAAGTAAATGACCTGCAAGAATAGCTTTTGCGGGTTAGAACCAAGGTTCCATTAGGCACTCAAATCGCACCACTAGCGTAGGGTGACCAGACGTACCCGTTTTCCCCGGACGGTCCCGGTTTTTCGTGAAGTGTCCCGGAGTCCCGACACTTTCCCCCAAACTGAATAAATGTCCCGGTTTTAGGATATTGGCTGGGATGAGTACAGAAATGTCCCGGTTTTTGAGTAGTGACTAAGTATGCACTGGTATTAAAAAGATGTACCCATGCTCACTTCTCACTAATGGAGATGTTATGGCGTGACCTCACTCCAGATGAGGTTGTTGTGGGAAGGGAAATCTTTAAAGGGAGACATTTTCTCTCCGGATTTCCCTTCTGTTTCTACAACGCAGCAAGAATGTCATTATGCCAGCCATCGGAGCAACAGCGTCTCCGAACCGCCAGCATGACCCTGCTCACTGGAGTCAGAGGTCACTGCCTGCACCAAGATCCAGCCAGCCACCCACCAGTGTAAACTGTAGTCCTACTTCTATGTTTATGACCTGTCCCGGTTTTTTGTTTTGGGAATCTGGTCACCCTACACTAGCGGTACTAGGCCAGCTGGGTGCAGAGTGCAGGGGCCCAGTGTTAGCCAGTGGGGCTAGGGGGACCTTCGTTCAGGGGCTGCTTACGAGCAGGCCACTCGGTTGTGGGAGCAGAGATCCTGGGGTTGAGATCAGCACTGCAGGGGCCAACAATCACACAGGAGCTGCACCACCAGCGGCACAGACGCGGCCGGGTTCAAAGTGTCGAAACGACATCAGGAGCCATGTGATTTCCAATGGAGATCTCCAGTTTGAAGAAAAAGCTGCAGGCTCAGGCAGGGAGGTTTCCTGAAGGCGACCACTGACAGGAGAGGTAAGTTGGTTTCTTGGCGTATGCCTTGACACCATCGGTTGGGCCACCCCGGGCGTATGACGTCGGGTGCAGGGGTGTCTTTAGGGGTCGGATCTTCTTACCAGCTCTGGTCGGGGGGACCCCTCAGGTTGAGGCTGCAGGCGTCAGTCTGAAGCTCAAGGTAGATTGGGGATCACCAGGTCCCAGGCCAGGATCACTGAGGAGACCTCCTTGTGTTGTTGGGCAACTGGAACTCAGGCCGTGGGTGTCGGGTGCAGAGTGGTGCAGAACCGCTTGGATCCGGGTTATGTGTTGGAGTCTTTTAGTTGAGCAAATCCGGCGCTCACGGGAGACAGTCTTTTAGATGAAGGCTGGGCAGGTCCTCCGGGTTCTGGATGGCTTCTTCACATGCCGGGATTTCGCTGTGAGCAGGTCTGAGTCGAGACAGGCCGATAGGGCTGGGACCAAAGCAGTGGGTGCCCTCTTCTTCGTGGGTCAGCACAGCTCTTCGGTCCTTCTTCTTTCTTCCTCGAATCTGAGGAGGCAAACTTCAGGGTCGCCCTAAAATACTAAATTTAGGGGCGTTACATGGGTGTGCAGGTCGGGCCAATAGGTCCCTTCCTTAGGGTGAGTACACCTCCTACTATGCCACCCTCCATTGGGAGGGGTGCATGAGCCTCTCTCTAATTGGCTGGGTTCCCTCATCTTCAAGATAGAGGGGGCTGAGATGTGTGCTTCACCTTGCATCCCCTACCTGAGGGGTGGGGTTGGCAAAGCTGGGCACACCTCTCTTCCTCACTTGCTTTTCCCGCCGATTCTTCCGCCCAAAGAGGGGGTTAGAACCGGTGTGAGCCAGTTGCTGGGGGCAGCAAAAGACAAGGTCAGCTCACAAAGGCGGCAGGCCTTTGAAGCTTCCCTTTCGTGGACCCAGCCCATCCTGGGGGAGGAGGCATGACACCTCTGCCCAGGATGGGCTATGTTTCTGTACCCAGATAGCGGAGGCCCTCTACCCAGGGGTCCAGAAACCTGTCTGGTGGTGGCAAATGGCGGGCAACCCTTCAGGAACCACACCAGGGCTGGTCGTTTTTCAGGGGGCATCTCTAAGATGCCCTCTGAATACATTTTACATTAAATCCCACACTGGCATCAGTGTGGGCTTAATGTGCTGAGAAGTTTGCTACAAAATTTTCCCAGGTTTCAATAAAGCCATTATGGAGCTGTGGAGTTCTTGGTGACCAACTCCCAGACCATATACTCTTTATGGCTTTACTGCACTTAAAATGTCTAAGAATGGGATCTGAAAGAGACACGTTAGTGACAGATTCCTACCTTAGAATATCCCCAGGCGTCAGGCTGGATCCGGAAAGTTTTGCGTAGCAGTACCCCTGCGCGTCGGTAGGCGGCGTCGTGTGGCTCCGCGTGCGTCGTGATCGCCGGGATGACGTCGCGGCCAGTACTTAGACGCCGCCCATGCGTGCTGGCGTCAGTTCTTTCTTTTTCCGCGCTAGTAAGCGCAGATCCGGATTGAGCGGTGCCCCAGTCATTTTTTGACTGAGTATTTTTTGAGACTTTTTGTCCCAGTTTTCGAGTCGTTTCAACTCCAAGGTGTCAGTAGGGATACCCGGCTTCAAGCCATGCGAGGTCTGTAATCGCATGATGTCGATTACGGATCCGCACCGAGAGTGTCTCTTCTGCCTGGGGTGCGGCCACGACCCCAAGTCGTGCCCCGAGTGTCGGTCCCTCGCCCTGAAGGCTTTGCGAGAGCGGTCTCGAAAGCTTCTCGTGGCCCGGCACTCGTCTCCGCGCCGCTCGAGGTCCCGGGAGAGGTCGAGGGGCCGGTCGCGGAGCCGTTGTCATTCGTCTGGGTCGAAGTCTTCGTCTTCAGGTAAGGCGAAGCACAAGAGGTCTAAGAAGCGTCGCTCTAAGACCTCCCCTCGCCGGTCTCACGACTCGGCCGAGGGTCCTGTTGGTACCGCCCCCGCGGCTCCGGGGGTGCCCGAACGGCCGACGCCGGCCTACCCGCCTGTTCCGGGTCCGACGTCGACTCCGGCTGACATCCAAGACTTCTTGTCGGCCATGGCTCGCATCTTCGGGCCTAAGGGTTACCCCGGTGCGCCTTCGGGCCCCGTGGGCCCCAGTGGGAGTCCTCCCTCTGCACCACCACCGGCGGCTCCGGCCCCGGTGTCTCCGGCGGCTCCGGCCCTGGTGCCGCAGGACCACCTCAGATCCAGGCCTGGATCCTGGTCGACGCCGGTTGACCTAATAACACCTCCACCGGCGCCAACCTCCCCGGTATCGTTCACGGCGCCGTCCGAGGCCCCGGGCGGCGCCGTCCCCAGGTTCTCCCCGGAACCGGACACGGAGCCGGATCGACGTCGCCCGACGCCGATACCGACGCCTTTGGGACTTTTCTTCCCTCATGTCCGTCCTCCGTACTTTTCACCTGTTTTGGAGGACGAGGAGGACTGGGAGGGGTCGGAAGACCCTCTCACAGCTCAATGTGAGCCTTGTCAGGACTGGGCAGAGGAACTGGGTGATGCCAGTGGCCTGGACACCTCTCCAGACCTTGGCATGCTGTCTCCTCCTTCCGTGGCTACGGAGGAGGGAGCAAGTTATGCAACGGTGTTGCGTAGGGCGGCCGCGGCCTTGCGCCTCGAGCTCCCTACAGTGGCTGTCAGGACTAACCTCCTGACGGAAGTGCTTCAGCCGGCGGCTACCTCTTCGGAGCCACTGCTGCCGTTCAACGACGCACTTTCGGACGTTCTTTTGGGCACCTGGTCCAGGTCCACCACAGGGGCTCCTGTGGAGAGGAACGTAGCCCGACGCCATCGCCCGGCCCTGGGCAACCCCTTGTTCCTCTTCCCAACACCCCACCCCCGAGAGCTTGGTTGTCCAAGCCTCTGCCTCTCAGAGCGCCTTCCCTACGGCTCCGCCGGACAGGGAATCCAAAAAACTGGAACAATTTGGGAAGAAGATTTTTTCTTCCTCCAGTGCTGGCTTGCGGTCCGTGAACACCGCTTGCCTTTTGGGCCGTTATTCCCATTCTCTGTGGGATTCGGTGGCGCAAGTGCTGCCTAAGTGTCCTGAGGAGGTCCAGACACTACTCTCCCGTGTTATTGCAGATGGGAGGGACGCGGCGAAGTTCACAATCCGATGTGGCCTAGACACCGCTGACTCGCAGGGCAGATCGCTTGCTACGACAGTGGCGCTGCGCCGTCACACCTGGCTGAGGACCACTGGTTTCTCGGGCGATGTCCAAAACACTCTTATGGACATGCCCTTCGATGGTATCCGCCTTTTTGGCAATAAGGCAGACAGCGCGCTGGAGCGCTTTAAGGACTCACGGGCTACGGCCAAGTCCTTGGGCCTCTCCGCCTCGCCCCCTCCGCAGCAGTCTGCTTTTTGCCCCTTTCGTGGCCATGGAAGGGGCGCCCAGTCACGTCCATTGCCCAGCCACCGCCCCGCGCAGCAGGCGCCTTCGCGCGGCCGAGGACGTGGCTCCCGCCGAGGCGGGTTGGGTAACCAGCAAGCGGGTCAGGCCACCACCTCCGCCCCGTCCGCGGCCTCCAAACCCTCCTAGTCCTTCCTTTCCAATCCACCGCACGCCAGGGGGGGCAGGGGCCGCACCATCACCTCGGACATGTGGGTTTTGGACATTGTCCGAAGGGGCTACTCCCTCCCCTTCGAGACTACCCCCCCAGCCATGCCACCTCAATACCACCGCATGTCCGGGGATCACTCGGTGCTTCTTCAGCAGGAAGTTGCGGCCCTCTTGGCCAAGGGGGCCATCGAGCGCGTTCCGACCCCAGAAGTAGGGCGTGGTTGCTATTCCCACTACTTTCTGGTGCCCAAAAAGGACAAGGAGGACATGCGTCCTATCTTGGACCTCCGGAACGTCAATCGCTTCCTCCGGAAGGAGAAGTTCAAGATGCTCACCCTAGCTCAGGTCTTGACTGCCCTAGACCCTGGAGACTGGATGGTAGCGTTGGACTTGCAGGACGCATATTTTCACATCCCCGTCCTGCCGGCGTTACCTGCGGTTCACGGTAGGCCTCGAGCACTTTCAGTTCACCGTGCTTCCCTTTGGCCTTACCAGCGCCCCTCGGGTGTTCACGAAAGTGATGGCGGTGGTCGCAGGTCATCTGCGCCGGGCAGGGGTTCCAGTCTTCCCCTACCTCGACGACTGGCTGCTGAAGGCGGGCTCGTCCCAGGCAGTCGTCTCCCACCTCCAGACTACGGCCGGACTCCTGCAATCGCTGGGATTCTCCATCATCGTGCCGAAGTCGCACCTGATTCCTTCTCCATAGCTCCTTTTCATCGGAGCAGTTCTGGACACAACGCAGTTTCGGGCCTATCCTCCCGAACGACGAGTCCAGGATATTCAGGCTATGATTCCGATCTTTCAGCCTCTATCCTGGGTTTCGGTACGGATGACCCTGAGGCTGCAGGGCCTCATGGCCTCCTGCATCCTGCTGGTCGATCATGCCAGATGACATATGCGGGCTCTGCAGTGGGACCTGAAGTTCCAGTGGGCGCAGCATCAGGGGAACCTGTCCGATTACGTCCAGATCTCGGAGGGGACTGCACGACAGTTGCAGTGGTGGCTTTCGAACCGGCAATGGGTCACGGGCAGATCCCTCTCCCTTCCCCAGCCAGAGCACACAGTTGTGACGGATGCGTCCCTTCTTGGATGGGGCGGTCACATGGGAGAGGCGGAGATCAGAGGCCTCTGGTCTCCGGCGGAGTCCCGGCTCCATATCAACCTTCTGGAGCTTCGGGCGATCCGGCTTGCATTAAAGGCATTCTTTCCCTCTGTCAAGGGGAAGGTAGTGCAGGTGTTCACAGACAACACCACCGCCATGTGGTACTGCAACAAACAAGGCGGGGTGGGGTCGTGGACCCTATGTCAGGAGGCTCTGCGTCTCTGGACATGGCTGGAACATCAGGGCATTTTCCTGATGGTTAAACACCTGGCAGGTTCCCTGAACGCCAGGGCGGACGAACTCAGCCGCAGGTGCATGATGGATCACGAATGGCGTCTTCACTCGGAAGTGGCGCAAGGACTCTTTCTACAGTGGGGAGAGCCTTGGTTAGATCTATTCGCCACCGAAGAGAACGCACAATGTCATCAGTTCTGCGCGTTGGAATTTCCAAGGCGGCACTCGCTCGGCGACGCTTTTCGTCGCGAGTGGAGTTGCGGTCTGTTGTACGCCTTTCCGCCTATACCACTTCTACCCAGAGTGTTGAAGAAGATTCGGCGCGACCGGGCCCAAGTCATTCTTGTGGCTCCGGACTGGGCTCGAAGAGTTTGGTATCCCGAGCTACTCAGTATGAGCATCGATCCCCCGATCCGTCTGCCTCTTCGGGAGGATCTTCTGTCGCAGCAGCAGGGGACAGTCCTCCACCCGAACCTGTCCAGTCTCCACCTCCTTGCGTGGAGATTGAGCGGCGGCAGTTGATTCCTTTCGACTTGCCTCCCGAAGTTTGTGATGTGATTCTGGCAGCCAGGGGTCCCTCCACTAAGGTGGTATACGCCTGCAGGTGGAACAAGTTTGTGGCATGGTGCGCAGCAAAGGCTGTGAATCCCCTTTCTGCCCCTCTTTCTGAGGTTCTTCTGTTCCTTCTTTCTCTGGCCCAACAGGGTTCTGCCCTGGGTACCATCAAGGGCTACCTTTGTGCAATCTCGGCCTTTCTCAGGCTTCCTGATCAGCCCTCCCTTTTCAAGTACCCTGTTGTTAATAGGTTTCTTAAAGGCATTACACACCTTTTCCCTCCTGTTCCGTTTGTGATGCCTCAGTGGGACTTGAACTTGGTTCTTACTTTTTTAATGTGCGCTCCCTTTGAGCCTCTCCATAACTGTCCTCTTCGTCTTCTCACTCTGAAGACAGCCTTTCTGGTGGCTCTCACCTCCGCTCGGCGGGTGAGTGAGCTCCAGGCTCTCTCTTGCAAACCCCCCTTTCTGTCTGTCCATCCAGACAAGGAGGTTGTTAGGACGCGTCCGTCCTTCTTGCCAAAGGTGGTTACTGCCTTCCATATTGGGCAGACCATCACTTTGCCCACCTTCTTTCCGCCTCCGCATCCTTCCAGAGAGGAAGAGAGGCTCCACCGTCTGGACCCAAAACGTGCGATTTCTTTTTATCTGAACCGCACACAACAGTTCCGGGTGGACGACCAGCTCTTTGTTGGCTACGTGGGTGCCAAAAAAGGTCGGGCGGTACACAAGCGGACCATCTCCCGCTGGGTCGTCTTGTGTATCAAGGCCTGCTATTCTTTGGCTAGAAGGAGCCCCCTGTTGGGCTATGTGCCCATTCCACCAGGGCGATAGCCGCCACCACGGCTTTGGGACGTGGTGTCCCATTGCAGGACATTTGTCAGGCAGCTACGTGGGCCTCGCTGCACACGTTTACCAAGCATTACTGCCTTGACAGCCAAGTCCGGAGAGACGGCTTCTTTGGCCGTTCTGTTCTCCGAGACTTCCTCGTCTGATCTTTGTTCGCAGACCCACCACCGGCGTTGGTATTGCTGGGGTATCTATTCTAAGGTAAGGAATCTGTCACTAACGTGTCTCTTTCAGATGCACAAGTTACTAACTTTTGTAACGATATATCTGTAGGAGACAGTAGTTGGTGACGGATACCTTACCGCCCCACCCATCCTCCCCGTTCTGCGAACTGATTTCTAGGGTTAAGGTCATCCCTTTCAGGGCCCTAGTTTTCAGACACCAGTGTCAGTTTCTTGCATGGCTCTGCGTTTCTGGCGCGGAAAGTTGTGTACAGAACTGACGCCAGCGCGCATGGGCGGCGTCTAAGTACTGGCCGCGACGTCATCCCGGCGATCACGACGACGGACGCGGAGCCGCACGACGCCGCCTACCGACGCGCAGGGGTACTGCTACGCAAAACTTTCCGGATCCAGCCTGACGCCTGGGGATATTCTAAGGTAAGGAATCTGTCACTAACTACTGTCTCTTACAGATATATCGTTACACAAGTTAGTAACTTGTGTCTTAGGGATACAGTGCTCATGTGGCTGTGCCCTCACCTGTGTTCTAGTGCACCCTGCTAGAGGGTGACTTACCTAGGCCACAGGCAGTGGATTGCAGGCATGGCAGACAGGGATGTGTATTGAAAGTGGATAAATAGTGATGCACACAGTGATTTAATCCAGGGTATCTAAATATCCTCAAATTTTAACGTATTTCCTACGCACAAAGCTGGTAGGGCTCAACCCCGACTCTGCCAATAATAGAATAAATAGGCCAGAACTGCTGCTCTTGATGCTGAGTGCACTTTTTTGCCATAAGGCTACATAGTTAACACTTAAGTTTCTCTCAGTAAAAATTCTAAAGCAATGCGAATTCAATGCTGTAACAGTGCTGGACACCAAAAATGCAAAGCACAATACGGAAACAAAAAGTTGCTTCGAAATTTATATTGTTCTCGTCTTCACAAGTTTGTTCACAAATTTTAAATCATCACATTCATGAAGTTCAGAGGCAATCGTAGAATATCTTGTGTCTTTAAAAGTTGAAACAACATCCAATGCATTTCGGGTCCATAGACCCTTCTTCAGGGGTCACTATAATCAAAGAAAGTGTATAACTATTAGTGAATTCCTGCTGAATGGCAATATACCATTTACTGTGACTTATCACAAGGAAGGACAAATGTGTTAGGAAAGTTGGTAAAAATGTTAGAGATCCACTTGAAAAAAAACGTGTATAACAAGAATGTGTAAACATGCTAGGTGGTTCGAGCGTGGCGAAAAACTGCCTAGACCAACATGCATCGGGTTGATTACTTGGGTGCTTTATGTAGACAAAAAGAACCCGGTGGTGCAAGGATGCTGAAAACAGTGAATTTGAGCGTTGCGAGAAACTGCCTTAACCGACATGCATCAGGCGCTTTATGTGAATAAAAAGAAACCGGTGGTTTGAAAATAATGAAAACAGTGAGTTAATAACTCGTCCGTATCCTACATGCTCAAAGAAAAAGAAGGACCGTCCTCAAACTCGTTGTACCTGTATTAAACGAGATGTCTGGTTCCTAGCTCGACATGTCCGGCAAAACCGACAAAAGAATAATTGTAAGTCTCTGAAATATACTGAAATAGAAGAGGACCTCGTTAGTTATCGTAGGGTGCAATAGAGTGAAAAGTAAAGGCACTAAGGCTAAAACCTTTACCGGCAATTGCCGAGCTCGATAACACGTTGAGAAAACAAGCATTGGCATAGCCAATAGGTCTCGCCTTTGGGACCTTATAAGTGTTTAGCCATGCAGCACATTTTCCTGGGTGTTGTGCAGCCAGGAATTGAAGAGCTATACAACTGCTACACACTAGTTCAAGTAGTCTGATTTATAAATATATGCTTGTATTAGTAAACATTTATGGACACATTGTAAGGCACTTTAAAGCACAAGTTGGGAGGCTGAAGCAAAACACCGAGGGAACGCGGAATGTTGCCCTCTGATGGTTTCTGCGAGTTAGATATTCTGACCAATGTTGCAGCTTTTCTCGGTACACGGTGTTCACAGGAAGCAATTGTTTCAAAGCTGATAATGTGCTTTTGTTCACAGAGAGAGCTTGCTGCCGCAGGCGGAAGATTTACAGTGCTCTACCTGATGTGAACTGACGAAGGTGTTTGTTTTGGAATCAAAGGACGTGTCCTAACCTGGTTACTATAGAGTACTTACCGCGTGAGCATTTGCGTGAATTTCAATTTGCACACAGAGTTCTGCACCAGCTGCGTTTCTGGAGAGCATACATCCCTAGTAGCCACCTCGCATGGGGTAAGCGAGACCGCGCAGGGTGGGGGCGGAGCGGTTTTGCTTGGCAGCCGAGCTCGGTCTGGTTTCAGTTCTTCGTGAAGGGGCTGACTGGCTCCACCCTCACCCCCGCCTCTGGGGCTGCTTACAATATACAAATTAAAATTAGAATAATAAAGCGAGACAAATAAGGGAATTGTTTTCCGAAAAAAAACAGACGGCAAACGCTTACTGAGTGGGCTTGTGGAAACCGTTTGCAGCAGCGTGGGCAGAGTCGGGGGGGGGGGGTGTCGAATGAGAAGACAACAGACATGGGGCAAGCTGTCTATTTATCCCTCTGTGTGTAGTTAAAGATAACTCGAACCAAGGAGGGCTTTACTTTACATGACCACCACCAGCTACATTATACAAGCCCACGCTCAACACTCATTCCCGCACCCGAAGTTCACACACGCCGAGCACGCAAGCAAAGCGGTTTAGAGCGAGGGATAGAGGGCAGAGTAGATTGGGAGGGCGAGGGCAAGAGAAGAGAAAGGTGATTAAGAATTAAAGAATCAGGAGATAGTAACCAGTCCCTTTTAACTTTAACAGCGAGTAAAACATCAGGAATGAGAGACAGTCGCTTTGCGAGTGGTGCGCACACACTGTCAGGAAAACAAGAGCCCTGCGCTGTAAACAGACCCCTTCAAAGCCCAAGCCCTCGCCCCCTGATCCCTCCCAGAAGCATTCATAATCGTAAACAGCCGTGTTAAAGGCACCTGCTGTGGAAGGAATGCAGCTGCCACCCTGCGCACCGCTGCTCGCTCCCGAGAGCAAAACGCTGTTCGAGTGACACATTGTAAAGGAGGTGGGACATGCACCCGCCTTGCAGCTGCCACCCTGCGCGCCGCATTGTCACAGGTTGCAATGAAGCCGGATCCACTGAGCCTTTCATCCTTACAAGGTCGATAAAATCAGTACCACTTAGTTGGGTAGCAATAAATGTTTCTCATATCAGCACCAAGACACCTAGGGGTGAGGGCAAAGGTGCGCTTTACAAATACACACTATGCTATTATATTATTCGCTGTTTTAGCTATGGCTTGTACTTTCTCCTGCAGCAGCAGGCACACCCTGGTCGGAAACTGTTAGAGGAACCCAAGTAAAAGTTCTATTTAGCGCAGACACACATACCCCGAAGAGCGAGCGTGCAAGCTTCAGCGTGTGAAGGGCTCCAGAAGAAATGCACTGCTGCCTGCGTGAGGTGCGGGTTCAGCTGCAAAAACGGGCCCCTTCTGTAACCCATGTTAAGGTAAAAACAGATTTGTGTCCTCGGTGGTCTGAAACAGGAATCATCTCTCTGGCAACTCCGCCCATCCAAGAAATCTATGCGATTCTAAACCTGTCACCCGGACCGCACCTTTCATCCTTCCAAGGCAGATAAGAGGGGTGAGGGCAAAGGTGCGCTTTACAAATACACACTATGCTATTATATTATTCGCTGTTTTAGCTATGGCTTGTACTTTCTCCTGCAACAGCAGGCACACCCTGGTCGGAAACTGTTAGAGGAACCCAAGTAAAAGTTCACTTTAGCGCACACACACACATACCCCAAAGAGCGAGCGTGCAAGCTTCAGCGTGTGAAGGGCTCCAGAAGAAATGCGCTGCTGCCTGCGTGAGGTGCGGGTTCAGCTGCAAAAACAGGCCTCTTCTGTAACCCATGTTAAGGTAAAAACAGATTTGTGTCCGCGCTGGTCTGAAACAGGAATCATCTCTCTGGCAACTCCGTCCATCCAAAAAATCTGTGCGATTCTAAACCAGTCACCCTGACCGCACCTTTCATCCTTCCAAGGCAGATAAGAGTGTGAAAGGGCAAATCACTTATTATCCCCTGCCTAACAAAATGAGCAAGTCCGTGTGGAACGCAACTCAGCGCTCTGATAGCCTTCGGGTCGAGTTCGCACTATATTTACACGTTAACTTAAAAATATCTTTGCAAACTGTGTTTAAAAGTTAAAAATACCATCGGATAAGCGTGTTTGGTTCAAACAGCCGAAGAACACAACAATCCGAGAACACAACCAAGGCAAATGAAACAAGCATTTGAAAAAAAAGCACGGCGGCGCATTCTGTTCAATTAGTAACCTGATCCACGACGAGAAATGCAGCTGACACCCTGCGCGCCGCTGCTCGCTCCCGAGAGCAAAACGCTGTGGGAGTGAACATTGGAAAGGAGATGGGACATGCACCCGCCTTTGGCCATTTGCGTGCTTTCATTATTGAAAGACACACGCAAAGGCCAATCCAATGTGTGGGAGGAGTCAACCCCACACGGAGAAGTTTAGAGTGCTCACAAGAAGCCTCCCATAGGGCAGCACATGCGTGCTGCGCTAGGCTCGATCTAAAAAGCTCCAACGGTGTAGTGCCTAAAAAGTAAAATGCGCATGTAGTGAGCAGGTAATAAGTATCATAAGTATATGAGGACACATATATTCCAATTATGCTGAAAACGTTTTGCGATTAACATGCGATTCCACGTTTTATGACTGCTGAACACAATTTGTATGTGGAACACAAACAGTCCAAATATTGCGGTACATGTTCATCCCTAAAGTTGTCCACTTGATGGCTTGCTGACTTGTGATACAATTCATTCAGGCGTTCTTATAGTTATTGCAAAGTGTGTAGACACATGGAATGTAAATGGCGATCCAAGATGTTGCGTTGTATTACAAAGAAAGAAATGAGACCGGAAAGGTAACATAATACTCAAAGTGTCCGAATACCTGGAAATGTACAAGGAACCTGCCTTGTGTGAAATGCTAATGTGCTGAGACAAGTGCCTATACCTATAGTTTAACAGAAGAATGCTGTAATTTGAAAATAATGTGCAAAACATTAATAAGGGAGCTGCGCTGAATGATCATGTTGCCCGAGGCATTGTGCCCCTCGACAGAGTTATGAAGATGCTATCTGGTTCAGCCGAAACATGAAGCATCTATGTCTGTCAGAAGCAGAAAGAAATTAGCGGCATGGGTCTAGGAAAAGGACTACCAGTGGGAAGGGAAGAGCAGTGTTTCATAGGAAGCATATCAGTTCAATCTTGTCATTGAGACCCTTAGGTGAAAGGGTTTTCATGTAACTGATCCAATGTGCTTCCCTTTGTGATAGGACTTTAGAACTGTCTCTGCTGTGTATATCCAAAACTCTCTCTAAAACGGAAAACCTAAGTTGAGCAATGTTGTGACGCCTCTCATGCCAGTGTTTAGCCAATGGGGAATTAAGATTCATCACCTGTATAGTCCTCTTGTGTTCAGTTATGTGTGTTTTAATCTTCCTTTCCATTTTACCTACATAATGTAGTCCACACGGACATTTAATGACGTAGATCACACATTGTGTGTTACAGTCAGATGTGTGCTGTAACTGAATGGGTCTGCCTGTTTGTGGATGTGAAATACTTGAACCTTCCATGACATTGTTACAGTGCGTGCAATTGTAGCACTTCCTCATTCCTTTGTGTATATCCATTTGTGGCTTATTGAGGGGATATGAGATTTCCCTAAGGTTCTTGGTTCTGGTGTATGCAAAGGTGGAGAAGAGAAAAGACCCTTGAAGTCTGGTTCAGTTTGGAGTAACTCCCATCTCTTGAGGATAATCCTTTTAATTGAGGTTGATTTTGTCGAAAAAATAGAAGAAGCGAACACTTCTCTGCCTGATGGGTCTTTTTTGTGTTTCTCCAGTAATTTAGATCTGTCTAGACCCTCGACTCTTGTCGCAGCTGAATAAACAACCTCCTGTGGATATCCTCGTTGAAGAAACTGTTGTTCCTATGTTTGGATCAGTTCCAAACAGTAGCGGTCCGTGGTAGGAGTGCCGGCCGGGCGGTGACGTGGGGCGGGGGAGGGGCAGGGTGGGGGGTAGTAAACCACGGATTACGGCCGAATACAGGTAAGTAAACATTTAAATAAATAAAACGAATTTTGTTGCGCGCACTGCATCGCATTTGGCGATGCAGCGCTCACAACGAAATTCGTTTTATTTATTTAAATGTTTACTTACCTGTATTCGGCCGTAATCCGTGGTTTACTACCCCCCACTCTGCCCCTCCCCCACCCCACCGCCCGGCCCGCACTCCTACCACGGACCACTACTGGTTCCAAATATGCTTGTTGATTAGAGGCGATTCTCTTTATTCGCATGAATTGAGAAAATGGTAAATGTTTCTTCAAGGAGAAAGGGTGAAAGGTCTTGTAGAGCAGCGCATTGTTGCGATCTGTAGGTTTTCTGTATCCTTTGGTTTGTATACCTGCGTCCGTTATGTCAACCTTAACATCTAGATATGTAATATGAGACATGGATGTGTGCCATGTTGACTCTTCACTTTTCTCTGCACCAAAACACGCAGGCTGTTTCCGGCGTTACCTGCGGTTCACGGTAGGCCACAAGCATTTTCAGTTTACCGTGCTCCCCTTTGGCCTTACCAGCGCCCCTCGGGTGTTCATGAAAGTGATGGTGGTGGTCGCAGCTCATCTGCGCAGATCAGGGGTTCCAGTCTTCCCCTATCTCGACGACTGGCTGTTGAGGGCGGGCTCGCCCCAGGCTGTCGTCTCCCACCTCCAGACTACGGCCGACCTCCTGCATTCGCTGGGGTTCTCCATCAATGTGCCGAAGTCTCACCTGATTCCTTCTCAGAAGCTCCTCTTCATCGGAGCGGTTCTGGACACGACGCGGTTTCGGGTTTATCCTCCCGAACAGCGAGTCCGGGATATTCGGGCTATGATTCCGATCTTTCAGCCTCTATCGCGGGTTTCGGTCCGGATGACCCTGAGGCTGCTGGGCCTCATGGCCTCCTGCATCCTGCTGGTCGATTATGCCAGGTGGCATATGCGGGCTCTGCAGTGGGACCTGAAGTTCCAGTGGGCGCAGCATCAGGGGAATCTGTCCGATTGCGTCCAGATCTCGGAGGGCACTGCTCGACAGTTGCAGTGGTGGCTTACGAACCAGGATTGGGTCGACGGCAGATCTCTCTCCCTTCCCCAACCAGATCACACAGTGGTGAGACGCATCCCTTCTGGGATGGGATGGCCACATGGGAGAGGAGGAGATCAGAGGACTCTGGTCTCCGTCGGAGTCCGGGCTCCATATCAACCTTCTGGAGCTCCGGGCGATTCGTCTTGCACTCAAAGCATTCCTTCCCTCTGTCCGGGGAAGAGTAGTGCAGGTGTTCACGGACAACACCACCGCCATGTGGTACTGCAACAAACAGGGCGGGGTGGGGTCGTGGACTATATGTCAGGAGGCCCTCCGCCTCTGGACATGGCTGGAACATCAGGGCATATCCCTGGTGGTTCAACACCTGGCAGGTTCCCTGAACGCCAGGGCGGACGAACTCAGCCGCAGGTGCATGATGGATCACGAATGGCGTCTTCACTCGGAGGTGGTGCAAGGTCTCTTTCGACAGTGGGGAGAGCCTTGGTTAGATCTATTCGCCACCGGAGAGACGCGCAATGTCAGCAATTCTGCGTGTTGGAATTTCCAAGACGGCACTCGCTAGGGGATGCCTTTCGTCGCGAGTGGAGTTGCGGTCTGTTGTATGCCTTTCCGTCTATACCACTTCTGCCCAGAGTGCTGAAGATCAGGCGCGACCGGGTCCAAGTCATCCTTTTGAGTCCGGATTGGGCACGAAGAGTATGGTATCCCGAGCTGCTCAACATGGCCATCGATCCTCCGACCAGACTGCCTCTTCGGGAGGATCTTCTGTCGCAGCAGCAGGGGACGGTCCTCCACCCGAACCTGTCCAGCCTCCACCTCCTTGCGTGGAGATTGAGCGGCGGCAGTTGACGTCTTTTGACCTGCCTCCTGAAGTTTGTGATGTAATCTTGGCAGCCAGGCGTCCCTCCACTAAGACGGTATACGCCTGCCGGTGGAACAAGTTTGTGGCATGGTGCACAGCAAAGGCTGTGGATCCCCTTTCTGTCCCTCTTTCTGAGGTTCTCTTGTTTCTTCTTTCTTTAGCCCAGCAGGGCTCTGCTCTGGGCACTATCAAGGGCTATCTTTCGGCCTTCTCTGCCTTCCTTCGGCTTCCAGATCAGCCTTCTCTTTTCAAGTCCCCGGTTGTTAATCGTTTCTTGAAAGGCATAACTCATCTCTTTCCTCCTATTCCCTTTGTTATGCCTCAGTGGGACTTGAATCTAGTCTTAACCTTTTTAATGTGTGCTCCCTTTGAGCCGCTTCACAACTGTCCTTTGAGGCTTCTGATGCTAAAGACTGCATTCCTGGTAGCCATCACCTCTACCAGAAGAGTGAGTGAGCTCCAGGCCCTTTCCTCCAAACCTCCTTTCCTGTCTGTCCATCCAGACACGGTGGTTCTCAGGACTCGTCCCTCCTTCCTTCCCAAGGTTGTCACTGCCTTTCACATCGGGCAGACCATCACTTTGCCCACCTTCTTTCCGCCTCCGCATCCTTCGAAAGAGGAGGAGAGGCTCCACCGTCTCGACCCAGAACGTGCGCTTTCTTTCCATCTGGATCGCACAAAACCGTTCCGGGTGGATGACCAACTCTTTGTTGGCTACGTGGGCGCCAAGAAAGGTCGGGCCGTACACAAGCGAACCATTTCTCGATGGGTCGTTTTGTGTATTAAGGCATGCTATTCTCTGGCTAAAAAGGAGCCTCCAGTGTGACTACGTGCCCATTCCACCAGGGTGACGGCAGCCACTACTGCTTTGGGACGAGAGTTCCTCTGAATGACATCTGGCAGGCAGCTACGTGGGCATCACTGCACACGTTTACGAAACACTACTGTCTGGACAGCCAGGTCCGGGGAGACAGCTTCTTTGGCCGTTTTGTTCTCCAGGACCTGCTGGTGTGATATTGGTTCGCAGACCCACCTCTGGGGTTGGTATTGCTGGGGTATCTATTCTAAGGTAAGGAATCTATAACTAACTTGTTTCTTTCAGATGAACAAGTTACTTACCTTCAGTAACGATATATCTGTAAGAAACATTAGTTAGTTATAGATTCCTTACCGCCCCACTCATCCTCCCCGTTCTTTGAACTGATTTCTAGGGTTAAGGTTATCCTTTCAGGGCCCTAGTTTTGTGCACCAGTGGTCAGTGTCTTGCATGGCTCTGCGTTTCTGGCGCGGAAAGTCGTGTACAGAACTGACGTCCGCGTGAGAGGGCGGCGTCTAAGTAGCTGCCGCGACGTCATCTCGGCGACCACGACGCCAACGACGGACGCGGAGCCGACCGACGCCACCTTCCGACGCGCAGAGGTACTGCTGACGAAAAACTTTCCGGATCCAGTCTGACACCTGGGGGTAATTCTAAGGTAAGGAATCTATAACTAACTAATGTTTCTTACAGATATATCGTTACGGAAGGTAAGTAACTTGTTCATCAGTGTTCCATAAGCAATTAATGATGTGCAAAGGGAGATGTATATTTGAATGGGTATTCCTCCCTGGTATAGAACCAAACTGATCCCTGTGGACCAGTCCAGGGGAGCAGTCAATTTGCAATAATTTATCCCAGTATTTTGCATTTTGAATTGACCAGTGAGAGTGACCTGTACAATGCAAAACTAGAGAGATTGTGGCACAGTTTAGATGACACTATAAAGACTGTCTCCTGTGTCTATTCGGGCAGTATCCCCTTGTTGTAAACTCCCACGTGCAGGGCATGAAGGCGCAGTGCCAGCTGCTATTTATACATGGTGTAGAACTCCGAGGGGAGCCCTGAGCATTTCCTCTCACCACTTGTCTTTAGCAAGTTTCACTTCCTATAGCTCTCGTAAAGCTGTTTGCTCAGCAGTGAGTGTCAACATCGGGATTGAACACAGATAGTCCACGATATGCTCAGAAGGGGTTGACACAGTGGGCCCATATATGTTCAATAGAAGTTTGTGACATTTTATTTATCTCTGCCAGCATGGACACTAAATGGCTTTCTGAGGGAAGCACAGATCTGTTTATGTGGTGTCTCAGATCTTACTATGTAGGCCAGAAGCCGGCCTGCTTTATCACCTTTTTTGTGTTGACGTGTTAGTCTTTATGTTTGAGACACTGTAGACATTCTGTTAGGTTCTGTTGGCTTTTAATTGGCTCTTAAAGTCGCCGTGTATCCCCCGCGCTAGCAGAGACTGATTTTTCCAAGGTGCACAAGGCTGACTTCAGATATTTCCTAAGCCAGCGTTGACTTTATGTAATATGAGGTTTTAATGCAGAGGCCTTTAATCACTGATTTAAAGGTGTTCCATTCAACATTGGGATGTGAGGCTGTTTCTATTTAAAATAAAAATCTATTTCCTCACCAATTTTCACCACGATTGGAGGATTCCAAAGTGCATCTGGCTACAGCTGCCAGATTGCAACCACAGGCACAATCTCCATATACTGTATTGTTGTTATTATTGTGCTATAATCTAAATCTGTGCTGCATAGGTATTCTGCAGTATGTAATCGGCAAGTCAGATCCGCTGTTCCCATAAACATATCTAAGCTTGTGTGAATGTCATGTACAGGAGAATAAAAAGAATATTCCAGCTCATCTGGGTGTAGCTCTTTCCAAAGGCCATGAAGGCCCTATTGTCCCGCCATTGCTGGAACCCACTGGTCAAAGCTTTACAGGGAGCACTTGAAAGTGGTAGGAGGGAATGGTTGTTATTACAGTCCAAGACCAGATTCCAATCTCCGCCCCATAGCACCCTGTGTTCTAGGTAAGAGAAGTTTTAGAGTGTCTAAGAATTGTAATTGTCGGATGTTAGGTGCATACATTTTGACAGTTGTAAGTGGGGTGCCAACGAGGCCAATAGTAAACAAATCCCCCTCATCCACATTCGTGCAAGTTATTATGCAAGGTACTCCTGGAGCCAGTCAAATCAATGTACCGTGGAGTAGGTAGTACCCCATATCTGTCCCCGATTTGTTTTCTCCTATTTGTGCAATTTCTTCAAAGCAGGCTATGTGTACTTTACTGCCCCTAAGGAAAGATTGTAAATGGTACCATTTCATGGGTGAGACCAACCCTCGGACATTACAGGAGAGAAAGGTGTTGACTCATGGTGGCATGATGGATCCCCCGAAAGAAGGGATCGCCTTGAATCTCCACTCTCTCTCAAAGGTAAAAGGAAGGCAAGAATGAGGCATCTTGAAAGATAGTGTGAGAGCACATGATAAATCCGTCTGATACAATTTCCCTATGAGAGGTGTTTGTAAAGTAAAACGTTGTGTAGCACTGTGAGGTTTCTGATGACAGTTAGTAAAATTAACAATGGTCACATCACCCCAGGTCAGCGCATAACAAGCTCTGACCACCCCAACAACTAGCATGAACTTATACAAACTGAACTTGGATCTAGTGCTTTTGCAATTTTGCAGTACCATATATATGTATAAAATGATCTCCACCTGAGACTCTGATGCACCGCTCCACCTTTGTAAGAACTATAATGACCTGTAATCAATGTTCATTAAGACCTTCTGAAGAATCATTTGTTACCCACCTCAGCACATCGCAGAAGAAGTTAACCATTGACCCAATATATCATCAATATAATCTGTTGGGAGCTCAAGCGGAATCGTTTTCTGTCATAGTGATGACAGCAAGGCTTCCCTGGGAACAAGGCACATCACCTGGTGCTGTGGACTACGGTCCTCTATTCAGTGCATCTAATTAAGTTAATCTCTAGTGGATCAACTGATTTAGATACACAGCGAAGTCTGATGAGCCCACAAATCTAACACCATTGTGGTTTGTACAGCTGCAGCCTGTTCTTTAGTTAGGGCTTTCACCAAGCCCTCAGACGGGGTGCACAAAGAACGCCTTACCTCACCCCAGTGGCCTCTGTCCAATGGTATTCTGGGAGCTGAGCCTGCATCAGCTCTGCAGAGCTGCCATCTTGCATAATGAGATTGGGTGTATCGGCCCTTGCCTGGTCGCCGAGATATTGTCGCCACCGTACTCATGGTGTCCAGGACAGTCCAGGGTGCTCTACGAAGCGCCATTACCAAGTTCCAAGGCCAGGACAGAGTCAGGTTATATTCAGTGAGGCAGGAGCTCAATGCTTAGATGTCCACCATCTAACGCGGCTTAGCCATGCCCCCAAAAGTTTCCTGTTTGATGACGCTGAAACCAGCTGAGAGGTCAAGAAGAGTGAGAAAGCAGGGGCTGCCAATGTGTCATATTTGAACAGTGGTGCAGAGTGTTTTGTCAAATGCCTGAAGGCATAAGAGTTTGGAATGCCTCTGCTTTGTAGGGTCATGATCCTGTAAAGCTTTAATAACCTGACTGATAGATTTGCTGTCACTGGCTTGAGTGTAATAGACCTAGGTAAACTGAAAAACTGCCTGCTGTCTGATGTCCCAGAGTGTAAGAGCTCTTTCAGCTGAAGGACTAGTTTGCTATCACAGGTCTGACCCTGTAAAAACTTTGTAAATTTGTAGATTGTGTTACTTAATTTATCTACGTCCATAAGATCTAAGTAACTTGAGTAACAGCTCTGTTGTACTATATCAGAAACTGTAAGATCTGTCTAACCTCAGGCAGAGGCATGCTGTCAGGTGCCTAAGCTTGTAAGAGATCTGTACACTGTGCTATATTGTGCTATATTAGCATATGCCTGGGCCTGTAAGGTATGTGTGACCTGAAAGACAACTTTGCTTGCCATGTTGAGATTATAAGATATAGTGCTGCTGTCGAATGCGGAGCCAGGGCTGGGAGAGCTGTATAACTAGTGGCTAGTTCATCTGCATGCCAGTTTAACCAATAAAATCTCTGCAACCTGAAGAATATGTTTGTTGTCCGATGCCCGAGATATCTGTCTAAGAAGAATATTGATAGTTTGAACAGGTCCCTGACAATCCTAATCACTTACATAGATTTGTCTTACTGATATAGTGCAAAAAGTGTTATTTGGAAAGTGTGAAAAGTAAAGTTGGTATGGGTCAGGCTTATGTATGAAAAACATAGGAGTTTGTCATTCACTATTATTCTACAGATGAGATCTGTGTAGCATGACATATCTAACTTACATAGTTTTCTTCAAAATTCAAAGCATGCACAAGCTTGTCTAGAAAGCCTCATTCTTTCCTCTCAAGTTATTTTCTGCATACAATACACACATTGGCATGTTCCTTTAAAAGGTGAGCACCAACCTATTGGCTTTGCCAGTGTTTGTTTGTTTTTACTTTACCATTCTAAAATGGATGTTGGTCGTATTGGAATGATAAAGCAAAAAAGCCACTGCTGAATCCCAATCCATGGACACACACCGCAACCATCTTGGAACGGTTATAACCCATTTCAAGATGGGCGGCATGTACACACATGCACCTGCATGTGTTGTGACACATATGCACACATGCATCGTGACTCACAGAAGGCCATTTTGGATGTTCTACTTTACCATTGCAACATGAGAGACAGCCATTTTAGAATGGTAAAGTGAAAATAAAATGTATTATTCTTCTTTCTCAATTCAAAATTCAAAGAGTACATATTCGGGGTAGTGTGCGTCAGAATTAAAAAGCAAACTGAAATTCAACAACCACAATCTGTCTCGTATATCCCATCCAGGGACTAACATATTTATTAAAAAGTATTTGTGAACCACATAATCATATTAAAAACATATTAATGAAAAAAACCTTGTACATAAACACAATATACATAAATCATTTTAATCCACTGCTCTGTAAAAAAAAGTAAAAAATCTGTTGACGTGGCGTATCTGTAGAAATCAGATTGGTTCACTTCACCTTTTTCGGGACATAAATATTAAAATCAAGAACTATAACAGAGAATCAACCAGTTGCTAAATGCATTATATATTCAATTACATGCAGTTTGCAATTTACTCAAGTACAAATTGTATTATTTAATACCCCCATCCATTATGTATCTCGATATTTATTCAACGTTTTATCCAGGATTATATGCATCTATGGAATTTCACAGGATGATTGCATCCCGCCCACCATCTATTGGACCTCGCACCTTTGGATAGATTAACAATATTCTTATGGTGTACTATTGCACCCTATTAAGGTTTAGTAAACCTATATGTTTAATCACTCGCTTCCCTCATGCTAATCAATTTAATCTTTTGAGGACCTTCATTTGTAGGGGCACCCATATACTTTATTCAGTACTTGTGGATATTGGATGTATAAAATGTATGAAATGTTTTGTGAGGGTGTCTAAATTGTGAGCTTCCTATATAATTGCCTTTAGAAGGACAAAGATGAGGGCCATACTAATACTTCAGAGTATGTTGTCTAGTTCCATGAATTGTAACCCTTTATTTTAACCATTGCTGGGTGTGTCACTTAAATTTGACAAAGGCTACTTGGTAATCAAAAGAAAATCTGTGTACGGATAATTGGAGTGCCACCTTTTGCTGTTCTGATGGATGTGAATCTTTCGGATATATTCATTCTCCAAAGGCGCCAGTCTGAATTTTTCAGCAGTACTTCTGCACGCCGGGGGACGGCGTCATACGACTCCGTGATGACATTGACTCCGGTTGTGACGTCAGCAAGTCATATACGTACCCTCCGGTACGTGGATGTCCGTTTCTTCTTTTTTGCGCTGCAACGCGGATCTGGAGGAGCGGTTTCTCTGGCCGTTTTCTGGAAGACCTCGACATTTTTTGTCGGTTGGAACAGTGTGCCCTTCATGTGTTCAGGTTTTAAGCCTTGTGCGTCTTGTGCACAACAAATGTCGGCCACTGACCCTCATTCCATTTGTATGTGGTGTTTCCTGTCAGAAGCTGAAGCCGAAGGCACTCACAGAACGCCGGACGAAACTTCTGTCGGCGCGGTTGACGCGGTCCTCGGAGACTTCAGGACGGCCACAGTCTTCTTCTCCTCATTCGGCAGGCGATTCACTTGGCCTTTCAGAAGCTAGGGCCGTTCCTGTGGACTTCACTCAGAACTATCGACGTCCCAAGGTAAGCACAGGCGGATGAAGCTGCGGCACCCCCTCACTTTGCCGCATGGAGACTCCTTCTCTCAGGCCTCCTCCCGATCGCCGGTTGAGGAGGCGGGTCAATGACCCCACTCCCATTCCTCCCCGTCTTTCCAGGAGCCGGGGCATCGCTGGCCCGAATGAGAGATTATTATAACTCTCTTCATCTTATCTCTGGGTCTCCACCTTCCCACTGGTGCGCCGTCGGCCCCATGGAGGTGAGAGTAGCCATCCCAGTGGGCTCACCCTTGGTGTCAGTTGGGCCCTCTCAGTCATTGGGTCGGCGCCGGTCGGACAACTCTGCTTCGGCACCGGTGCACAGCCCTTCGAGATTCCACCTTCGGTGTCTATCCTCGATCAGCCGGCAACGGCTTCTGCGGCATCAATAGAAGCCATTTCGCCTCCTCTCGACGTAGAGGCGTTGCCTTCTCTGTGTCGATCGACGTCAGGTGTGGAGTCGATGGAGCCTTCTGTGGGGAAGGTTGTCCTTCCGCTTCCCTCTCATGGTGGTACTTCTGAAGGTCACCTTTCCGGAGATGATACGGAGGAATCGGGGCTGTTGCAGCCTATATCTGAGGTTATTCCACCTCTCATAGAGGAGAATTGGCTGTCAGCACTAGGGGAGGCTAGTGAGTTGGATTGGAGGCTTCCCCCAGATTCAAAACTTCTTTCCCCTCCTAGCCTTGCTACTGAGGCGAGTTCCTCCTTTGTGGACATGTTAAGGAGAGTGGCTATGGTCTTAAAGTTATTTCTTTCTTCTGTGGAAAAGTCTACTGATCCCATGATTGATATCCTCTGTCAAGGTCAGACAGGGGTTGAACTTTTTCTCCCATATAGTGAGGCCCTGTACAACAGTTTGTTGGGAACTTGGGCTAAGCCTGATGCAGTAGTCTCTGTGGCTTGTTATGTTTCTCGCAGGTACCAACCTGCTCCTCAAGACCTGGCTTGTCTTCTAAGGCATCCTACTTCTCGTATTTGGAGGTACAGGCTGCTTCAGCCTCACAGAATATGGTTTCTCTACCTAATAGGTTTCCTGTCACAGGGAGGTGTAACCACCTCCCAGACAGGACTTAGTGCATTGGGCTGGGGTGGGGGTGCTTGCCAGCGCCACCAGACTGCTTTGAAGGGCACATTTGGTGCCCTCCTTGCATACTACAGTTGGAACCAGTTCAGGGAGCCGTTGGCTCCCACTCTGGCGCGAAACTGGACAAAGGACATGGGAGTATACTCCCCCCTGTCCAGCCCCTCCTCTGGGAGGGACTCCTGAATCGTCCCAACCCTTTCTTTTGGGTACTTAGGGGCTTACCTGTGGGTGGCTCTTCAGATTCGTCGTGGGACAAGATTCAGATCCGCAACCACTTGATCTTCAACCATCTGGGCACGTTGAACTTCGCTTTGGGAATCAAGACTGGATCTGGAAAACTCTGATGCTCCTGGTCTCATCGTCCTGTCAGTTTTCTGCGTGGTCTGTGCCTGTCTCCATCCAGGTTCTTCTCCAGGCCTGTGGGCATCAAAGACACCTGAAGGAATCTCCCTTGGAGTGAAGGAGTCACTCCCCTGCATCTGCAGGCACCGCAACTAAGCTGACCAGTCCTACAGACTCCGAAAGGCTCAGCAACACAGGCAGTGGTTCTGCAACTCCCTCGAGGCCTGCACTGTTTTCTCAGCAAGTTTGAAGCCAGTATCCCTCTTCGGAACCGCTGGAGCAGTACCCCTTTGCACCGCGTCGACTTGCTGTTGCCAAGGCTTGTTGACTCTCTTCTCCAGAGATCTTCGGGCTCCAAGAAGCTCCAGCCTCCAGCATCTCCTGCTACCAAGATCTTCGTCCTCACCACATCCTCTGCACCGTGGGCCTGCATTCTTGGTGAGCTGCTCGAGGTCCTCTTGCAACTCCTGTGAGTCCGGCCTGTGGTCCTCTTGAGGGTCTTCTTTGGCTCCAGTGGGCTCCCCTGCTTGCTCCGGGCCTGGTCTGACTCTGCTGTGCTTGGTGAGTCCCTTTTGGACCTTGCTGGTCCCGACACTGCACCCTCTTCGTTTTCCTTGTCTGTTGCTGCTGCCAAGGCTTGTTGGTGCGCCCAAAGACACCGACTCGCTGGCTTTCGACTTCCAACGTGGGATAGCTTATGAACGGCTTGTGGTCTTCCACAGCATCGCCTGGTCCTCACAGCTGCAGTGACAAGGTCACCGTCAACTCTCCTGCATCTTCCTTCACAGGTGGTCATTGGTCTTCCGTGCCTCCTGGTTACTCCTGAGTCACAAGACTCTGTCTCCTCTGCTTGCAGGTGCTCCTCTTCAAGAATCTACCCTTGGATTCCACCAGACTCTTTCACCTTCTTCGCCAGTGGCATCTTCACTGAAGTCCTCCATTGTGGTCTGCGGCGGTTTCCGACGTCACTTCAGACCTATGCACCTGCTTCGCTGGTTCCTGGGGTATCCATGGGTGGGATGACTCTCCAACCTTCCATCTTCCACAAAGTTTCTTCAGAGTCCACTGGGAAGGGTACTTCTTCTTAAAAACTGCAACTGCGCTTCCTTTGACTTGCATTGAGTACACGGCTGTGTTTCCACTCTGCACACAGCCTCAGGGGGGTTCCTGGGTACTTACCTTGGGTGGTTCCTTGGGTCCCCAGCTCTTCGGAGTCTTCTGGTCCAAGTCTCGACTTTGGTCGCTGGTCGCATTCCACTTTATTGGTATATGGTTTGGTCTCCAAGCAAGGGTTCATACGGACTAGGTGTACTCGACAAGATGGCAGATATTTAGAGGAACTTGACAGGGGTGCCCACTGTCTCCCATTTTTTTGGTGTTGCTGCTCGAGTCGCTGGTGTTTGCTAAGAACTAAGGAATGTGACTGGGGTATTCTTATACATAATGAAGTGCATGCTGTGGCCTGGTATGCGGACGACGCTTTGCTCTTTTTAGAGACCCAGAGACGAGCGTTTCACCTTTGATCTCGCTATTTACCGACTTTGGAGCCATATCTGGCTTTAGTGTCAATTGGAAGAAATATTGTCTGTCCCCATTACGGGAACCATTCATTACTGAACGCCAGCCCTGTATTGGGGATTTAGTGCAATGGGAATGGGAAACTTTTAAATATTTAGGCATCCAAATATACCATATGAGTGAATGGTAGTAATCTGGATAAATGTGTATCTGGCCTTCGACGATGGGAACCATTTTGGACCAAGCTACTATTGTTGCCTCAAAGTAAGGTGGTAAACGGCAAAATGATTTACTCTAGTTACTTTATTTCTTGATGGTGCTTCCACTGACTCTCCCATTTCCTTTCTTTCAAGCTCTTAAGTGTATTCTATCGATGTGGGCCTAGCAGAGGTGATGTCTCTCTAATGAAAAGGCCAATAGATGTGGGGAAATGGGGATACCAAACTTACAAATATAATACTTGGCTCGATGGTTAGCAGTGGAGACGGGCCTCTAACATATAAATCTTGTAAACATTGCTAGAGACACTGATCTGTCACGCACACTATATGATACAGGAAGGATGGGACTTACTATCCCCGTTCCCTATGCATGGTTAAATCATGTTGGTGTAAATACACATGAAGACTGGGATCTGCTGTCCCGTACTCCCCAGACCGCGAGCTGTCGACCATACCATACCCAACTAGCAATAAAGGGCAAGTGGCACACCATACATGATTGGACACAGAAAAACGGAAAAATATCACAGTACTGGGAGATAGATGGATAGATAGATAGATAGATAGATAGATAGATAGATAGATAGATAGATAGATAGATAGATAGATAGATAGATAGATAGATAGATAGATAGATATAGATACATCCTACTGACTGTCTCCAGTAGGTAGTTATAGTTGTGACCATGTTTCCTTAGGAAAAGCATTTTTGACTTGCCTATAACTTTGGCGTAGTTTAATGAATCTTCACGAAATTTTCCAAAAACATTGTGCCAGTGATTCTTGTTGCGCCTGTAAAGTTTGGGGTGATCCGTTAAGCCGGGGGAAGGTGTAAAAAAATGTGTTTTTCCCGTGTTAATTTCCACTGGACGGAATTACACCGATTTGGCAGAAAGCTAGCTTTTGGTTAGTAGATTACGCTTTTGAGGTGTCGCCTGAGTCAGCGCGCATGCGCTTCTCTGCGAGGCTTTTAGTAAGGGCTTTTAAACTCTAAACACATGCTCGTGCGTGTGCTTTCTTTTTTATCACCCGCAATTGGCCTTTGCATGCGTCTTTCTAAGAAAGACAGCACGCAATTGGTCCAAGGCGGGTGCATGTCCCGCCTTCTCTGTCCCCTGGTCTCGGGTGCGAGCAGCAGCGCCATCTGTTTCCAATTATCGCGCCCGCATCTTGCGGTCGCTTTAATTGGAAACAGATGGCGGTCAGCGCTGGTTATTTTGTTTCCCTTACAGCTCGCACATTGCACACCACTAGCGGGACGCTGATCTCGCTGTTCTTTAATTTAAGTTAGGCGTGTTTCCTGTGCCTTGTTTGCCCGCCCCCACCATCCCTCCCAGATCGCTGTTTTTTTTCCACCCTTAAAGCGTGTGCACACCACTCACGGGACGCTGTACTTTAATTTACATTCGGCATGTTTCCTGTGATTTTTTTTTTTTTATATAGTCCGCAACGCAGTTGGGTGGCGAAACGGATTCCCGGCTGGTCCTTTAAGACTTTATCAGAGGAGGCTCCTCACTTCTCCCCGCAGCGTGTGGGGACGGACAGTCCCGCCAAAGAACACAGAGTTAATCAGGCTGAACTTTGACCCCAAATAAAAAGAGGTTTCTGGCACGACCCAGAACATCTGTGTAATATTTTCATATCTCAGTGGGGGTCAGGGTGACATTTGCCATTCCTCATTCACGTGGCTAACTCCACAGCCTGAATTCTGTTTCGAGACCTGACATATTGCGCGTTTTGCATCATCCCCGGGTTGGCAGGCTCGTGGCCCCCAGGCCATGTTCGAGGGCATGGGGAAGTGTGCGGGAGGGGGCGGGGGGGGGAAACCGTATGAGTTGCCAGTGAACACGCCTGGCACTGGGCCGTGGTGGGAGTGACCGAGAAACGTTTGTTCTTCGTAATATTGCTCTAATATCTAAGCCAAGGATGCATCTCAGTGAGTTGAGCAACAAAAGGAAGTGTATGTATGTGTTTGCGTGCGTGCGTATCTGTGCGTGCGTATGTGTGTATCTGTGCGTGTGTGTATGTGCGTGTATGTATGTGTGTGTATGTGTGTGTGTATGGGCGTGTGTGTCTTTCTCTGTAGATCAAAGGTTCCCATCTCTGCAGGGCCCCCTCTGCCTTTCATCCTTCTTCGTTTGGTGCCATCCTCCCTCTGACACGTCATTGCAGTACCCGCTGCCTGTGTGTGGCTCACGCCCCTGCATAGCTGCCAAGGTTTCAGATTGCTTGTGTGTGACATTTTCATAATTTCAGTGTAATTATGAGTGACAATCAATGACTGAGTGACACTTTCTCGCGAGCAAAATCAAGCAATAAAGATGTAAAAATGGCCTCGACAATCGCCCCTCTTTACCAAACACTCTGTGTCAGACCTTTCAGGGCTCCAATTTTTACCCGATTCAAACTTGCAATGTGCATATTCTAGTGCTTTCAGTCGCATATGGGACATTGTAGCAGTAGAATACAGAAGTCACTGACCACCACTGCCCCAACTAGGATAAAATTTAGTGACTGTTTTAATCAATCGAAGATTTCATGAGATTAATGTAAAAGAATGCTTTTCTCTTTTAGTTTGCTTCATTTGCCAGGTCAGCTCTTCACCACTTGAGCTGTGTGTTCTTTATCCAGGCTGGGAGGGAGGGTCACGGGCTGCAGAAGCATGCAGGAATTGATGCAGTGCCCAAAGGCCTGGTCTGCTAGGTCGGTGTGTGCGCTGTTTTTTTGGCTGTTTGTGGCCCTGTTTTGTGGTCTGCTGTGCCAGTTTTCACTGTTGATTTGCCGGTTATTAAACAACATAACATGGCTCAAATTAATTAAGTGTTCCATTCCTTGCAAAAAGCTTGTATGATGTGTCTGAAACCTGGCACAATGTGCAAGCATGGGTCTGGTCGCTTAGTGGGGCACTTTTATTTTGGTGCCTGCGCCTGATTTCTGTCCCAGTCTAACTTTGGTCGGAGCAGACGGAGAGTCAAAGGCCGTGTGATCTCTCCTCGCTGGGTAGTGTTAATTATCCGGTGTCTGCGGGCCGAGACAGACAGTGATAGAGTAAGTGACACTCGCAGGCCTACGTGTGCCCCCTCAAAAACACCCATCCACAGTAGCACGACCTCTTGAAGAGAGGAAGAAACAAGACACCATTACACCCATGATGAGAGAAGCTCCACAGTACCAAGTGCTTGAAAACGCAGAAGGAGACATGAGCAGGCATTGGGAGGAAGTTATTATTAAACAGATAGGCATTTTCATAAAAATCATATATACGAACTACGGGGGTATAATCATATTAGCACACATGCTGCAGGTGACTGTGAGTGGAAACTGTGAGGGGGCGGACTCACCGTCCTGCTCTTTTTCTTGATGTTTGTGTGCAGCTGTTGTCACCACTTTATTCCGGTTTTTTTAACGCTGCTGTCTGCGTAGTGCAGTTAGATGACGGACGGGGAAAGCAGGGCCCATTGGTCCTGCAGAGAGCTAGACAGAGCTGCGAAGAGAAGCAGCCAGCCACGACTCTGCCTGTACCTCCCGCTGCAATCGTTGTTACTCCGTGATGTGACGTCACTGGCTGCAGAACTCTCACTCGGCTGGGCCAAGCTCTGGCTCGGAAATAAGTATTCGCCGGCAGCCATAATTATTTTGCCCCACATCGCGGGCGGCCTGGCAGTGCAGCATGTGCGATTAGCGGTGCTGCGAGGGAGCCGGGCACCAGGATTCCAGCGCCGCCCGCTAACCATTGAGCAGCAGGCCTCCACCTCCAATTTCCCAAATGTAACTCCTGCGCGCACCCTGTCACAGGACGTGACGTCGGGTCCCCACGCAGTACCACGGCCAAGTTGCCACACATAAGCTTAACTGGGTCAGGCCCCGGCTCACTCTGTAGTAGCTTTTGGGCACTACCCGGCATGATGACGCCACTCTGTCTGACTCGGACAGAGCCCCGCGGCGCAACGAAAATCTCAAAGATATATTGTAGCCCCAATGCCTGGGAGCCTGCTCAGCTGCTGGGAGCGCTCCGACCCTGTGGGAGCAGCCTGCGCAGGTTACAGGTGCGCGCTGCCAGCTGCCACAGACACGCTATTTTGCAGCGCTTCAGTGCACAGCTGAGACTATGCATTATGCGTGACAATGCATTTCAGTGCGGTGATGCGGAGCACCACACTGAAATGCGTCAGTCTAACGCCTGATGCGTGGTACTTGGCAGGACTGCCCCTGCCACAGACCCTAGAGACTGAAGACTCACAGCAGCAGTCTGTCTGGCAGCACAGTCCCAGCATGCCACCGGGGTGCCAGTGACACTCCTTCAGCTACACTGGCTGCCAGTGAAGGCACGAGTCTCCTTTAAAGCACTGACAGTTGCCCTCTCAGCCTTTTATAAGACCGGCCCAAGTTACCTTCTGAACAGGATGACCCCCCCCCCCACACACACACACACACACACACACACCTCCCCAAAAGAGCCCTACGCTCCCAGTCGGCCCATTTCCTATCCATTCCATTCACCAATAGAAAGAAAAGGGCGGTTCTGCTGCTCGGCGATGGCAGCTAAACTCTGGAAGGAGCTTCCCTTCGCCCTCAGATACATTCCGGATCACAAATTATTCCACAAACATTTGAAAAGCCGCCTGTTTAAGGGATTACATGCCTCCTACCCTCTCTCCTGGCTCTGCCTAGTGCCGGGACACACTCGTAGTATCCAGGCACTCTACAAATCCTTTCATTCATTCAATCATTGGGGCGCTATACAAACGGTTGTTACTGAGGTATGTACTTCAGGGAGGGAGGCACTAGTTGCTTTCATCTCACTGAGGGTGTGGACTGGCCTTATACAGGCCACTGCCTGGCTTCAGATGTCTGTCTCTGGCAGAGACGTTTTAAGCCATGGGCAAAGTGGGCCCCAGTCTCCCGGGGAAGGGGGGGGGGGGGCTGCTAGAGCCAGCTCCCTTCTGCAGAGTCTTGCCCTGATGACCTTGAATAATACATATTGTTTCTGTACGAATTTCCTTTAATTTATTTTTAATGTGTATGGTGTATGGGCGTCTATTACAGTCATTTTGCAGAGAAATGTATTTCTTTTTCAACACTGTGCAACATCTGATTATTTTCTTTGAGATCAAGTGCAGTTAGCAGGGCTGTGTTTTCTTGCACTCTCCGTGTGTTTCCCCCATAGCTGCCAAGGTTTCAGATTGCTATGTGACATTTTCATAATTTCAGTGTAATTATGAGTGACATTTCAATGAATATGAGTGACATTTTTTCGTGAGCAAAATGAAACATATAGGGAAACATACGTATCAGAAATTACACCCATTTGATCAACAAGAAACTCTAAAAAGTCCCTGAAGACACAACATTCATCTCAAATTATTTCATGCATTCATTCACTCTTTGTGGATGTAACAAGTTACCTACACGCATGACATTTTTGTGCGTTTCAAATGAGTGAAATATAAATTAAGAAAACTATGCCTCCGACTCATTTTGGTGTAAACTAATTGGAATTACGGCCTATTACTGTTAAAGCATATGCCAGCAGCAGTCAGAATGAACTTCAGTACAGAGTCAGAGACTTAGTGTGCGACTTCCCCAGGCTGCCAGTTCACAATGCCTGGGGGAGTGTGTCTGCCCATCGGAGCGCTTCACTGGTGACGTGTCAGTGGGGCTTGTGCTGAGAGCCCGTCTCAGGGCTGCTGTAAGTCCACCTGCATGAGAGTCTGCTGGCTGCAGACATGAAGAATGTCATGACGAGCCGCGTTAGAAAGAGAAGACGTAAAGAATGCTTACTTAGAGTAGTGCAACTTGTTCTCTCTCTGCTGCCCGTGGCACGGCAGTGAGCCCAGGACTGAGCCGTACGGCGGGGGTGAGATGTGCGCCTGCCTCTCGTGGACGGCGGCCGGCGCCGCACATGCCAGCCTGCAGCAGCAGTGTGCACACTGCAGCTGTACGCCAGTCTCCCCGCACACGCTGCGCAGCGGCCTCTCATGCGGCGCTGCCATGGTGTGAGACTCTGCGACTCAGAGTCCCACTGCCGACCGCTTCTTCTCAGCCTCCGAGCCTCACACTTCCTGCGGCTGCTTCCTGTTAAACCAAGAGGACGTGAGGTAATCGCGCCAGGCGCCGCACTGCCAGCCGCAGCTGCAGCCAGTTATCGCACGACTTGTGTGTCTGAGAGGGCAGGCCCCGGGGTCCCGGTAATTTTAATTGGGCAGGGGTGAGTCTCGACGTCACATGATGTCAGCGCCGCGGCGGGAATCAGCCAGCACTCTGCAGCTGCCTGCAGTTTTGCAACATTGTAGCTTATTAGCAAGCATGACAATGAAGCATTTGGGCACCCACGGGCTCTCAGAGCAGCAGGATCCGATGTCAATTACTGTCTCCTGGCCTGCAGGGAGCGAGAGCTGTCAGTGTGCACTCAGCACCGAGCAGCCGCCCATGACCACCCCCCCCCCGCGCACAGGTCAGAGAGGCACCACCACCAGCCAGGCAGCGCACGCTAGCAGCACCCTGGCATTAATTTAGCCAGTTTCAGCGCCGCCGCGCGCCAGCAGAGAATCAGGGGCAAATGCGTGACAATGCATTTCAGCGCTGTGATGCGGAACACCACAGTGAAATGCGTTAGCGTCACGCCTGATGCGTGACACTTGGCAGGACTGTTTCCCCTGCCAAATACTTGTGGTTTGTGTGAAAGGTTTAAGGGCCAGACTAGTCTGCAGACATATTCTGCTCCTCTGTTGCTGCCTCTCGGGCTCTGCGGCACGGCCATTGGAGGAGGGGGCAGAGGTGGAGCCGGGGTCGCTGTATCTCCTTTGCAGCTCCCTTCTGCTAAACCCTTCATTAACTTTAAAGAGGCTTCAGAGGCAGACCGGCTGGCTGAGACACTCTTGGTTACTCAGGGTGTCCGTTTCATTTTGCAACATTACTTCTGTCAGCCTGTTAATTCATAAATGCACTTAAGAATTATCAGGCTGACAAAACAAATGTTGCAAAATGAAACATACTCGCTGTGTAACCAAGAGTGTCTCAGCCAGCCGGTCTGCCTCTGGAAAGGTTTTAAGGCAGCTCTTATCACGGTGCCTCCGGCAGAGCCCGGAACTTGAAAACTAATTATCTGCTGAGTGCAGCAAGCACAGAGCACTCTCAGTTAACAAAAAGAAACATTTAACAAGCAGTTAACAAAAAGAAACATTCAGGACTAAAAGTAACAATATACCATCTCACATGCAGGCTTTAATCAAATCTGTTAGAAATCCCTTCCATTGCCCTGCACACTGTCTTTTCTTAACCTCTTTAGAGGTTCCTTTCCACACTGACCAGTTTGCCTCCCTTTTTTCTACCAATTGCATCCTTACACCATCATACTAGTGGTAAATGTAAACCTCTTATATCTTCAATTTTAATTTTGATGACTTAGAAGGTCCCAAAGGTGTGTGTGTAATTGGGAGGAGCTGTATGGGGTATGTTTGTGTGTGTGTGTGTTCTTTCTGCCAGTGGGTGTGAAACTTTGCAAGCATGTCGGTCTACCTACGTGTGCTAATGGCCATCTGTTGTTTGCTCTGAATAGTGCATGCATGTGTTCATCGGTGTGTTTATTTGTTGTATAGCTCTTCAATCCCTGGCAAAACATGTACCCAGGATAATATCCTGCATAGCTAAAACTTATAAGGCGAGACCTATTGGCTATGCCAATGCTTGTTGTTATTTGGTGTAAATCTGTTCAGTAGTTTTAAGAAATTAAGCCTTCGCAAATAATGACAAGCTCGTACAGAGATCTACAGAGCTCTGATTGGCTGCCATCTCTTCAACCAGGAAGTGTTGGCAGCCATTTTGGGACTCTGCTTCAGCCGAGTCCCAAATAAAACCGCAAAAAAAAGAAAAGGGGGCAGGGTACAAATACCCTACCCCTCTAGCCTTGGTCTATGGGGTCCCTCTGGAATCCAGGCAGTGCAAAAACACATTTTTCTTTTCAGTTCACAGCAAAATTTGCGTATATTTGTGAATATCAGCATGAATTGGGAAAAAAAAACCTTGCGTGGTCTCCCGTGCTCGTTTTCAATAAAGCCCCCGGGTGGGTCAGGTCCCATGGGCATGCAGAGTTTATTTTTAAAAAATGGAGTGGGCGCACAGGGCCCCCCTCAAGGACTACATGATGCCCCGCGGGCCACCTCCTCCCCGGCGCTAATGTCCTTGTTAATCAGGGTGGAGGAGCAGCGCGGACCCCCCGGGGACTACCACCTCCCCAAGGCTAAAATAAATATTATAAGGGGGCACGTGGACCCTCCATGCCCGGGGACCATCCCCTCCCCAGGGCTAAAATAAACATTCAAAGAGGGGATCCGTGCAGAGCCTCGGCAACCACCACCTCCTCAGGGCCAAATATTTTTTTTAAATGAAGGTGGCCCCCCCACCTCGGCCATATACAGCCCTGGGGCCACCACCTCCCCAAGAGGCCCCCCCATAACAAAGAATTCGCCCTGTGGAGGTGGTAGTCCCCGGGGCACGGGGGGTCTAAGAGGCCTCCCCATTTTGTTTTTCAAATGTGGCCCAGGGAGGTGGTGGTTCCCGGAGCCCAGGGGGGTCCATGAGGCCTTCCCATTTTAAAACAAATAAGCCCCAGGGAGGTGGTGGTCCCCGGGGCATTAATAAGCCCCAGCCAGTGTGTCCCCCCTCCTTTATTATACAAATTCGCCCGGGACCTTGCCCACCAGGGGGCCAATTACCAACAAAACGCAGGAGTCTGCGCTTTTTTTTTTGTTGTAGTTTCTTTTCGCAGATCCCGAGTGAGCTTTTTTTTTAAATGCTTTTTGGGCCCTGCGGGACCAGCCCCCCCCCCCCCCCCCGAAAGGCCTGGGGGGGTCAGGGTATTTCTACCCTGACCCCTTTTCATTTTGAAGGTTTTTTCTGGGACTCGGCCCAAGCCGAGTCCCAAGATTGCTGCCAACACTCTGGTTTGAAGTGTTGGCAGCCAGTCAGATCTCAGCACGAGATCGAGAGGGGTTGCGGATCCTCCGCGTCCCTATATATACAATTGGAAATTTATTTAAATAACTCCGCTACTACTGTACGGATTTACACCAATTTACTATAGGTCGCTTTCTGGACCAACCGCTACCTTTCTGCCAAATTTGGTGCAAGTCCGTTGAGCAGTTCGGGCTGGGCCCATTTCTAAAGTTCCTATGGAAATTAACATAGGGAAAACCGGTTTTGGGATTCACCCTTTTTCTCGGCCCCCGCTTGACGCATCACCCCGAAACGTTTAACCCCTTCGCTGCTAGGCCTTTTCCCCCCCTGTGCTAAGCCTTTTTTTGGCTATTTGGGGTAGTTCGCGCTTAGGCCCCTGTAACTTTTTGACCACATAAGGTATCCACGCCAAATTTGCGTCCTTTTTTTCCAACATCATGGGGATTCTAAAGGTACCCAGGGTTTATGGATTCCCCTGGAGGGGACCCAGAAATTAGCCAAAATACAGCAAAATATATATTTATTTATTTTGAAAAATGGGGAAAAAGGGCTACAGATGAAAGCGTCTGGTTTTTCCCTGCAAATGGTATCAAAAAGGGGTTGTGGTGCTGAAATCACCATCTTCCCAGCTTCCAGGGACAAGCAGACTTTTGTCAGAAAACCAAACATTTTTACACAGTTTTGGCATTTTTCACTGACATAGCCTAGTTTTGCTATTTTTGTGCTTTCAACCTCCTTCCAGTTAATGGTAGAAATGGGTATGAAAGCAATAATGGATCCTGGAAAGCTATACATTTTAGAAAAGTAGACAAAATTCTGAATTCAGCAAGGGGTCATTTGTGTAGATCCTTCAAGGTTTCTTTATAGAAACTAACAGTTAAATATAGGAAAAATTGAAAATTAGTTGAAAAAAACAGCCATTTGTGTCAACGTTTTCACCTGTAACTTCTAATTATGACAGCTGTTTGAAAGCAATATACCGTTACATCCGCTGGACCCTTCTGGTTCTGGGGATATATAGGACTTGTAGGTTCACCAAGAACCCGACGAACCCAGAGCCAATAACTGAGCAGCGACTTCCAATGGTTTTTTATTATGTATCGGGTATATAGCAATTATTCTGGGAAAATGTATACATGGAAAAATCGGTATGAAAGACACCTATGTATTTCTGAAATGGGAACAAATTATAGAGTTTAGAAACAGTAGATATTTGCACATTTTCGAAGTGGGAATACCCATACTAGCATGAGAATTATAGGTCATTTTTCAAAATGACTTCTTTTTACACATTGTCTTTCATTTGGAAGGCAGAAATGCATCGAAAGTCAATAGGTAATAACAGTGGCTCTACAATTCTGTGTTACCCTAAGTCTCCCGATAAAAATGGTACCTCACTTGTGTGGGTAGGCCTAGTGCCCACGACAGGAAACGGCTCAAAACGCAACGTGGACACACCACATTTTCACAATGAAAAATTACCCCTTTTTTGCAAAGTGCCTAGCTGTAGTTTTTTAACCCTAGCTCTGCCGGCACCTAGGAAAACCTAGCAAACCTATACATTTTTGAAAACTAGACACCGAGGGGAATCCAGGATGGGGTGACTGGACTGGCTCTCACCAGGTTCTGTTACCCAGAATCCCTTGCAAACCTAAACAATTGTCAAACAAAACACATTTTCCTCACATTTCTGTGGTGGAAAGTTCTGGAATCTGTGGATCCACAGAATTCCACCCACCCCGCGTTCCCCAAAGTCTTCTGAGAAAAATGGTACCTCACTTGTGTGGGTAGGCCTAGTGCCCGTGACAGGAAACGGCCCAAAACGCAACGTGGACACACCACATTTTCACAGTGAAAAATGACCCTTTTTTAGGTCTTGCCTACGCAGCGCGCATGCGCTGCATAGGAGACCTTTAGCCGTCGTTTAGCTCTTTTTCGAAGCACATACTCATGCTTGTGACGGCATACACCTTGCGGGAGCGCCAGGGGCGCGCCACAAGCACGAGTATGTGCTTCCATAAAGAGCAGACTGCTCTCCCAAGCGCGCGCACCACTCACGGGCTAATTAACTTTCGCGGCCACGCCTGCTCCCGGGGTTATCTTTACAGCACGCTTCGTGTCAGGCATGTTTTCTGTTGTTTGCCCGAACTCGGAGACATTTCCCTATCCGCTCTTTTAATTTACAAAAACATCTGCCAAAAAGCAGACTACTGCATAAGGAAAGGCAGAAATCTCAGAAACCATAGAGGGGTCCTCATGTGCCCTCGCAGCCGGCAGACCATGGGAAGAGGCTCGTGCATCTTGTGTTTCTGGGCAAACCACCATAAAAAAAAAATGTATGTGTTTGTCTGTAATGCCACAAAAAAAAAGACTGTACGTGCATGCATTCCCAAACACAGTGCAAACTCAGTAACTCTGGAGCCCTGATACACACGAAGAAGGCCCTTTTACAATTACCATATTATTCCGCCCCTTCCCGCCTGCCCCTCCCTTGCGATGCCTGAAGTGTTGAGGCAGTGGCTTCACCAAGTTCCTTCCACGCTCTTCATCGAGGATAATTCAAGCAAAAGTGTGCTTTGTGCATAAGTGGCGCCCCTGGTGCTTCAGCTCCTAATTGGTCACTCCAGTCCGGCCCTCCGCCACACCTCCTGGTGCTGCCCCCTGGCGGCGCGTGCGCTCCTTTCATCCCCTGCCTTTTCTTCCGCTCTCGTGCGCTCAAGGTCAGGAGCTCCAAGTGTCATTCATAATAGATGCGGAGAGCTCTTTATTCCATTCCTTTCTAACTCCATCTCCGCTCCTGCCTCTGCTACCACACACCCGCATGTACAGACCACCCACTAGCTCGGTTCACCACTTTTGGAAAGCTATGAGCCGGCCTCTAGTGCTGGCGGTTGGCACGTGTCCCTTATTGGCAGAAATTATAGGGGCATGTGTCTTCCATTAGGCCCACCTTCTCTTCCACTGTGGCATGAGTTCCACGCTGCCTCTGTCCCCACGCGGACCGGCCACTGTCGCCTCTCCCACTGTTGTTCGCTCCGCAGTGGTCGAGACCCTGTATGTGATTCCCTTTCAGCTGGTATCAGGCACCTCCTTAGCCAGGGCTACATACATGGGTGTGAGTGACCCCGCCCCAATGCAATGTGAGAAGGGTGACTTACAAATCACACCACTTGCTCAGTGTGTAGGCGTGAAGCTTGCATAGACGTTATGGGTCTTGTACATATTCTTCATCAGGAACACCTCCTGCCTCCCGGTGAAGAGGCCAGCTCCAGCCTCTGTCACCGCAGCATCAGGAGCCTCCACCAGCCTTTATCCATCATGGCCTCTTATGGTTTGCCAAGCTAAGCCCTCACCACTGACTCGTTGGTTATGAGTATTAATAGCTATATGACAAACTCAACCTTTCATCCATCCAAGAGTTAACAAGCATTTGCAATGCAATAGGTCTCGCATTTGCGAGAGTTTAAGCTATTGGCATTGTAAATGACAATGCCTTTACTTGTGTTTTAAAAACCAACACGTAAATAAAAGGCATTGCCATTTACAATGCCAATAGCTCAAACTCTCACAACTGCGAGACCTATTACATTGCAAATGCTTGTTTACAAAGTGCCTAGCTGTAGTTTTTTAACCCTAGCTCTGCCGGCACCTAGGAAACCTAGCAAACCTATACATTTTTGAAAACTAGACACCCAGGGGAATCCAGGATGGGGTGACTTGACTGGCTCTCACCAAGTTCTGTTACCCAGAATCCCTTGCAAACCTAAAAATTGTCCAAAAACACATTTTCCTCACATTTCTGTGGTGGAAAGTTCTGGAATCTGCGTGGATCCACAAAATTCCACCCACCCCGCGTTCCCCAAAGTCTTCCGAGAAAAATGATACCTCACTTGTGTGGGTAGGCCTAGTGCCCGCGACAGGAAACGGCCCAAAACGCAACGTGGACACACCACATTTTCACAGTGAAAAATGACCCTTTTTTTGCAAAGTGCCTAGCTGTAATTTTTTAACCCTAGCTCTGCCGGCACCTAGGGAAACCTAGCAAACCTATACATTTTTGAAAACTAGACACCCAGGGGAATCCGGGATGGGGTGACTTGACTGGCTCTCACCAGGTTCTGTTACCCAGAATCCCTTGCAAACCTAAAAAAGTGTAAAAAAAAAACCACATTTTCCTCACATTTCTGTGGTGGAAAGTTCTGGAATCTGCGTGGATCCACAAAATTCCACCCACCCTGCGTCCCCCAAAGTGTTTCGAGAAAAATGGTACCTTACTTGCGTGGGTGGGTCAAGGACCCGCGACAGGCAGGGGCTCAAAACCTATCAAGGCGACATCAAAATTACCTATCACAAACCAACCTGGTTTTGCAAGGGGGGTCCCATGAGTTTTTGGCCCGGGGCTCAGTGGCCATCTAGGGAAACCTACCAAATCCACACATTTCTGGAAACTAGACACCCGGGGGAGTCCAGTGAGGTATGGCTTGCGTGGGTCCCCCAACATTCTCCTACCCAGAATCCCCTGCAAATCTCAAATTTCGCTGAAAAAATCACTTTTTTCTCAAATTTCTGTGTGGGAAAGTTCTGGAATCTGCGTGGATCCACAAATTTCCTCCCACCCAGCATTCCCCCAGGTCTCCCTATAAAATGGTATCTCACGCGCGTTGGTGGGTCAAGGACCCGCGACAGGCAAGGGCCCAAAACCTATCGAGGCGACATCAAAATTACCTATCGCAAACCAACCTGGTTTTGCAAGGGGGGTCCCATGAGTTTTTGGCCCGGGGCTCGGCGGCCATCTAGGGAAACCTACCAAATCCACACATTTCTGGAAACTAGACACCTGGGGGAGTCCAGCGAGGTATGGCTTGCGTGGGTCCCCCAACATTTTCCTACCCAGAAGCCCCTGCAAACCTCAAATTTAGCTGAAAAAAATCACTTTTTTCTCAAATTTCTGTGTGGGAAAGTTCTGGAATCTGTGTGGATCCACAAATTTTCTCCCACCCAGCGTTCCCCCAGGTCTCCCGATAAAAATGGTATCCTCACTTGTGTGGGTAGGCATAGTGGCTGCAACAGGAAATGGCCAAAATCGTACTGTGGAGACTTCAAAATTACCTATAACAAAACTACCTGGTTTTGGTGGGGGGGCACCTGGGGTTTTGGCCCCGGGCTCGGCGGCCATCTTGGGAAAGCACCAAGCCCAAACATTTCTGAAAACTAGAAACCCGGGGGAGTCCAATGAGGTATGGCCTGCGTGAATCCCCCAACGTTTTCCTACCCAGAATGCCATGCAAACCTCAAATTTAGCTGAAAAAAACACACTTTCCACATATTTTTGTGTGGAATCACCGTGCCGGCACAAATGTCCTACCCCACAGCGTTCCCCTGAGTCTCCCGAGTAAAATGATACCACACTTGTGTGGGTGAGGCAAGGGCCTGTGACTGGGAAGAGCCCAAAACATAGGGAATAAGAGCATAGCACCGAGAATTCTAAGTGCTACATTTTTAAAAAAATACGTTTTTAGCCAATTCTGCATTGCTACTGTCCCGATCTGCCCCCCAGGGGGGGCAGAAAGACTGTACCTTTGCGGCGGGGGGGTGGGGGCATTGGCATGCCCATATTGGGCAGCCCCCACCCCTAATTATAATTTGAAAAAAAATCCCTAGTATCTAGTGGGCTTTCTGCCCCCCGGGGGGGCAGAAAGACTGTACCTTTGCGGCGGAGGGGTGGGGGCATTGGCATGCCCATATTGGGCAGCCCCCACCCCTAATTATATATATATTTTTTTAATCCCTGGTATCTAATGGGCTTTCTGCCCCCCTTGGGGGGCAGAAAGACTGTGATTTTGTGGCCAGGGGGGTGGGGGCATTGGCATGCCCATATTGGGCAGCCCCCACCCCTAATTATTTTTGTAAACAAAAATCCCTGGTATCTAGTGCGCTTTCTGCCCCCTGGGGGGGGGCAGATTGGGGGCTACTGCCCCATCTGCCCCCCAGGGGGACAGAAAGACTAAATTTGCCCATTTTCATATGGGGGGAGCAAAGGCCCTTGCCCAAGGGGCCCCTCCCCCCTCTCTGGTGCCTAGTGGGTGGATCCCTGCTTGGGGATCGCCCTCCTGGGGCGATCCCCAAGCAGGGATCCACTAGGAAGGTACCATTGGAAAGGGAGATTCTCCCCTTTCCAACGATACCTCTCCCGTCTTTCTATGTGCTCAGGGGGCTGAGATAGCCCCTGAGCACGTAGAAGGAAACTGAAATGAGCCTCTTGGCTCATTTCAGTTTCGATTTCACTGAAATTATGTCAGCGCGGCGTGCGCGCTGATCGTCATTTCAGGGAAACCAGGGGGCCTCGGGAGCTGGGGAAGCTCTTCCCTAGCTCCCGAGGCTCTTGGGGGGGTAAAGGGAATCCCTCTGGTGCCCGCACCAGAGGGATTCCCAGTGTCATGGCGTCTGACGCGCGGGAGCCGTCCGACGCACATGAGCACTGATGCGTCGGACGGCTCCCGCGCGTCCGACGCATCGAAGGGGTTAAGACAGCAGCTGAAGTGAGTGACAAACTAGCTTGGATTCATCAAACGACACCAAAGTTATTGGGAAATGAAAAAACGCTCTTCCTATGGAAAGTACATCCTACTATAACTACCAAGTTGCGATGGCTAAAAGGTAATATATAGAGATATCTATATCAGACTTGTTCCATTTCAAACCCTATTTGATAATTATGGTCCTAATGTGGTACAGTTCCTGAAATACAACGCCGTGATGGTGGTGCTTGAAACAATATTACATATTGATGCAGTTGAACCTACGAAATGTGAAAGGCTGGGTACATTGCTTACACGTGGGTTGCTGCACAAGGTGGTGACATGCATGCACAGAGCATTGGCCCCAACTTTTTACCTCCAAACGACCTCCCTGAAAATGACTTGGAAGCAGCAGCTGGGGGAAGAAATAGCAGACAAAAAAAGGGCACCGGTTTTAAAATATATTAAAACTGTAAACAGAAACCACAGTATTAAGTATACTCAGTTGAATTTCCTTAACCGTACATATCTTTCCTCAGCGCACAAAGCCAAAATATACCCAGGGGGTGTGTCAACATGCCCCAGATGCACAGCTGACAAAGCAGATTTTTAGGTTTCGCCTAGGCAGCGCTTGCGCTGTCTCTTCGAGACATGCTGTATTCAGGATATGTGCATAAACCTCCACCTACTTCCCGCCCATCTTTTTAATTGGCTCATGTCCCTGTCCTTTGTAAATGGTGGCTTTTCATTGGTCATTAGGCTTTGTAGTCCCTCCTTAGTACCTCCCTGTCTCTTTTTGTAACCACCATGAGGGCACCCCCTATTACATGTGTTGTTACGCCCTAGGTTTTAATTACAACCTCAAGGCACTATTTTCTTAAAGACCTTCAGTCAGGACACTCACTTGGTCCTAAACAAGGTTGGCAGTGGTTACTTTACTCGCTAGCACATCTCACATTTATATTAGACCTTCTATAAATTTCCCTTCATCAGCTCCACATAGAGTACAACCTAATCCGGAATTAATGTAATAATTCTTTTGTCACATTTCAAAGCTACTAATTGTATATATTGAATGTACTGTGGTACTGTCTTGCATGCAATGCCTTATGGGTAGGGTGGATTTACCATATCTTCAAGTTTATGATGCTCACTAGGGACACCTAGGCGCAGCTTGCGGTACTGCACCTTCACATCTCACATTTATATTAGACCTTCTATAAATTTCCCTTCATCAGCTCCACATAGAGTACAACTTAATCAGAATTAATAAAATAATTGTTTTGTCACATTTCAAAGCTATTAATTGTATATATGGACATAGCTGTTTGAATGTACTCGTGGTACTGTCTTGCATGCAATGCATTAGGGGAGTACCATATGTGACCAAAAGTTTGATGCTCACTGGGGACTTCTATGCGCATCTTGCGGTACTGCACCTACACATCTATATAAGTCCTTCTATAAATTTCCCTTCATCAGCTCCACATAGAGTACAACCTAATCCGGGAATTAATATAATAATTCTTTTGTCACATTTCAAACCTACTAATTGTATATATTGAATGTACTGTGGTACTGTCTTGCATGCAATGCATTATGTGGGTAGGGTGGATTTACCATATCTTCAAAGTTTGATGCTCACTAGAGACATCTAGGCGCAGCTTGCGGTACTGCACCTTCACATCTCACATTTATATTAGACCTATAAATTTCCCTTCATCAGCTCCACATAGAGTACAACTTAATCAGAATTAATATAATAATTGTTTTGTCACATTTCAAAGCTATTAATTGTATATATGGACATAGCTATTTGAATGTACTCGTGGTACTGTCTTGCATGCAATGCATTATGGGAGTACCATATGTGACCAAAAGTTTGATGCTCACTAGGGACCTCTAGGCGCAGCTTTCGGTACTGCACCTACACATTTATATTAGACCTTCTATAAATTTCCCTTCATCAGCTCCACATAGAGTACAACTTAATCCGGAATTAATATAATTCATTTGTCAACATTTCAAAGCTACTAATTGTATATATTGAATGTACTGGGGTACTGTCTTGCATGCAATGCATTATGGGTAGGGTGGATTTACCATATCTTCAAAGTTTAAGATGCTCACTACGGACATCTAGGCGCAGCTTGCCGTACTGCACCTTCACATCTCACAATTATATTAGACCTTCTATAAATTTCCCTTCATCAGCTCCACATAGAGTACAACTTAATCAGAATTAATATAATAATTGTTTTGTCACATTTCAAAGCTATTAATTGTGTATATATGGACATAGCTATTTGAATGTACTCGTGGTACTGTCTTGCATGCAGTGCCTTATGGGAGTTTTTTTTTTCTTCTCGTCAGGGCGTCGTTTCTGGTTGATACATCAATCGTAACCTTCCACAACACCCTATTTATTCGTCAGTCGTTGGTAACAAATTTGGCTACAAGTGCGCAAGCTATCTCATTGACCTTTTACCTGTGAAGGGAAAGGTCACGTTAATCAAATACATACAGTAAATAACTACATTTACTCCACCTGTCTTCATCCGCCTTCTCCTCTCCCCTGTCGCCAACTGGTTCCTGGGTTAAAGAAAAATGGACAAAAACAGGTTAGTGGCCCCCAGGGTCCCCCCCGTGCTAGGGTACAAGGGGACCCCTTTGGGTCCTCAGTCATCGTCGTCATCATCATCTGATCCGGCCAGTGCAGTGTAGTCTCGCAGGAGGCTGTGGATCATCTTATGGCACACCAGGATCGATGTCTCCTTCTTCCCTACTACCAGGCGGTTTCTGGAATACAGAAGAGCATCCTTAAAACAGCACAGGAGCCTCCAGCAGCCCTGGAGGTCACCTAGTGCATGTGTCCTTGGGAACAAACCATACATCACAGAGTCCGCGGTGATGCATGAAGTAGGAATCCAGGCCCTAAGCTCCATGCCTAGGGCCTTCAGCAGGTTCTGTGCGTACGTGCACTCCCAGAAGAGATGGTATGCTGTCTCGTCCACAGTGCAGGACTTGTATCGTTGAGTCCTCTTGCGTGCATGAAGGCTCTCACGGCAAGTCCTCCTTGGATGGCCATCCAGGCGATGTCTTTGTGCTGGTTCGTCAGGCGCTTGAATGCGACTTTTTCCCCACACGTGGTCCGCTGTGGCACAGGAGAGGGCGCTGATCGGCTTGCTAATGTCCCTTACACATATCTGGCGTTGGACATGCTTCGGGGTCCATTATGGGTATACCATATGTGACCAAAAGTTTGATGCTCACTAGTGACCTCTAGGCGCAGCTAGCGGTACTGCACCTACACATCTCACATTTATATTCGACCTTCTATAAATTTCCTTTCATCAGCTCCACATAGAGTATACACTTAAGATCTTGAATATAGTAATTGATCTGAAAGAAACACATTAGTTATAGATTCTTTACCTTAGAATTACCCCCAGGCGTCAGACTGGATCCGGAAAGTTTTTTCGTCAGCAGTACCTCTGCGCGTCGGAAGGTGGCGTCGGTCGGCTCTGCATCCGTCGTCGTGGTCGCCAGGATGACGTTGCGGCAGCTACTTAGACGCCACCATCGCGCGCTGACGTCAGTTCTTTCTTTTTCCGCGCCAGCCAGCGCAGATCCAGGAAGAGCGGTACCCAAGTCATTTTTTGACTAACTTTTTCTCGACTTTTGTCGACTTATTTCTTCGAGTCTCCTACTCCGAAAAGGTGCACGAGGGATGCCCGGCTTCAAGGCATGCGGTTCCTGTAACTGACTGATGTCGGTGACGGATCCGCACCGCGTGTGTCTTTTTTGCCTGTAGCGCGACCACGACCCCAAGTCGTGCTCTGACTGCCGGTCGATGGCGCCGAAGGCTTTGTGGGAGCGGTCCCGAAAGCTGCTTGAACATCGGCAGTCGGCTCTGTGCCGTTCGAGGTCCCAATCGAGATGGAGGTCGAGGGACCGGTCGCGGAGCCACCACCATTCCGGTTCGAAATCATCGAAGTCTTCGCACTCAGGGTCAGGTAAGTCGAAGCACAAGAAGAAGTCGAAGAAGCATCGTCGCTCTTCGACTTCTCCTCGTCGGTCGGCCGATCCGACGAGGCACGCGGGTGGTGCCCCTCCTGCGGCTCCGTGCGTGGAGCCCGACGAGTCGACTCAGAGTTTCCCTCCCTTTCCGGGACCCGGAGCAACTCTCGCCCAGCTGCGTACGTTCTACGAGGCGATGAATGCCAGCTTTGGGCGAACCGACCCCGCCGGCATGCCTTCGGGCCCCGCGGACTCAGTTGGGGGGGCCTAGGTTTTCGCTGCCAGCGGCTCCGGCCCCGGCGCCGCAGGGCCCCCTTCGATCCAGGCCTGGATCCGGATCGGCGCCGGTTGACCTCATTACGCCTCAACCTGCGCCGCTTCCGACGGCACCACTACCGCGTCGGACGCCGGTTGGCCCCCCGGCCGGCGTCGACCCTGGCCCCCATCCCGACGTGGACACAGAGCCGGACCGGCGTCGTCCGACGCCGGGCGGGGTTTTCATGCCCCTGTTCACTCCTGGGGTCCCTTTTCAACCACAGTGGCACCCAGAGGATGATGAGGAGGACTGGGAGGGGTCAGGTGACCGTTTAACTGACCAGTTGGAAAGTGAACAGGACTGGAGAGAGGAACTGGGGGATGCCAGTGGTTTGGACACCTCCCCTGACCTTGGCATGTTGTCTCCTCCTACCGTGGCTACGGAGGAGGGAGCATCATACGCAGTGGTGTTGCGTAGGGCGGCCGAGGCTCTCAACCTCGAGCTTCCTACGGTGGCGGTCAGGACTAACCTCCTGACGGAGGTGCTTCAGCCGACTGCGAGCTCTTCGGAGTCCTTGCTGCCATTCAATGAGGCCCTCACCGACGTCCTTTTGGGCACCTGGTCCAGGCCCAACACGGGGGCTCCCATGGACAGGATGATTGCCCGACGCCACCGCCCGGCTCCGGGCGACCCCACTTTCCTCTCCCAACACCCCACCCCGGAGAGCTTGGTTGTCCAAGCCTCCACTTCCAAAAGCGCATTCCCTACCGCTCCCCCGGAAAGGGAATCCAAGAAGCTGGACCACCTTGGGAAGAAAAGTTTCTCTTCCGCCAGCTTAGGACTGCGGTCGGTAAACACCGCATGTCTCTTGGGCTGTTATTCCTACTCCGTGTGGGATACGGTGGTGCAGGTGCTCCCTCAGTGTCCGGAGGAGGCCCGGGCAGTGCTCTCCCAGGCTGTGGCCGCCGGGAGGGATGCAGCAAAGTTTGCCATATGTTGTGGGCTGGACACCGCCGACTCTCTGAGCAGGACCATTTCAACGTCGGTAGCGCTTCGTCGCTACGCCTGGATGAGGTCGACTGGCTTTTCAGGGGATGTCCAGAACACCTTGATGGACATGCCCTTTGATGGCCGTCGCCTTTTTGGCGACAAAGCAGACAACGCTCTAGAGCGTTTCAAGGACTCACAGGCTACGGCCAAGTCCTTGGGCCTCTCCACCCACCCTGCGCAGTCTGCTTTTCGCCCCTTTCGTGGCTACGGAAGGGGTGCCCCGCTACGTTCCGCCCAGAGCCTCAGGCCACAGCAAGTTACCCAACCTTCGCGCAGCCGGGGACGTGGGAACAACCGTCGTGGTTCTGGGGGCCAGCGGGTGGGCCAGTCCACCAACCCCCCCTCCGCAGCAGCCTCCAAACCCTCCTAGTCCGACCTTTCAGGCCCATCAAACGCCAGTGGGTGGCAGGATTCGCCATCACCTCCCCCACTGGCGCACCATCACGTCGGACAGGTGGGTTTTGCAAATAGTCCGAAGGGCTACTCCCTCCCCTTCGAGACTACCCCTCCAGCCATGCCACCAAGATACCACCGCATGTCGGAGGATCATCTGGCCCTTCTCCAGCAGGAAGTTACGGCTCTCTTGGCCAAGGGAGCCATCGAGCGCGTTCCTGTCCCAGAAGTAGGTCGTGGTTGTTACTCCCACTACTTTCTGGTCCCCAAGAAGGACAAGGGCCTGCGTCCTATCTTGGATCTAAGGGACGTCAACCGCTTCCTCCGGAAGGAGAAGTTCAAGATGTTGACGCTTGCTCAGGTCTCGTCTGCCCTCGACCCGCAAGACTGGATGGTAGCATTGGACTTGCAGGACGCTTATTTTCACATCCCCGTCCTGCCGGTCCACCGGCGTTACCTACGGTTCACGGTAGGCCACGAGCATTTTCAATTTACCGTGCTCCCCTTTGGCCTTACCAGCGCCCCTCGGGTGTTCACGAAAGTGATGGCGGTGGTCGCAGCTCATCTGCGCAGATCAGGGGTTTCAGTCTTCCCCTATCTCGACGACTGGCTGTTGAAGGTGGGCTCGCCCCAGGCAGTCATCTCCCACCTCCAGACTACGGCCGACCTCCTGCATTCGCTGGGGTTCCCCATCAATGTGCCGAAGTCACACCTGATCCCCTCTCAGAAGCTCCTCTTCATCGGAGCGGTTCTAGACACAACGCGGTTTCGGGTCTATCCTCCCGAGCAGCGAGTCCGGGATATTCAGGCTATGATTCCGATCTTTCAGCATCTATCCCGGGTTTCGGTCAGAATGACTCTGAGGCTGCTGGGCCTCATGGCCTCCTGGATCCTGCTGGTCGATCATGCCAGGTGGCATATGCGGGCTCTGCAGAGGGACCTGAAGTACCAGTGGGCGCAGCATCAGGGGAATCTGTCCGATTGCGTCCAGATCTCGGAGGGCACTGCACGTCAACTGCAGTGGTGGCTCACGAACCAGGATTGGGTCAATGGAAGATCCCTCTCCCTTCCCCAACCAGACCACACTGTGGTGACGGACGCGTCCCTTCTGGGATGGGGCGGCCACATGGGAGAGGCGGAGATCAGAGGTCTCCGGCGGAGTCCGGGCTCCACATCAACCTTCTGGAGCTCCGGGCGATTCGTCTTGCACTCAAGGCATTCCTTCCCTCTGTCCGGGGAAGAGTAGTGCAGGTGTTCACAGACAACACCACCGCCATGTGGTACTGCAACAAACAGGGCGGGGTAGGGTCGTGGACCCTCTGTCAAGAGGCCCTCCGCCTCTGGACATGGCTGGAACATCAGGGCATATCCCTGGTGGTTCCACACCTGGCAGGTTCCCTGAACGCCAGAGCGGACGAACTCGGCCGCAGGTGCATGATGGATCACGAATGGCGTCTCCACTCGGAGGTGCTGCAAGGTCTCTTTCGACAGTGGGGAGAGCCTTGGTTAGATCTATTCGCCACCGAAGAGAAAGCGCAATGTCAGCAATTCTGCGTGTTGGAATTTCCAAGGCAGCACTTGCTAGGCGACGCCTTTCATCGCGAGTGGAGTTGCGGTCTGTCGTACGCCTTTCCGCCTATACCACTTCTGCCCAGAGTGCTGAAGAAGATCAGGCGCGACTGGGCCCAAGTCATTCTTGTGGCTCCGGATTGGGCACAAAGAGTCTGGTATCCCGAGCTGCTCAACATGAACCTCAATCCTCCGACCCGTCTGCCTCTTCGGGAGGATCTTCTGTCGCAGCAGCAGGGGACGGTCCTCACCCGAACCTGTCCAGTCTCCACCTCCTTGCGTGGAGATTGAGAGGCGGCAGTTGACGTCTTTTGACCTGCCTCCCGAAGTCTGTGACGTAATCTTGGCAGCCAGGCATCCCTCCACTAAGACGGTATACGCCTGCCGATGGAACAGATTTGTGGCATGGTGCACAGCAAAGGCTGTGGATCCCCTTTCTGCCCCTCTTTCTGAAGTACTCTTGTTCCTTCTCTCTTTAGCCCAGCAGGGCTCTGCGCACTGTCAAGGGCTATCTGTCAGCCATCTCTGCTTTCCTTCGGCCACCAGATCAGCCTTCTCTTTTCAAGTCCCCAGTAGTTAGCCGTTTTTTAAAAGGCTTAACACATCTTTTTCCTCCAATCCCCTTCGTTATGCCTCAGTGGGACTTGAATCTTGTGCTAACTTATTTAATGTGCGCTCCCTTTGAGCCGCTTCATAGCTGTCCCTTACGGCTCTTAACTCTTAAGACTGCTTTCCTGGTAGCCATCACTTCTGCTAGAAGGGTGAGTGAGCTCCAGGCCCTTTCTTCAAAACCTCCTTTCCTGTCTGTCCATCGGGACAAGGTGGTTCTCCGAACCCGTCCATCATTCCTTCCTAAGGTGGTCACTGCCTTCCACATTGGGCAGACCATTACTTTGCCCATCTCCTGTCCGCCTTCGCATCCTTCGAAGGAGGAAGAGAGGCTCCACCGTCTGGACCCAAAACGTGTGCTCTCCTTCTATCTGGATCGCACGAAACAGTTCCGGGTGGATGATCAACTTTTTGTTGGCTACGTGGGCGCAAAGAAGGGTCAGGCCGTACACAAACGCACCATTTCTCGATGGGTCGTGTTGTGTATTAAGGCTTGTTACTCTCTGGCTAAAAAGGAGCCTCCAGTCGGGCTACGCACTCATTCCACCAGGGCGACGGCAGCCACTACTGCCTTAGGAAGAGGAGTTCCTCTGACTGACATCAATCAGGCGGCCACGTGGGCATCGCTGCACACGTTCACCAAACACTACTGCCTGGACAGCCAAGTCCGGAGCGACGGCTTCTTTGGCCGTTCTGTTCTCCAGGATTTTCTGGTGTGATCTTGGTTCGCAGACCCACCACCCGGGTTGGTATTGCTAATGTATCTATTCTAAGGTAAGGAATCTATAACTAACGTGTTTCTTTCAGATGAACCAGTTACTTACCTTCGGTAACAATATATTTGTAAGAAACATTAGTTAGTTATAGATTCCTTACCGCCCCACCCATCCTCCCCATTCTGCGAACTGATTTCTAGGGTAAAGGACATCCTTTCAGGGCCCTAGTTTTGTGCACCAGTGGTCAGTGTCTTGCATGTCTCTGCGTTTCTGGCGCGGAAAGTCGATTACAGAACTGACGTCAGCGCGCGAGGGCGGCGTCTAAGTAGCTGCCTCGACGTCATCCCGGCGACCACGACGACTGACGCGGAGCCGACCGACGCCACCTTCCGACACGCAGAGGTACTGCTGACGAAAAAACTTTCCGGATCCAGTCTGACGCCTGGGGGTAATTCTAAGGTAAGGAATCTATAACTAACTAATGTTTCTTACAGATATATTGTTACCGAAGGTAAGTAACTTGTTCTTTTGTCACATTTCAAAGCTATTAATTGTATATATGGACATAGCTATTTGAATGTACTCGTGGGACTGTCTTGCATGCAATGCATTATGGGTAGGGTGGATTTACCATATCTTCAAAGTTTATGATGCTCACTAGGGACCTCTAGGAGCAGCTTGCGGTGCTGCACCTAGACGAGCAGTTCTGGTGCCTTGCTCACTAGGGACCTCTAGGAACAGCTTGCGGTACTCCACCTAGACATGCAGTGCTGGTTCCTTGCTCACTAAGGAGCTCTAGGAGCAGCTTGCAGTACTGCACTGAGACATACAATGCTGGTTCCTGGATCACTATGCAATCATTTGCAATGCACTAGGTCTTGCATTACTGAAAGTATGAGCTATTGGCGTTGCATTATTATTTGCAACGCCAATACCTCAAACTATCAGTAATGCGAGACCTGTTGCATTGCAAATGCTTGTTTTCCATATGGTGTAGCACTGTCCAATGATACAACACTATTGGTCGGTGTTGATTGACATCATACGGGATATTACAGGGCGGAACCTAGATGCAAATATAGTAACTTGTTTCCCAGACCCAGTGTTAAAATTTGTCGATTTAGGTTTACTGATTTGTAAGCGTAGTATTGCAATGCATTGGAAAGGCCCTGTAGTTCTTACAATCCACAAGCGGGTGGGGGACATGCAGTAGTGGACGGCTGCGGAACTGCAGGTGTTAACCTTTCTCCAAAGACAGAAGCGGGGGAGCAACAGTTATGGAATAGATCACCATACGCCTGGTAATACAAGCCAAAAGTGATAATTTGCCTCCCTCATGGACCCCCAGTCCATGAGGATTCGCTTCTATAGACACCTCATAGGCTGTTCACATTTGACACCTCAGGGGGAGGAGAGAAGGTACTTAATGGGCATATATATATCTGTGCCGCTCCCAATAAGGTGCAACATGGATTGTTGTGAGGGAATTGCGGGATTAACTATTAGACCTTTCTGTTCATAATATTGACATACCTAACAGATTATTGGGCACAGATAGTTGTGGTGACATACTTGGATTAATAGAAATTTATGGTCTAGTTAATGTTTATCAGTTTGTTAATATGGTTTGCAGCTCTATATTTGACAAGAATGTGCTGCTGATTACTTCTATGGTGCATATTGAGCTCCTTTTCATAGTACATTATTTATGATATGACATGTACGGATTTATATGTACATATCTATAACAAATGCAATGAAGATTTTTTTTTTTTTTAAACATGAAGCTGCTCTTGGTACTTTGCATTCTGATTGAGATTAGATGGAATCATCATTCAATGGTTGACCCAATACTTGATAAACGGAGTCCTGCTGCGCCAGGGGATTTCCTCCACATTGTCATTTACATGAACAGTAGTTTTCCCTAAGACTCTATCCTGTATTCTTCGATCTTCAGCCATTACCTAGAGTGCTGCTGGATGAAAAGGAAATGAACATGCTCTAGTATATGGGAACACATCTCTTCCTTAAGACCTCCTCCAGCCTGAACAATAACCGTACTAGCAATTTGTGTGACCACCACTATGATGCACTTTTACAAGTTCCCTTGTAACCATGGCCCAAAAGATTACCCTTGGCCCTTAGGCAAGAAAAGGTTTGTTGCATTTCCAGATTGAGCAGGAAAAACAGACTGACTGTGTGATACACTCATCTCTCATGTCTTACCTGAAGATAATGTGCTTGGGCAACTATCAGATCGTGTCAAACTGTCAGGAATACATTTTCTTTTAGTGGGTGATTGGGCCACGTTTCCCAAAGGATGTGTACACACAAAAAATCCACACTAATTTAAAAAAACTTTATCTGTATATTGAAGCCTGGTACTACTACAGAATATGTGAAAAAACGTAATTTCAGATATAAATATTATGGTGAGTAAATTAAAGGCAAAACATTTAAATAAAATGAAAATGGGCAGCATGATAGATGACAATCTTGGATGGAATCTGTGATGGAATCAATTCTCTTCTTCCCTAGTCCTAGCTAATGTCTACATTAGCACCAAAATCGTACCAAAATAGGAGCTTCCTAAATGGCGCACACATGCCTGTCCATCGTATTCGTGTTTCCTCAGTCTGTTGCCTGCCTAGTGAGAAGACCAGCCTGTGTCTCTGTTTTCTTGCTGTTCTCAAGCGAGCCAGAGACTGAGAGAAGCAACATGACATTGGATGACTGTTTCTCTTAAAAGCTCCGCCTAGAATGTCTGAAGCTTCTCTCTCTCCCCAAGAGGCTCTCAAATCGGCTTTGTATATTATTACCATATTTTGAAAAAAAAATGAACTCGATGATTTATTATGTAAAATGTGGATTACCTTGCATATTCATTCAGAGCTACTAAGCCTTTCCTAAATGCCAAAATTCACGAACATTATATATGAACTAATAATACACTTTTAAACCATAAGAAAACCTAGTTATATTGTGAATACATTTGAATGAAATAGCAAGCAACAAGTATGTACTATGGAATGTGTGTTGTCTTTAGCTATAATGGGCTTATGAGTAAGTATAGGTTATTAGGGGGCTTTAAAGCAGAAATAAGATGAGCATGATGGCATGTGAGAACTCACACCTGAATGTCCAGAGATTATCTCAAGCAAGAATGTTTGCTCATCACCAACAACATCAGGCAACAACATGTTCAATAATGTATTCCAAATATGAATTTTGGCAGATTAACTCCTTGACACTTCCAAGTCCCTGGGTTGTCACAAAGACACCAACCACAGCATCAAGAGGGACATTGTGCACACAGCAAATACTGCGTGGCACCAGATGAGTGCCTATTGTGATTTTGACTAACCAGGGAGCTGACTGGTTTGTGATAAGCATGTGTATATGAGTGGTATTCATATGAATGGTTTTAAATGACATTATTTATTTTACTCAAGAGTTCATTGAAAGCCTTGTGTGCCACTATAACCTCTTCAGCATGCTAATACAGTTTGACCCTCTGTGCACCTTAAAGCGAGGTTAACGTTTGAGGTAATCAAATATGCTGTTTTATTAAATTCCCCTGTGATTGGAGTTAATCTTATTGTGGTCTTAGTATCAAAAGTAAATGGGTCAACTAATTAACCCCATTTGATGTTATTGTTTCCTTGCCTGACCCTTTTGACCTTCCATGTAACTGGTTTGTAGTGAGTAGAATTGCTCAGTCTTCTAGTTGGTTGATTATTACTAAATATATGGCTCAAGTACGGTACTCTAACACCCACCGGGCCAGATTGCTTTCATCAAGCTGCTGTCAAATACTGGAGAGCTTAGAGGATTGGGTCAGTGTAATTTCTGTGCCTGATGGGTCGGTCACATTTCGTAAACTGTTGATGAATTTATTTGTCAGGTTCAAATTAGGGATTTTTTTGCTCAACTTTGAGTTCATAATGTGTTGACATTGCAGCATTATTTATCTGGAGTGTTGTCAAGCTAAATTCCCAAATTTCTCACTTCCTTCACTTGAAATAATGTCCTAAAGAGAGACCGGTTGATCATTATCTTCACTAATTAGTATTACAAAATCAAATCCTTCTTGACACAGAAAACTGTTGGTCATTCAGTCCTGAATGTTACTACTACAAGCAAATTTGATGCAATGATTTTTTGGATCGCTGTTTATCCATCTGTAGATTGGGGGTTCCGATGCAATCATGGTGTATCCCAAACCCCAAGAAACATGATCAGTTCTCGATGCTTACTTTGATGTACATTGACTAGGTTTGGTGATGATGTAGGATTCTTCTTTTTCATCCCCTTGTGTCATTTGAACTGATAGGGTAATAATGGTTCCTACTAAACTACATTCATTTCTCTATTTTCCTACAATTTTAGGTGGTTCTAAATCTGATAGCTTGTGTGGATCACCGTCTTCTCCCAGCTCAGTTAGACAAGCTAGTAGATTGCATCAGGTATGTACCACTTTAATAGACTGCATCAAGTATATATCAAAATAATGTTGGGATTTAACATGAGTATGGATTTTCTAGCAGGAGGCATGTATTGTATGTTATGTATTTACAAAACACAACGTTTGCCACTTTGGGAGCAACTTGTGATTGAACTCCCTAACTTAGAGGACGAATGGCTGTTCCAATTCTGAACCCACAACTTTGGGAAATGCCAATCTTTGTTGCATTCTTAGAGCTCGAATTATTTTTATGGTTATTCATGATATTATCTAATATGCAAAAAAACAGGCAGAACCTCGAAATCTATGCTTAGCTACTCTTAGCATCTATGAGATGCAACAAAAACCAAATATGAGGGTGGGGTCTTTACCCCTAGGACACAAATGCACTCATAAATAGTTACAGGTAAGAGAACTATCTTTCCTTCTAAGTGTTGTACGGCAGGCTTAAATTCTTTAAAGAAAAGGTTTGTTTTAAAAAAACACTATGATGAGGGTTTCCAGTTAGAAGCACGTGTATAATTACTAGATCTTTCCTTTACGCGATATCCTATCGATGTCTGTTATCTCTGTCTAACTATGGCCTAACACTGACGCTTAAACGCAGTGCATATAGTTTCAAAAAGCCCCTTCTTCCATTCGTGCATTCTTGAATGCTAGAAAATAAAACCAAGTTAACCTACTTCCCTTGTCGGCTGGCATGATATTTTATGGCCTTCTTTAATAACAGTGTTCAATTTAAATCAGTAAACATGAAGTGGACAAAGAAATAAGTTCTAACAGGAAGGGGGAATCACCATCATCTACAAGAACACCATCAGCTGCACGACCTCCACAGACCTATCTTCAAACATAGAACACCTATTGTTCAAGCTCCTCATCCCATCCTGAATGCCTCTACCTTTTCAGTAACCTTCCCAGATGCTAAGAAACCTTCGGCTGACCCTTCAACGCTTGCCAACTACAAACCAATCTCCCTGCTCACATTCCCAGCCAAGGTCTTAGAGAAAATCATCAACAGATGCCTCACTGAATACCTCAACGACCACCAACTCTTCGACATTACTCAGTCTGGTTTCAGACCCAACCACCGAACAGAAACTGCTCTCATTACCCAACAGATTACATCCGCATGACTCTGAACAGAGAAGACATGGCGGCTTTTATCCTCCTGGACCTTATCTCAGTATTTGACACAGTCTCCCACCCTATCCTTAACCAACGCCTCCATGACATCGTAATCCAAGGATGCACACTCTGATGGATCTGCTCCTGCCTGACTCTAAGGACCCAGTCAGTCAGCCTAGCACCATACTTTTTGACATTTTCTCAAAGAGGGAGTTCATCAGTGCTCAATGCCAGATAAAGTTTACTCACCCATGAAGACACACCCTAGTCATATGTTATGGGAGAATATGTATTTGTTACTGCGTGTCTCAGGCTGAAAAAGATTGTGTTAATTATAATTGTGATTCCATTACTTTGATTGTAAGTGGGAAAAGAAAACAAAAAGAAGTTTAAAAAAAGTTTAATGATGTTGCACACATGAATAAGCTTGTGTTTTTCTTATGATGACAAGGGTCACATGATATCAGACCATACTTAAGACCAATAGACAGGGCAGAGAGTGAGGCACAGCACCACCCTTTTAACACTACATTGCCTGCATTTGAGGCGCGATGCAGTCTGCACAAGATAGGGTCACCCAGAGCCTCTCTTCATTGAGGATCACAGGCTTAACATCGGCAGTCTACGACTGACTGAGGGTGGGTGACTACAGTGCAATCTTCCTGCCTTCAGTTGTCCCTCGTCCTCCTTTCTGCCCTATTTCCTCCACAACCACTAGTCTCTCTCTTCTTTTCTTGAGCCAGCCCCGGCCCTCATTCTCGCTGCACTTCTCCAAGCTTCCTCTTTTTAAGCCTCCCCCATCCTTTTCTCTACAGAGATTTGCCCTTTCCGTCCTTTTCTACACATCATACCTTCTACCTTCTTCTCCTTCCCTGAGTAGATTCATTTCAGTCTTATTTTCTCAGCAGAATCACAGGCTGAATCTCAAAGGTCTGGATGCTAACTGTTATTAGCCCCAAAAGAGTGGCTCAGCATGACATTTTCCCCAGTTCACACAGCCACAATAATGCTAGTTAGAAAATTCCAAGCATGTACATTTTTTATGAAATAGAAAGTCAGTATAGAATGATCCTGAACTGTAACGCAGAGTAGCACAAGACACGTTTAATAGTACTAATGAACAAGAATAATGAAGAGCAGAGAAGCTGCAGGTGTGCGTGTGATAGAAATGACAAAACAAAGGTGCTTGTATGTATTTGATTTTATTCACTACATTTATGCGGCTTCAGTCTATCAGGAAGTGCTTTTTAAATCTTACATGGGTTGTCAGTTGCAAGATGTATTGTCAGCATACAGTGGGCTTAAAGCCCGCCCTTTGCTTACCATTGGTTTTGTCACTCTCATTTGCTTGTTTTTTATTCATTAACTTGTATTCTCTTTACTTCCTCTTCGTGCATTTGTCCCTTCCCTGGAGAATAAACGCATTACTTGCGTCCTTCCACTGCTCACTTTTCAGGTGCTGCTTTTTTTTCTTTTTTTTAAGCACTCCGAGAGTTCATGTGTTTTCCAGCTGTCTCCCTTATGTACTTCCCCCTCGCACTTGTGTTGCTCTTTCTCTGCTCACATGCTTCTCACAGCCTCCCCTCCGCAATGCGCTTGCCCTCATGCACTTCTCCCCTCTGTTGCTTTCGCACACATGTGCTTCTCCACCCTAGCTCCACGTGGCACTCTTTCTTGTCCATTTGCTTACCCCTCTCCATGTTCTTCTTTCCATGTTTTCTCCCATGCCTTCCATGTTGCTTTCCCCACCCATATCCTCAGTGTTGCTTGCCCACCATGCGTTGCTTCACCCACACCTGTGTTGCTTCCCCATGCCCTCTGGGATTCCAACCCCTGTGTTGCTTCCCCCACCCGCCTACGCCCTTTTAAAAAAATTTGAGACGAGTAAACAAAAAGGGGAAAAAACACGACCATTTTGTAGGCATTATCATGCTTGGTGTGCGTGCCCACGAAACAACTTTTTTTTCTCTTTTTTTAGTCACTCTGCACAACAGATTTACTCTTCGGTAGTGAGGGAATGGTCACCAAGACGTGTTTTGGTTTCGATGCCGAGGGTTTCGGCTCGGCGCCGGTATGGGGCCGACTCGAGCCCAAGCCGGAAGGCTTTTCCTTGTGTTTCGGCGCCGGGCCCAAGGGTGGGGTGTCCGAAACCTTTTCTCGGTGCCGACCTTGGCCCGAGGACAGAGGAAGGACCGGAGCCTTTTTCTTCTTGTAGTGCTGGGGCAAGGGGGTTTCTGTACTCACGGTACGCTAACCCGGTGTAACTTGCTCCTGTTCTTCCATGTCGGAGTCGGCCTTGGACACGGAGATATGCTCTGCTTCTTCTTCGGCTCCTTGAGCGTGGAATTCTTCTCTGTCAGAATCTTCACCGAAGATGTCCAGAGCCCCTTTGACGTTGCATTTCGTGACGTCGAGCCCGACGGTCACGGAGCGTCTTCTTGGATCGAAACGATCGGCACGCGTCGCAGTCTTGTTCGTCGTGTTCCAGGGATAGGCAGAGGTTGCACACTTCGTGCAAGTCGGTGCGCAGAAATTTTGCGCGACACCCGGGACCGAGCTTGAATGGATCCCGTTCCATCGACTGCTAGCGAGCCCGACGCGGGTAGGCCCAACGGCCCTCCACATGTTTTCCGATCAAAGACCTTTGAGTCGAAACAATACGTGGAGAATGGGGAAGGCGGTCGAGAAACAATACCGTCGAGGGTAGAGGATTACGCGTCGAAGGGAACCCGAGAAAAGGTGCCGAACCGTAGCGCAGCAATTCACATCCGAACCCGATGGCGGAAAAAAACAATCTAACAATGGAGTCGATGCACATGCGCACTATCACCGAAAGGAGGAGTCACCTACCTCGTGACTTGGAAAGACTTCTTCGAACAAAAACAAAGTGCAAACATCCTGACCCAACACTAGATGGCAGGCTATGCAAAGCATGTGAATCTACATCTCTACATGACAAGAACAGATGCATACTGGGTAAGTAGCATTTTCCTTTCTTTGAACCTGCATCCAACTAATCTATTGCAGCAATGTGTTTTGAAGACTACTTCAGTGATTTTTATTTTGGTAGATAATAAAAACCATTGCATAATGTATTTACTGTTCTTTCTAGGCAAATCACCTACATGATGAAAAACGGAAGCAACAGGGGAAGCTATCACTGTGCCCTCAGTCAGGTGAGTTGAGGTGTTTTCAGTTGATTAAATATTTCTTTCAAGAGTAAAACGTGTATATGTATGCTTCGTGTTCCGCTGCATGTTTTTCTTGTTGCCATCCTAAATAAAGAGTCCACAGGCTTTAAAAATATCGACAGTTGGTTGATTTAAGGATTGTTAAATGTGAGTGCTTTGAAGTCCCCCGCTGTGGTAATGTAAAATATTGAATGCATTCAATATTTACAAATGTCTGTGATTAACTACACAAGGTTGCCTATTTACAATACATTTATGGCTTTTTTAAAGTGATCATGCGCCACACACACACCACTTCAGAGGGCCTGAATAAAATATCTGAACTGTATATGTGTGGATGGAGAGTAATATGAACATTAAAGCCAGTGGGGTACTTTCTGGGTACATTAGACACAGTCCAATTCTTGCCTAGAGAGAAAGCCTTTTGAATAGGTGGTCTTTCAGTGTTCTGTATTTTTGTCCTTTTTTGACGAAATAAGTCTAGTCATTTAGGTTATTGGTACAGATGAATTAGGCAAATTCTTATTTTTAGCTACTAGGCCAAGAAGGCATGGCAGATATTACGAGGTTCATTCACATAGAAAATTGCACTTAGTATGACCTTAGGTGTATAAAAAGTTGACTTTAAGCATTAAAATTGCAATTTTCTATGCCTCACTTTAGTCTTAGAAATTCCACTTTCAACTGCAGACAGTCCACTAGTATTGTGGATTTTCTGCAGTTGGGAAGATTGACTTAGAGCTAAGAACAGGGGTGCTCTCAGTAAAGAGGTAATGCACTGCACAAAGACATAATTTTGTGGCAGCTATGATAACTTCCCAATGGTGTTTTATCCACATTGCACTCATACTCTTAGTATTGCAAAGGGTGAGGTGTGCAAAATGGTTGTGGAAAACACTTCATATATGAAAATGAAATGTGGGAATGGGATTCTTCAACAGGGAATCTATTTCCTGTGATGGAAACAGAAAAGGCTGTGATGCATTTGCATTGTAAGTATCTGATAGAGACATCTAGCCGCAGATTCCTTAACTTTTGAAATCTCCCCAGGCACCAGTCTGGATCCGGAAATTTCAGTGAGACATGCAAGTCCCCTCCGGCGCACGGACATCAGGTTTTTCTTTTCCGCTCTGTAACACAGATCCGGAGAAGCGATTCCTCAGGTCGATTTTTTTGACCTGCTTCGACACTTTGTGTCGGTGGAACAGTGTGCCTTTGTCAGCAGAGGTACTACTGAAAAATTTCCGGATCCAGACTGGCGCCTAGGGAGAATTCAAAAGTGAATGAATCTGCTGCTAGACTGTGTCTCTACCAGATATTACGCTACCGAAGGTAAGTAACTTTTACATCACTATACACTGGTAGATGTTCTTTAAGTTTGAATATCTACCTGTTAAGAGTCAGGCACACAAATGGAAACATGATTTTTGGAGCTTTACATGTGTTATTCAGGGTTTTTCGTAAGTCAAAAATAATTACTAATTGTTCCGTAATATTTAAACATAAGCCAACAGAATGCAAACATACTTTTTTTTTCTCTTTTGTGAATGCCATAATATGAATACGTTTAAGGGAAAAAGTAGAGCTTTTTCTACAATTCTATAGTCGTATCGTTTTTTTAAACTGGGCTTAGTGTTTGTTATTGTCATAGCGCTGAGATCATCTTATACCAAGACTTTTGGGCTCATGACCACAAGCTTTTCCCTCAGTAGACTTTTTTCCCATTTGAAGATGCTGTTGTGACCTTGCTGTATGCCACTGATATCAGCTGCTCAAGCATTTCGAGCCACATGGCCAGTATTGTGGGTTGTATAAAGCATTTTAAAAATTACTCTGTTACATTGGTAGCCAGGGAAGGGATTGACATGTGGGCATCATATACCTTGTTCTTTTCATGTCTAGGACTAACCTGGTTGCACCATCTGTACTATGTTGTTAAAGTGGCTTTAGTGTTTTGTGAAGAAGTAAGTCTGATTCATTAGCGCGAATAGTATTTTTCCTTCACCATGCTTGGGACAGACCGACTACGACGGGTTTCCCATTCATTCCGATAACTGGGAATCAAAATATTCAATTACCAAAAAGATTTACTAGAAGGTAACCTCGGGGCAACCATACGACCTCTCTGTTCCCAGATAGCATTCTGAATTACCCTATCCCTGTCGGTTATAGGGCCGACAGCCCTCTCTAAAATGGTGATGCTCCTCTGATTGCTTTATCACTTTGTGAGTCTCCAGAGCATAATCCCTGTTAAAACTTTCAGAGAATTAGATACATTACTGACCAACCTGATATGGTGCATGGGCTGGTATATTGCTCAGGCCAAGCTGAAGCTTCCCAATAATGGAGGTAGCCTTGAGGCTCCCGACTTTCGTAGTTATTATTATGTTGTGCACTTGCAATGTCCTGCATATTGGCTGTCTGACCATCATCTTGCCGAGACTGGTTTAATGTTAATGCAGTTGCAATCTGGTGCATCAACTAGCGCCTCATTACCCCCTTGTAGAGGTTCCTCACACTACTCCCTGCTACTTAGAGTGGCGCTCGCTTGTCTGTGCAACGCTTTGGTATATACACTCTGTGCACCTTTCTGTGTACCTTCTGTTCCTCTGTTAAGTCTCCCTCAGTGACTTGGCACTGTCTCTGCCCATGAACTAAAATCCCAGGAGTGAGTGAGGATGACAATATGTTTGAGAAGAGAGTTCTTTCTGATTTCCAGACCTTGGTGGACTGATGTCCCTTGCTGTGGGGTGAATTCCTCATGTATGGAAGGATATGTCAGTATGCCATGTCCTACAAACAGCCTGGCAGGTGGCACACTGGAGCACTCCACACATGCTGTGCTCCAAACGCTCCACACGATAGCCAATGGGAGAAGACTGTTCACTTGGATTTCACAGGTGGTCTGGGGACTTGCAGAAGTGATGCTTCTACCCTTCTGACAATTCTGTGAAACTGATCTGTAAAATGGCTTTAGTGACGAGGAATGGCGGTCTGTGCTAGAATACCTTACTAAGGTCACCTTTAACGTCCGATTTCAACTTAATTCAAGTCCTTATTATTCACACAGCCTCCCTCATGCCACTGAAGCATCATAGACTCTTCCCCCTCGATCTCCCCAGTGACCTAGATGCCATGGTACGCCACCAGACCTGATATATATGCACTGGAGTTGTGCAATGCTTCGACCTTTTTGGACTGGGATGTTCGCCACACTAACAGAAGTCACACAGAGAGCGATCCCTGATAGTCTAAGTGCCATACTATTAGGATATATCCCCAAACAAGCAAGCCGAAATTGACAAATCGCTTCTCTTAGAGCTAGTTTGCTCTCATACGAGCTAGGAAAGCAATTACTAGATATTCGAAATCCTCGGCCCCTCCCACTATACTATCTTGGCTTACTTAATTGCAACACGGGCACTTGCAGAGAGCACTTCCTTACACAGGGAAGAGAAACGGGGCTTTAGGCACATCCTGATTCTGGCCCTTTGGGATACACTCCTGCACAAACATACAGTATTTATTTCGAATGATGACAGGCCACCTTGGGCAAATCACTGTCCTCTCTAGACATCAATTCTTCCCCCACTCTGCCTTGCCCCTTCTTTACCCAGCCATTCCCCAACACCCAGGTAATCCTGATATGGCACTCTTCTCCTGCAAAGTGGATTGGTGATAACCCTAATTAGCTAGGCTACTGTAGGCATTTCTAAACCTTTACTGGGAACTTCCCCCACTAATTTTGCAGTCATCCATAGGCAGGACCCCCTTAGTGTTGTGGTTTAGGGTAGAAGAGGTTTACATTTAGCAACAATTGACAGCTATTTGACTATCTGCAGTGTCACTTCTAAATTGCATTTTGGCTTTCCTTTAATGCTGTATATTTTTGTATATTATTTGAGTATTCAAGCCTTAAAAGAAAACAGTGGAATGGTACTTTTCCTTCATCAGTTCCTGAATGTGGGTGAGACAGTTTGACATCTCTGGGTCGTTTCTTGATATGTACATTCTAAAAACAAATTCTGCTCTGTGGACAAGGAAATAAGCATGCATATCTTTTCTGATAATTACAAAACTAGAATTGACACCCTGTGACCAGAAGTGCACTTCTATACAACAGTTCTCCGGTCAATCCTTTCATTGTACTTAAAATAAATGTCCCCTTAGGATCAGGAGTGCTCTTCCAAACAATAGTTTTCATTGTAAATAATAATAAATAGAGCTGATAGCTTCGAGCCCTGCTCTCCCTTTTTCTGCAATTGTGTTAGTCTGACAAAAAGGGATCTAAGCTGCAATCCATTTGAAACGTCTCTTGCCGGTACTTCCTAGGTTGCCCTCTTAACAGTAACAAGATCATAGAGATCAATGAGAACATTATTTACTTCTCATGTAAACACCATCACTTCTGCCTAGGCATGCTAATTTTAAAATCTTTATCATTGTTATGGCTGCTTCATTAGCCGAGAGTGCACTTGAAACAAATGTGCACTAAACATGTGTATGGATACAGAAAGGTTCTTTACACAATTTTTTTAATCAAAATATTTAATCAAAGAGTTTAATTACCTACACGCAAACTCTTATTTTGTTTACACTGCAAAAAAAAAGATTTACAAAATTTCTTAGGGAATGCAAACAAAACATAATTAAAAAACCTCCACCTCTTATTAAATAAACCTGCCCTATTGTACATTCCTTTATCTTTAAGAAAATTATGAGTGAGTAGTCACAATTTAGGACAAACAATTATGCTCAGTGCGGATTCTCAAAATGTATTCTTTTGCTCCCTCACAGGAAACTATATGTGAGCTTAAATAGGTTTCTTCAGAATCATCCCTCATATTCATTGCGTTTTGAGCCCCATTCTCTACACAATGCTGAGTCATCAGGACCATAATGTACTCCATTTGTGGCACAGTGAAAACATCCAAGATCCTTATCCAAGATGCACAGCTTTAGTCTCCATTCACATTGTTCTCTTTGTTTTCTTCATATAAAGCCAGGGGTGGATTGGGATCAAAAATAGGCCCGGGCACGCTAAAAAAAAAAGTGGCCCACATTTGCATATTGCATTTCTGTTTCGGCGAGCAGAGGCATGTTTTCTTAACTTCACTTCGATAAAAAAAATGCACAGATTTATTCACACTGGTGAAACACACCTGAATACAAGTAAGGCCACTTCTGCTCAGGCCCCCTGCCCCGCACAATCTGCATTAAATAATGGGCCGGCCCAGCGAGAGAAAGGGAGTGACACCTCTGCCCCATTGGCAAATGGGAGGTAATGGAGGCCCATCTGCCTCCAGAAAGGCCACTCAAGCACCCACTGGGCCGCCGGCGGCATCCGAACAACAGACACTGCCCAAATCAACCCCCCCCCTCCAGGCTGCCAAAAAAAGCAGCCCACAGCTGAACTCGGATACCGGCCCCTTGGCCATTGCCCGAGTGCCCGCCTTACCAATCTGACCCTGTATAAAGCTAGCCTGAACTATTATTGCACAGAGGTTGGGTATGGCACAAAAGTCTCTTCTTTATCGTAGGATGATAGATTGAGGTTTGGAATTTGTTTTTTCCATACAAAGTTATATTACTTTCTAATGCAAGTAAGTATTCAAGAAATATTCTGGCTGAATTTGCGCACACACGTTTTCCACCGGTTTGTTTCATTACCATCTCTTTTTTGTTGTTGTTGTAAATGCACTTTGGTCATTGCAAGATTAAAAGGGTCTTTGGTTGGCAGGTGGGCTGGAGCTGCTGGTTGGCCAGATGGGTGAGATTATTATTTTCTATATGCTAAACTGTACTGGGAGTGACCTTGCTACTCTGTTTTGTGGATATGTTTTAAAAAAACAGAATTGTAGCAGTTTCAACTGTTCAAAAAAATATCCGAGGTAGGTACATTTGTTTGATTTTCTTAAAGATATTTTATTTGTTGTTAATAGATTAAAATTTTCTTGTCTAACTTAGCACATGTGAGTACAAATATGAGCAGACTTCATACGTTTTGCTCTGGTCAACCATGCTGAAGTGCTGTCACAGGTTTGCCAAAGCAACTATTGGCATTAGGGGAGTCCGAAGGTTAAGCAGTGGTTGTCTTTGATTATGATGGCGTAATAGTAACTTTGCTCCTCTGTCGTGTTCTTCACGCATTGTGAGAGTCTCATCTGCATGTTACAGGCTTCTGATGTAGTTACTCCTTTATTTAAATAATAGTGTGTGCTACAATCTCATTTCTTCAAAACAAATAATTGACAGATGAGTCCACCAAATTCTGGTATCAGTTGTGCTTTTATATATTGTAAATAATTCAATTGGAAAATACACTAGTATTGCGTTTATTTCAATTAAAGGTACAGCAAACAGTTACTGTCTGTGAAGTATTAACATGTACGTCCTCAATTCGAAATGTACCCATTATCTTGACACACTTTCTGTAATGGGTCTCAACAGTCGAGTTCATATTTCCAATATCCTTTCACGTGAATCAGTATTCCGTATTTGTTAATGAAATTTTTTAAGAACCACCAAAAATCATTTCATTTAAAATATTTGTTTTGCTTTAAATGACTGGTGCTTCAGAACACCACTGTAGAAATATGATTTGCAGCAACAATAAATGCTTATTTGGGGAAATCTAAAACTTTTCAGAGGTGAAATAACCAATGTCCTCTAAAAATGTTTCTATTCTTCATCACATATGGCTTACAATGTCTGTATGTGCTAATGGAATGAGCTCCGTTTTAAAAGTAATTTAAAAATTCTTCCTATTTATCTTTCTTTAGGAAGCCTTGCCAGTAAATTCATGGCTCAAGGAAAATCATCGCAAAGAAAGACGCCGCAGGAATCATGAGGCCCTTAAGCACCTCAAGGACATACAGGCCGTCCACACACATATATATATGTATCTATATATGTCCTTTGAAAACTGGTTTATGTTGGAGAAGCATTTGGGTACGCAGTATAGCAGCAGTGAGCATTCTTAGAATTTTGTTAATTGATAGTAGTATTTTTTATTTAAATTTGATGGAAAAAAGAAATGAATTTTAATGCAGTCCTTCTAATGGAAAGACCTGCTCTTAATGTATTATTTCAAACTTTTTAATAGAGAGCCACAATGTTTGTATTTGTTTACTAGGTAAAACGTGTAGATAAGGGACGGGTGCTTGTAAAATAAAAATAAAACTTTTTAAAGTTTTAATAGGTTTCCTGTCCTTTCAAAGTGCACTAAATGGTCCTTTGCAAGCCAAATATATTAGATCCATGGTTTCCCCTTCAGGATTATATTTTTGAAGGGTAAATGATATTTATTAATGTTAATTGTTTACTGAATGCTTATGCGAAAGTGCTGAAAGAAATGTATGTGTGCTGCTACTGCTGTGTTTCATCATTTTATTAACTGTGGAAGATCTGATGAAACGCTCATCAGTTAACTTTTATGTAAATCATATGTGGACAAGACATGTTCTTGAAACTATTCCTTTATCCTACTCAAACCGCAGATTACTTAATTTAATTGTTTAAGAATTTGTCAACTTTTTGCTGTCCTTGTGCACAACAGAAACGGGACATATAGTGTAATGCGGGTGTATACAGTTTTTTGCTGCTAAGTATCTTTCCACAGTCTGCATTAAAGCAGCAGGAAATACATATTTTAGTTTTTTATAACATGAGAAAAAGTCACAAGATGTTCTGTCAACCTTCATTACTACATCTTTTCTATAATGTGAAGCAAAATCCACCAAGTAAAGGACTTCAATATAATTTATCCTCTTGAGAGTAATGATTTCCTTTTTCATTTGTTGCCTTGATCCTATCATATCGCATTGAGCTTATTTGAAATCTTGTTATTCAAAAATGAGCTACTATTCATGGCTTGGGAATAAAAAGATCAGTGTTTTATCTCATACTTATGTTCACTGTTTGAGTCTTACTGAGCGAGTAAAATTATTTGTGCACATAGAGTGCATTTGTTTCTTTTTATGTATTTTTTTTTTAAAGAATGTAAAAGAAGCCATTGTCTGGTTTTGAGAAACTTTTGTAACAAATGCATGTTTTTGTACATTTGCTCTTTCTCATTAAGTGTTTTTTTACTTAAGGCATTTGCTCTAATTTATTTCAATAACTCATACCTGCATCCTCCAAATACTCAACTAGTGAAGAGAAGTTGTTATCCATATATCGTTGCCACTTCTCTATACATCTGGCCGCCACCATGTTGAATATTTCACATCCTGTGGGTGAGAACACCAACCTAAGAAAATCCTCAACAAAGGTTCTAAAGATCAGCTAATGGCCTTCCCAGACATGCTGCACATCAGACGCTGACCTTCTTCACATTTAGTTGAATTACTTCGTCACCAAATTACCTTTTCACCGTAAATATTGTTTCACTGACCCACCATGTAAAAATATTTTTTTTCCAGATTCTGTAAAGTGTTTGACAGCCGCTGTTATTTTATTTATGGGAGCCTATGATTTCTTAACCTGATCGACTGCCCTCACCCTTCAAAAAAATGTATTTATGGGAGAATTTCCCTTTCACAGGTTTTTTTTTCTTTACTGAACTGCCTTATTAAACATATGGGAGAGAGTGTAAATATATTTTTTTTTAGCGTAAGGGTTTCCTTGCCTGTGAAGGAGTTATTGCAAGGAGTTCTCAATCCTGTAATTTGCCATGTTACGTTCCTACTGGTTAGAGTGGTTCAAGCTGGGCTCCTTCTGCGCATCTCCTTAGAGCAGTGATACTCGAAGTATGGCCCGGGGGCCACATGCGGCCCTCCTGACCTTTATATGCAGACCCCTGGTCAAGAGCAGCACTGGGTTAATGTTTAAGTGACTCAGCATTAACATAAAGAATATGTTAAATAAACCGGCAATCCTTTATGTAAAGGTTAATTGAAATGAAAGAAAGGAAGTAACTAGGGTGCCCTAAACCACTTAACTTTACGAACATCATCATTTACAAAAACATCTTGCAGTAAAAGTATGATAAAGTCAGTTATTTAATTAACATGCAGAATCCTTTCACCTTAGTACGTCAGATTATCAGTGCATTGAGAACTATTTATTTTACAGTGATAGTTTTCAAACATGAACTGAGAAACATTCATTCTTTCCTACACCCTTCAATTCTGTTTTCTAGTTATTGTTTCAAGGATACATTGATATTTTTGGCACACTCAGGCACATGCATCAACCTTTTTTGCGAGTGCAAACGGTGCAATTCGCAAAAATCGTCCGTTTGCGCCCACAAAAATGGCTTCTGCGATGCATCAAACTGTAAGGCTCTCGCAATTTAAGAAATGGCAATTTTTTGCGATTTCTTAAATTGCAATTGCATTTAAGGAATCGCAACTTGCGATTCCTTAAATGCAATGCATGATGAAATCGCTAATAGGGGCCGCAAATTACCATCAATTTGAACTTGATGGTAATTTGCAAAAACTTTGAAAAATGCACTAAAGTGCATTTTTCAAAGTTGTAGGTTACACACACACATGCCCTTGGGGCATGTGTGTGCGCAACATGTGTGCACAGATCTATTTCAGGGGTGCAACAGGGTGTCCTTTTGACACCCTTGCACCCTTGAAATTGCATGTGCAATTTGCGAGTACCTATTGGTACTCGCAAATTGAGCATGCAATTTCCCATTCATTCCTATGGGCCTAAAGGCCCATAGGAATGAATGGGAAGGCATTCCTTAATTGCGACTCGCAATTTGCGAGTCGCAATTAAGGAATGTTTGGGAATCGCTAATTTTATAGCGATTCCTACATGCATAGGCATTTGCAATTCCTTAATTGCGATTCCTTAATAATCGCAATTAAGGAATCGCAAAAGCATACATTGATGCATGTGCCCCACTGTTTCCACAGCTAGTTTCTATAGTGGCTCAGCGTTGTGGCACGGACGATTTCAGTGAAGAAACTGACGTCACGCGCACCGGAGGGATGTATATGACTCCACTGATGTCACATCCGGAGTCAACGTCAGCGCAGAGTCGCACGACACCGCCCAGCGGTGCGTGGAGGTACTGCCGAAAAAATTTCCAGATCCAGTCTGGCCCCTGGGGAGAATTCAAAGTTAAGGAATCTGCGACTAGACTATGTCCCTACCTGCTAATGCGTTACTGAAGGTAAGTAACTTGTCCGTTCTTCTCTTTCTTCATCTACAGTGCAGCTGAGCATTGCTGAGGCTAGACCAATGGCATCCTAGTTTATTGTTCTCATACTATGGTAGTTCCATTACCCTTGAATGCTAGAAGAGGGCTGAATACTCGTGACATCAGAATTGTGACCTGGAATGTTAGTCGGCTAATAACCCAAAAAACAGATCAGTTTTCACATCTTTTTAAGAGACTCAAGGTGGATGTAGTGTTACTTAAAGAGACACATTTCGACCCAAAACGTCCTCACACCTTTGCCTCTCGATTGAGCTTGTTTTGCTACTTTGCTTCATATAGCTCTTACACCGGAGGAGTGGCTGTTCTTCTATGGAAGTCAATTGCATTTTCCTTCTTTTCACAGTATGTATGCTGACCATGAAGGGAGGGTAGTATTAGTTAATGGTGCACTTTTTGATCAGTTTTGTACCATCTTCAATATATATGCTCCTAACGTTAAATCGCCTTGCTTTTTGAAGATTTGACCCTGATTTGGAGCAGCATGGGGTGCATGGCTTTATTTGTCGGATGGAATTCAACCTAACTCTAGACGTTATGCTAGATAAAACTGATCATGCCTCCTCAATACTGTGCTAGAATGGCGTGTCCCCCTTCTGATTTTGCTGGTGAGGCATACTTGGAGGCACAAATTGGATCCAAGAATACATTCTCCTTCTAATCTTCAGTCCAAAACAGTTTCTCATGTATAGATTATTGGTTTATAGGTGCCAAGATTACCCATTGTGTAGCTGGTATTCAATATCTGCTGCGCACATTGTTGGATCATTTCCCTGCAGTGCTAGAACTCCTGTTCCCCATAACGCTGCCCTACTGTGCTAGGGTACTTTGTCATGTATACCATTGCCTAAATGCACTGTACAGTTTATCTGTATTTACCTTTTAAAAACTAAATAAATTTGGAAAAAATTACATACATATGTATATGGGCAATATACATATACAATATACATGATGGCAATTACTTCTCTGGGTGCAGGCGGATTGGCAGAGCACTGTTCTTGATAAGACCTATGGATTATTTCTAAGTATTAAAATAGCTTTCAACCACATGGCGTGTTCATTTTCCATTTTCTGTTATTTCAGAGCATCCAGTAATACCGCTAAAGAGGGTGTACCATGCATAGCGGTACACCCATAGATGGGATGTGACTAGTCCGTGGTTGTTGTGTTAGTCAGGACATACTTAGGTGAGAGGCTATGGCTTTTGCAGTAATGTCACAAATGACACTCTTCCTGATGTGGACACATGCGTCCTTGAAATATGCAAACAAGCAGGTTGGGCATTGCCTAATTTGGTCCAGACTTACAAAATGGACTTGTAGTCAATCTGAATCGGTTAGTGTTCAGCCTACCTGCTCATGGTGAAGGGCCATCTTGGGGTGGGCTAAGCATCCACTTCATCTGCTCTGAACTCAACAACTCAGATGCTTTTCCATTGCTATGATCAGCGGCTTCCCATTTCTCCTCAGCCTGTTCTGATCCTAGAAAAGATGCCCCCTGACCATCTTCGGGTTCGCAGCAGGTTGTGGCCTTCAAAGAGGCCATGCTGCATAATTTTCAACATGGCTCTGTCTCCCTATGGTACGCCTTCAGTCCACACAAAGCCTTTGGAATCGCCAACCACACCCCCACTGGTGCTTCAACCTTAGTGCTGGTGATACTCTTCAGAGCCTGCCTGATCCAACTTTGATGCTGGACCTTGTTTCTACTCCTTTGCCGAAGGCCGTTGATGTCACATCAGTACCGCCTTGGGCTCCAGTGATGTCGGTCCCAAATTCACTAGCACTGATTGCAGAGTTGAACCCTTCCCCAACTAGAGTTTGTTCTTTGTCTGTACCATAGCCAAAGAGCAACTGTATCTTAAGGATGAGCCTCTGGCATCTCCTCGTCTTCAAAGATGGAGATCTGCAAAATGGGTGCTTTTTTGGGCTCTGATTCCAACCTTAATCAGATTTCTCAGATTATTCTGCATGATGAGAATGCGTTCGATGAGGTGTATAATCTACTTTTTCCTCAGTACATTTTTGCTTGCCTTTACTTGGGTCTACAGAACACCACTGGCTGGGACACTTCGCTTGAGTCAGCCATAGAGTCCTCTCATTTTCCTCCTTGGGAAGAGTCTTCATTTGTATAGGTCACTGGCAGAGTACCCTACTTCAGAGCTAAAGCCAATGTGCTTGCAGATTTCCATCATCCAGGTTAATCTACTTCTGACCCACTTTTACCTTCCAACAATACTCTTGTGGACCCTATTCTAGCAGCTTAGTCCAAAACGTTTTCATCCCATTGCCAAGCATTGTAGACCTGTTCCAGAGGACCCTAAGTTACTAAACCAGCACTCATCACTGGAGTTTGGTGGTGCGGTCTTCCTTTAGCAAGCTTAATGCTAATACTTTTCCTTCCCTTCCTCTGAACAGGGAGTCAATGTGCATTGATGCCATGGGCTAAAAAGGTATTTTCTTTGAGAAGTTGCCATTATTCTATGAATGCCTTTTCCTTGCTGGATCACTATAGTCAAACCATTTGGAACATGGCAAGAGCGGGCCTGGCAGCAGACCTACACTTTCTGTTTTTATGGACTCCTCAGGATGGTCAGGATGCAGGGAAGCATATCTTGTGCTCTGGCCTGGACTCAGCAGATTCTGTTGCCCATGCAATATCTGGAGCTATCTATGTGATAAGGTCAATTATGCCCTGAATAAATTTAAGCAGTCTCATGCACAGGTGTTCTTGTTGAGCCTGGCCGTCCCGGCACACCAGTTTCACCAGTAATATTGGAAGTTTCAAGACTACTCTTTGGGGTTCTGCCTAACAAAGGAAGATGTCAAACCTCGCTCAGCAGCCTATGCAGAACATTCGAGCCAACGGGGTAAAGGTTATGCAAAAGGTTAGAAGCAGCAGCAAAAATCTTCCTTCTCCTCTCCTGGCATCTCAACAAAACCTCTTCAGTTCGTCCTTTTGCAAACAAGTTTCCACAGGGGGTCATGTCCACCACTTTCTGAATCACTGGTTTTCAATTACTTAAGACCAATAAGTGTGTCAGATTATTCAACTTGGTACACCCTGCCGTTTTCGGGACACTCTCCTATTATTATGGCAGACTCCATTGATCATGCCCAGATCTTCTCCAAAGATACGAAATTGGATCCGGACACTCAAAAAGCTATGCTTCTGCACACCAGTAGGTGGTGTCGAATGACTCAACATAGACTCCTTTCCTCTCAGTAACAGACCAGTGAAGCCACATATAAGCGCCACCATGTGTGCTGAATTCAGTTCCTTTCTTTCCTCGCCTTTAAATGTGGATCTAGAGCTTCGCTCCTCATCTTCTTCACTCTGTGAAGAGATTTTTACTTATGATTTTTGCTTCTAAATCCTTCCTGTTTGCAAGAGAACATGTCACCCAGTAAAACTACAGGCTTTAAACCTTGAAGATAGTGTTGCAAACAGATGTCTGTGACAGATCCCCACGAGGTGTGCCTCTGGTGTTTAGGTTTGGTGCACGTCTCCAAGGTCTGTGACAACTTCACTTAGATGAATCAGAAAGCCATCCCAAAAAAAAAGCTTTACCTGGCAAAACACTACAAGACTCCATGTAGATCCCTCTCTAGGGTGAAGCTGGAACTGTGGACCTGCTCCTGCTTTTAGAGTTGTTCCACCAGCAGAACTTCTTTGTGGTCGAAGTCTTGAGGTAAGTCCAAGAAGAAACACAAAAGGTTAATTTGGGACTCAGCCCCTTCCCGCCACTTTTGTTGTTTAGAGAAGGCTCAAAGGCATCACCATGCCTCCAGGGTTTGCTTCATTTTCACTGGGGAGCAGATTTCAACTTTGTTCCCAATTCACCCCAAGTTCATGGGTCCATCGGCGACGTCACTGCAGGTCAAAGCCTTTCGAGTGGCCATGCTGAGCTCTTTGGCATGCTTCTGGCTCCCCCTGGGCGCGTCTTCAGGCCCTACGGTCGGACTGGGACTGCAAATAGGCCCGGGCACCAAATAAAAGTGGTCCCATTAGTGAATCCATAGTTTAAAAAGTTTCCCAAATTTGCAAATCATAGCAGTTCTGGACTTGTAAAGACCAGCTGTATATGTGTTTTGCAAGATACTGACAACAGCATGCATTTGGGTTTGCTGCAAGCAATGCTTGTGGTAAAACTAGACAAAGAAATCACCCCACCAGACCATAAAACTGCCATAAGCAGCCTCAAATCTGGCCCACACACAGATCTGTAGAACCAGCCCTTAAGTTACTGCCAGATTGCCCTACAGGGAAGTCTGAGCCTGTCTGCCATAAGGATCCGCTGGACAGGTCCACCGTGGGTGCCGTGTGAGCCCTCAAACGCACCTTGGGTTCCACACTGGCGTTGGTTCTGACTTTTTGTTTGGCGTCATAAGTAGCACTGGTCACCTGATCGTCAATACTAGCATGACACTGTCAGCACCAGAGGAGGATCCACAACCTATTTATCTAAGCTAAATTTGTTTCAACCTCGACTGAGGCTGTGCCCAGATCCTGACGTGGCGCAGCTAGTACTCAATCCCTCACCAGTCGTAAACAGACACTAAATCGACTTTTTGGGCTCGGACTCCGACTAGAACCAGTCTTATGAAGTTGACAGTGGAGGGGATGGGGAAGAGTTTGCCCTACATTATGATGAAGATAATTGCAATGTGCATCTACAAGATGTCAGTGGGTTAGATACCTAACCCGATACTGGATTGATTTCACCCTGAACCAGCAATGTAAGAAAGTACGTCTTATGCGACTGTCATTAGGAGGGCTGCTGAAGTCCTGGACTTCCACCTCCGCACTAGGAAGGTACAAATAAATGTGCTCACTGAAGCCTCCAGCCTGTTGAGACAACGACGGAACCTCTCCTGCCCTTCACTGAGGCCCTGACTGACATGTTATTAGACAATTGGGCTAAACCATGATGTGACCCTCTGCTCAATTACTAGGTCGCACACTGCCAAAGGCGGATTACGCCCTAGTGCATTTTAAAGAGAGACAAGCCACTGCATGCTCCTAGGCCTTTTGACACCAGCCTTGCAATCCCCCCAGCAATTTTGCCCTGTTTGAGAATATGCCATGGGCTTGGCCCCCGCTGCCCGCACAATAGGCCTCCCAGCCCTTTTGAGTGTGGAGCTGTGGCCCACCAGAAAACAAACGGCCTGTCAGGAGAGCATACATCCCAAATCCATCCCTTCCAGCATCAACTTAAAAACCTTATCTGAAAGAAACACATAGTGATAGATTCCTTACCTTAGAATATCCCCAGGCGTCAGACTGGATCCGGAAAGTTTTCGTCAGCAGTACCCCTGCGCGTCGGTAGGTGGCGTCGTGCGGCTCCGCGTCCGTCGTTGGCGTCGTGGTCGCCGAGATGACGTCGCGGGCGCTACTTAGACGCCGCCCACGCGCGCTGACGTCAGTTCTTTCTTTTTCCGCGCCAGCAAGCACAGATCCGGGAAGAGCAGGAACCCCCAGTCAATTTTTGACTGACTTTTTGAGGCTTTTTGTCTCTGTTTTTCATCGAGTCTTCGACTCCTGGTGCAGATAGGATGCCCGGTTTTAAGTCCTACGGGGACTGTCACCGTATGATGTCGGTGACGGACCCGCACTGTGTGTGTCTTTTCTGCCTGGGGCGCGACCACGACCCCAAGTCGTGCCGCGACTGCCGGGCCATGGCGCCGAAGACTTTGTGGGAGCGGTCCCGAAAGTTGATGGAAGCCCGGCAGTCGGCCTCGCGCCGTTCGAGGTCCCGTGGGAGGTCGAGGGACCGTGCGCGGAGTCATCACCATCGGTCTTCGGGATCCAAGTCTTCGCACTCGGGTCAGGTAAGGCGAAGCACAAGAAGTCGAAGAAACGCCATCGTTCTCCGACTTCCCCTCGCCGTTCGCGCGACGCGGCTGAGGGTGCGGGTGGTGCGGCTCCGGCGGAGCCTATGCAGTCGCCGCTGGACTACCCGCCCTTCCCGGGTCCGTCGGCGACTCCGGCCCAAATACATGAATTCCTGTCGGCCATGGCTCACCTCTTTGGGCCATCGGGTCCCGCTGGTGCGCCTTCGGGCCCCGCGGTCCCGACTGGGGGTCCTCGCCTTTCCTCGCCGGCGGCTCTGGCCCTGGCGTCGCTGTTGGCCTCGGCGCCGCAGGACCCCCCTGGATTCAGGCCTGGATCCTTGTCGACGCCGGTTGACCTTATAACACCTCCACCGACCCCACCGGCACCACTTCTGACGCCGCCCGCTCCTTGGGACGACGTTGACCCCGGTTTCAGCCCCGAAGTGGACGCGGCATCGAGCCGGCGTCGATCGATGCTGTTCTCGACGTTGCTCGGGGGTTTCTATCCCCATGTCCCTGCTCCTTATTTTAGGCCTGTTGAACAGCCTGAGGAGCTAGGGGAGGACTGGGAGGGGTCTGAGGACCCTCTCGCAGCTGCTTGCGAGTCTGAACAGGACTGGGCTGAGGAGTTGGGTGGGGGGTGGGGGGGGATGCCAGTGGTCTGGATACCTCACCAGACCTTGGCATGCTGTCTCCTACCGTGGCTACGGCTGAGGGTGCTAGTTATGCTGTGGTGTTGCGTAGGGCGGCCGAGGCCCTACACCTCGTGCTCCCTACTGTGGCCGTCAGGACTAACCTCCTGACAGGTGCTTCAGCCAGCAGCTACTTCTGCGGAGCCGCTGCTTCCCTTCAATGAAGCCCTTTCTGACGTTCTTTTGGGCATTTGGTCCAGGCCCACCACAGGGGCTCCTGTAGATAGGAACGTGGCCCGACGCCATCGCCCGGCTCCGGGTGACCCCATTTTCCTCTCCCAACATCCCACCCCCGAGAGCTTGGTTGTCCAAGCCTCTGTTTCCCTGACCGCCTTCCCTTCCGCACCACCGGATAGGGAATCCAAGAAACTGGATCAGTTCGGGAAAAAGATTTTTTCTTCCACCAGTTCTGCGCTGCGGTCCGTGAACACCGCATGCCTCTTGGACCGTTATTCCCACTCTCTGTGGGATACGGTGGCGCAAGTGCTGCCCCAGTGTCCGGAGGAGGCCCGGACAGCTCTCTCCCAGGCTGTTGCAGAGGGGAGAGACACAGCTAAGTTCATGATCCGTTGTGGCCTAGACACAGCCGACTCACTGGGCAGATCGATTGCAACGACGGTGGCGGTTCGACGCCACGCCTGGTTGAGGACAACTGGATTTTCGGGGGATGTCCAAAACACACTTATGGACATGCCCTTTGATGGCCGTCGCCTCTTCGGCGACAAAGCGGACACCGCGTTGGAGCGGTTTAAAGACTCACGGGCTACGGCCAAGTCCTTGGGACGCTCTGCAGTCCGCCCTCCTCCGCCTTCTGCTTTTCGCTCCTTTCGTGGCACCGGAAGGGGCACCCCGCAGCGTTCGCAACAGAGCCACAGTCCTGCGCAGCCATCCCAGCGCGGACGCGGGTTCCGCCGTGGCGGACCAAGGGGCCAGCGGGCGGGTCAGTCCACCTCCACCCCGGCCACCACTGCCTCCAAACCTTCCTATCCGAACTTTCAGGCCCATCAAACGCCAGTGGGTATCAGGCTTCGCCATCACCTCCCCCACTGGCGCACCATCACATCGGACAGGTGGGTTTTAGAGATAGTCCAGAGGGGCTACTCCCTCCCCTTCGAGACTACCCCTCCAGCCATGCCACCTCAGTACCAACGCATGTCGGGGGATCACTTGGTGCTTCTTCAGCAGGAAGTTGCGGCCCTCTTGGCCAAGGGGGCCATCGAGCGCGTTCCGACGCCAGAAGTAGGTCGTGGTTGCTATTCCCACTACTTTCTGGTACCAAAAAGGACAAGGAGGACATGCATCCTATCTTGGACCTCCGGAACGTCAATCGCTTCCTCCGGAAGGAGAAGTTTAAGATGCTCACCTTAGCTCAGGTCTTGACTGCCCTCCACCCCGGAGACTGGATGGTAGCGTTGGACTTGCAGGACGCATATTTTCACATCCCAGTCCTGCAAGCCCACCGGCGTTATCTGCAGTTCACGGTAGGCCACGAGCACTTTCAGTTCACTGTGCTCCCTTTTGGCCTTACCAGCGCCTTTCGGGTGTTCGCGAAAGTGATGGCAGTGGTCGCAGCTCATCTGCGCAGATCAGGGGTTTCAGTCTTCCCCTATCTCGACGACTGGTTGTTAAAGGCGGGCTCACCCCAGGCAGTCGTCTCCCACCTCCAGACTACGGCCGACCTCCTGCACTTGCTGGGGTTCTCCATCAACGTGCCGAAGTCGCACCTGATTCCCTCTCAGAAGCTCCTCTTTATCGGAGAGGTTCTGGACACAGCGCAGTTTCGGGTCTATCCTCCCGAACAGCGAGTCCGGGATATTCGGGCTCTGATTCCGATCTTTCAGCCCTTCTCCCGGGTTTCGGTCAGAGTGACTCTGAGGCTGCTGGGCCTCATGGCCTCCTGCATCCTGCTGATCAATCATGCCAGATGGCATATGCGGGCTCTGCAGTGGGACCTGAAGTTCCAGTGGGCGCAGCATCAGGGGAACCTGTCCGATCACGTCCAGATCTTGGAGGGCACTGCACGACCGTTGCAGTGGTGGCTCACGAACCGGCATTGGGTCGACGGCAGATCCCTCTCCCTTCCCCAACCGGAGTTTACAGTGGTGACGGATGCGTCCCTCCTGGGATGGGGCGGCCACATGGGAGAGGCGGAGATCAGAGGCCTCTGGTCTCTGGCGGAGTCCAAGCTCCATATCAACCTTCTGGAGCTTCGGGCGATACGGCTTGCACTGAAGGCATTCCTTCCCTCTGTCAAGGGGAGAGTAGTGCAGGTGTTAACAGACAACACCACCGCCATGTGGTACTGCAACAAGCAAGGCGGGGTGGGGTCGTGGACCCTCTGTCAGGAGGCTCTGCGTCTCTGGACATGGCTGGAACATCAGGGCATGTCCCTGGTGGTTCAACACCTGGCAGGTTCTCTGAACGCCCGGGCGGACGAACTCGACCGCCGGTGCATGCTGGATCACGAATGGCGTCTTCACTCGGAGGTGGTGCAAGGTCTCTTTCAGCAGTGGGGAGAGGCTTGGTTAGATCTATTCGCCACCGAAGAGAACGCGCAATGTCATCAGTGCTGCGCGTTGGAATTTCCAAGGCGGCACTCGCTCGGCGACGCTTTTCGACACGAGTGGAGTTGCGGTCTGTTGTACGCCTTTCCGCCTATACCACTTCTGCCCAGAGTGCTGAAGATCAGGCGCGACCGGGCACAAGTCATCCTTGTGGCCCTGGACTGGGCTCGAAGAGTATGGTATCCCGAGCTACTCAGTATGAACATCGATCCTCCGATCAGACTGCCTCTTCGGGAGGATCTTCTGTCGCAGCAGCAGGGGATGGTCCTCCACCCGAACCTGTCCAGCCTCCATCTCTTTGCGTGGAGATTGAGCGGTGGCAGTTGATTCCTTTTGACTTGCCTCCTGAGGTTTGTACTGTCATTCTGGCAGCCAGGCGTCCCTCCACTAAGTTGGTATACTCCTGCAGGTGGAACAAATTTGTGGCATGATGCATATGGCCATGTCTGAACTGGGGTGGTGGAGTGAGCTAAAGAATGATGATGGATTAAACCCAGATCACTTGACTGGGGGTGAGTGTTTGATTGGCTCAAACGTTCCGTCCATCATCACCTTTTGTATCGCTTTGGTCGCCCTAAGTTGGCGGGGGAATGCCCAGACGTGGGTCCCTTGCTCACTTTGCCACTGGATTCAAGCAAGCCTGGCTGATGACGGCTGAAATGCCAGAAACCGGTCCTAGGATGCTTGTTTCCGGTCCAGGGAAGACATGGCTTGGCAGTTCGGGCTGGACTGTTCCCATGAGGCACAGGGTCAGACTGATTTGCATATGGCCATGTCTGAACTGGGGTGGTGGAGTGAGCTAAAGAATGATGATGGATTAAACCCAGATCACTTGACTGGGGGTGAGTGTTTGATTGGCTCAAACGTTCCGTCCATCATCCCCTTTTGTATCGCATGATGCACAGCAAAGGCTGTGGATCCCCTTTCTGCCTCTCTTTCAGAAGTCCTTTTGTTCCTTCTTTCTTTGGCCCAGCAGGGCTCTGCTCTGGGCTATATCAAGGGCTATCTTTCTGCTATTTCAGCCTTTCTCAGGCTCCCTGATCAGCCCTCGCTTTTCAAGTCCCCTGTTGTAAATAGATTTCTCAAAGGCATTACGCACCATTTTCCTCCTATTCCTTTCGTGATGCCACAGTGGGACTTGAATCTGGTTCTTACATACTTGATGTGCGCTCCCTTTGAGCCCCTTCACAACTGTCCTCTTCGTCTCTTGACCTTGAAGACTGCTTTCCTGGTGGCCATCACCTCCGCTAGGCGAGTGAGTGAGCTCCAGGCTCTTTCTTGTAAGCCTCCTTTCCTATCAGTCCATCCGGACAAGGTTGTGCTCAGGCCCCGTCCTTCCTTTTTGCCAAAAGTTGTTACGGCCTTTCACATTGGGCAGACTATTACCTTGCCCACCTTCTTTCCACCTCCGCATCCCTCCAGAGAGGAAGAGAGGCTCCACCGTCTGGACCCAAAACGTGCGCTCTCATTTGATCTCAACCGCACGCAACAGTTCCGGTTGGATGACCAACTCTTTGTTGGCTACGTTGGCACCAAGAAAGGTCGGGCGGTACACAAGAGGACTATCTCCCGCTGGGTCGTCTTGTGTATCAAAGCCTGTTACTCTTTGGCTAAAAAAGAACCTCCGGTGGGACTGCGTGCTCATTGCACCAGAGCTACTGCAGCCACCACTGCATTGGGACGTGGTGTCCCCCTGCAAGAAATCTGTCAGGCAGCCACTTGGGCCTCGCTGCACACGTTTACTAAGCATTATTGCCTGGACAGCCAAGTTCGGAGAGACGGCTTCTATGGCCGTTCTGTTCTCCGTGACTTTCTGGTGTGATCTTGGTTCGCAGACCCACCACCGGGGTTGGTATTGCTGGGCTATCTATTCTAAGGTAAGGAATGTATCACTATGTGTTTCTTTCAGATGAACAAGTTACTTACCTTCGGTAACGATATATCTGTAAGAAACATTAGTAGTGATAAATTCCTTACCGCCCCACCCATCCTCCCCGTTCTGCGAACTGATTTCTAGGGTTAAGGTCATTCCTTTCAGGGCCCTAGTTTCAATGCACCAGTGGTCAGTATCTTGCATGGCTCTGCGTTCCTGGCGCGGAAAGTCGTGTGCAGAACTGACGTCAGCGCGTGTGGGCGGCGTCTAAGTAGCGCCCGTGACATCATCTCGGCGACCACGACGCCAACGAAGGACGTGGAGCCGCACAACGCCACCTACTGACGCGCAGGGGTACTGCTGACGAAAACTTTCCGGATCCAGGCTGACGCCTGGGGATATTCTAAGGTAAGGAATCTATCACTACTAATGTTTCTTACAGATATATCGTTACCGAAGGTAAGTAACTTGTTCTTTAGTGCACTTAGTCGCACACACTCTTTTTCCTTAGGAGGTGGCACTGCGTTACATCTGTCAAGTGGGTTCTTTAAATTGTTCAACGAGCCTATGCTCTGCCATCCCTTTTTTGACCCACCATGCCTGCCACGTACATCAGAGCAGCGTTCAGAGTACCATCAGTCTCTCTTGCACCAGAGGTGCAGGCTCTTTTGTCCAATGAAACCATAGAGAGGGTAGAAGCCTTGGAAGCAGGGAATGGATGTTATTCCCAGTACTTCCTTCTGTACCGAAGAAGGACCGGAGGCCTTCATCCTATTTTAGATTTCTACTCTCACAACGCCTTCCTGCGAAAGGACAAAGTAAAAATACTCACCCTAGCCCAGGTCCTTTCTGCCCTGGATCCCGGATACCTGATGGTGGTGTTGGACCTGCACAACACCTTTTTTCACATTCATGTCCTGCATTCCCCCCGGCGCTACCTGCAGTTCAAGATCATACATGCCAATAGGCCTGATTCAGACGGAGACTCTCGATTTTTGTTGCCAAGAATGGCTTAATTTTGTCGGTCTCCCGCCTTAAATTGCCTCTACTTCAATAGAAGGCAATGGGAGAAATACATTATCCTGATTATTTTTTTAGAATCTCCCTCTTTCCTCCTCTAAAATGTTGGCATGTATGTAAGATGGACCGCAAGCACTTTGTTTGCCATGCTCCTTTTGGGCTACCCATGGTCCCTCGGGTCAGGGGCGTAACCTGCTAGCCCGCAGACCCAGTGGTGCGGAGCAGAGCTCCTAGTCACGTAGGGGGCCCCTCAGAGTCAGTACTACTATAATAATAACAAGCCTGGCCTGCCCATGGTTCTTAAGGGCCCCCTGTCTTACTGTCTTTTCCCTCCCGCCGCTCGGCCAGTAAATATTTATGAATAATATATTAATTACTATATAGGAACAAGGAGCAGAATTGACTGTCACAGAGAACCGAGAACAAACTGAAAGCAAGGTTCCTCTGGCCCTGGGCCTACCCTCAGTGCCTGGGTGTCTCCTTTTGTTCAGCACCGGGCAGGGAGGGCCTTGTCATGGTCATACGCTGTGTAACTGCATGTGAGGCCATTCATGCAGTGCGAGCCACAGCCCAAGCAAGCCATTACTGTGAGTACCATACAATATTGAATATGGCATATTGTCATTGTCTTTTATTCTAATTGCTTCACTGTGGTACGGGTACAACAAGCCCCCGCTAAGAGCCCTCCGCATTGACTCTTTTTTTTTAGATTCTCTTCTGGACCACTTAAGTGTGACGGGGGATCGTCAAAATGCAGAAGAGGCCCAGGGTATTTCTTTCTTTAAACATGACAGCCTAATAGCTTTAGTTTAGTCCATACGTTGTAGCGATATCACGTATCATGTTTAAAGAAAGAAATAACCTTTTTTGCATTTTGACAACCGCTTGATGTATGCCTCCGGGCAGCTGGGTTTGATATCTGTGCTCTGGCACCCACCAGCTAGGCCTGACATCCTCAAAGGGGCCAGTCGTTGGTCAAAATGCAAAAAAAGGGTATTTCTTTCCCTAAACATGACGTGGTATTGCTTCAATTTATGTACCAAGTTGAAGTCATTCCGCGTGTCATGTTTAATAGACAAATACCCTTTTTTGCATTTTGATGGCCACTGAGGAACGCCATAGATTTGATGATATCTGTGTGGCATCCACCAACCGGTCGTCAAAATTAAAAACAAGCATTGACAAAGTCAATACGTCTCGCCTTTGAGACTATTAACTCTTCATTGCCTTTTGTTCGTGCTGTATGTAGCGTCCTTGCCAGCCCGGGAGCATGTCACAGAACATGCCACACACAGAGCTCTGGTTTACACATCTTTAATCTTCAGCATGCAACCGTTAACTGAACGCACTGTTTCACAAACTTTAATAGCCCCACACACCCAATTACCTAATGCTTGTAAGGAGTCTGCCGAGGACCACTAGAGGTCTCTTACACACAAACACAGGACACAACATCTCCCCTTTTGTTAAATAAAAAAGACAAACAAATATATACGCATATACTATTATAACTCTTTGAGTCGTTGAGGTGCTCACACCAGTCTTTCAGATCTAGTTGTCCGAGACAGAGGAGGGGTTCCTTCATTTGGCATCTCTGGAGACGAGTTGGATACTTGACTTGGGCATTCAGGTGGACTTACCTCACTCATAAGGTCTGGAGCCGACGAACATTGAGGCAAGTGCTTAAAGTTTAATGAGTCTCTGTTGATGGATTTTCTAGGTCATTGGACAGTTACCATATGTCCTTTGCTTGCCACAACTCTTACCTGTTCCGCATCAAACGGAGCATCAGTTTTGGGTTCGCTTTCGCTTGACAAGAACTCGGTCTCCTTTCTCAAAGACCATGTCTCGAACGCGTCAGCACTTATCGGCATAAGCCTTCATTTTGCATTTGTGAGAGGTGTCAATGAAACTAATCTCGTCAGGGTCTATTGACCGACTGGTGGTCCATTGTGGTACGGAGGGTTGGGCGTAAAGCTGACTTGAGGTTGAGTCCTTCCAGCGCAGCACGCTGAACCATCCTTTTCAAAATACTCCTAGGACGTTCAACAACGCCATTTGCCTGTGGCCTGAGAGGTGTACTTTTTTGATATTCAAACGATTAACGATGGACCGTTGTCAGATTTGAGAATGGAAGGAACACCCCATGCTCCGAAAATGTCATCCAGCCTCTTAATTATGTGTATGCTTAGCGCTATTTGCACACTTCTGGGGCTTGATTGAGGCTCTGGGCACTGCTCGATTCTTGGGAATCGGAAGCAGGTCACGGGCTGCCTGATTCAGGTTAGCAGGCTAGTCTTCCTCAGCCGCAACCTACTAATTACACGCTGATGCGACCGCGCAGCGTTGCCTCTTGGTCAGAGCCGTGTTGAGTGCCTGCCAGGACGGTCGGAGATTGTAAAATTGCTTACTTTGCACCGTTTTGAAAAGTTTGTTTTAAACTATATTTCTTTAAATTGAAGTCCGTTTTTAAAATTGTATTTGCTCTGTGTATGCTTAGCGCTATTTGCACACTTCTGGGGGCTTGATTGAGGCTCTGGGCACTGCTCGATTCTTGGGAATCGGAAGCAGGTCACGGGCTGCCTGATTCAGGTTAGCAGGCTAGTCTTCCTCAGCCGCAACCTACTAATTACACGCTGATGCGACCGCGCAGCGGACGCGCGCAGCGGGCGCGCCGCTGACGCGCCGAAGGCGCGCCTAAGGCAAGCCCGTCTGCGCCCGTCTGCGCCCGTCCGCGCTCGGACTGGGCTCGAGGCCAGTCTCCCTGGTCCCCGCAACTCGAATGCCCCTATCTATTCGAGAGCAATGCTCCTGAAGCTAGACCCGAACAGCGGGAACATGTGCTGCCCGAGGTTTTTACCTGAGGAGCTCAGTAACGGACCCTCAGGTACCTGCCCTAAATGTCATACGTTGATGCCCTACCAAATAGGACTGAGCACCAGATCAAAGTTCTGGCCAAAGTTAGATCCCCTTGGTACAGGACACCTCGCACCTGTCAAAATCATGCTTCTGAATGCTAGATCCCTAATAAAATAGTGAGGAATGTGCTATGCTGATAGAGGATCACAATGTTATGTTGGCTTTTATTACGGAATCCTGGTCCAATGATTCCTCTGGCCCTGACCTTGTTAAAGCCCTACCACCGGGATATCTTTGTCACACTCAAGATAGACCCATAAGGAAAGGGGGTGGGCTAGCGGTAATTTATCATAACTCCTTAGAGCCCTCCTTCCTCCCAGCCTCTAATCAGACCTGTGAAGCTTTGTCAATTAACGTCCGCATCTCTCCTCATGACACCTTCAAAGCCATTCTCCTCTATCGTCCCCCTGAGCCTAGAGGGGCTTTTTAGAGTCGGTTGGTATGCTACTTGAGGAGGGACTCTGTGCTAAATCTTTTACAATTCTAGGAGATTTTAATTTTTATCTTGAGGACCCTACTGACTCAGACAACATAAAACTACAACAAACGCTAAGTGGGGGGACCTCACGCAATTAGTGCTGGATCCCACCCACACGGCAGGTCATACGCTAGATGGTATTTTTTCCAACCATCCAAATATTCATTATCGAGGAGTTTTACCAGTTCCCTGGTCGGATCATTCGGCCGTCTTTCTTTGAAATTTTACCTACTTTACCTCACAAACCTAAACTGGAACTCAAACCTAAGGTTGAAGTAAGGGTCTGGAAAGATATTAACAGTGTGGAGCTAGAAAATCGCTTACAAGCAACGTTGTGCGATTGGTCTTCCTCTGCAGAAGAGGCCTCGGCTAAATATACGGATTGGCTGGACTCTGCCTGCAGATCACTAGTTCCTGTTAAATTGTGGGTTCCCAAGAGGGTTTCACCCTCGGCCCCTTGGTACTCGGACAGCCTAAAAATATTAAAAGTTGAATGTAAACGCTTGGAACGCGTTTGGAGAAGAGGCTACACCAATATCACTAAAGAGGCTTACAAAGAAAGTCTTGCTCGTTATAAAAGAATGCTTTTGGACACAAAAAGAAATACTTTGGTGAACAGATCAGTAAGGCCAAATCCTCCACAAAGGAACTTTTTAAAACCATTTCCAAACTTACAAATCCCACCAGTGCTAAACCACGGAATGGCCCTGAAATCTGTGAAACCTTAGCTTCTTTCTTTAGGGAAAAAGTGGATATCATCTTTTCATCTTTCAGGATTTCTCAAAAGGAGGGCTCCAAGATGGAAGTATGGGGCCCGGTTAAGGACGTCAAGAGGATTCCGATTTTAGATAGCTTCGCCACAGTGCAGGCCCAGGATGTTTTAAAGCTCCTGTTGGGAATCCAATCTGGCTCTCCTCTGGATCCCTGCCCAGCCTCAGTGGCTAAACTTGTTCCAAACATCATTGGGACGGCCCTTGCCCCGGTTTTTAATATCATCTTTAAGTCAGGTCGATTTCCCAAGGTATGGAAAAAAGCCTCAATTCTCCCTCTCCTGAAGAAAGCGAACCTGGACTCGAATGAGCCAGGTAATTACAGACCCATCTCTCGTCTCCCCCTACCGGCCAAGTTGATCGAAAAAGAAATGAATTTCCAACTAAATTCCTTTCTCAAAAATAATGGCCTGCTAGATCCAACACAATTCGGCTTTCGTGCCGATCATAGCACTGAGCTGGCTCTGATTAAATCAACTGAAGAAATCAGAGAGGCATTAGATCAGGGAGGAGCGGCAATTCTGATTATGTTGGATCTGTCCGCGGCCTCTCGATACGGTCCACCACGAAGTGTTGTTGGACCGGTTAGCCGAAAATAGGGGTTTCCGGCAATGCCCATACCCTATTAAAATCTTTTCTTACTGATAGAATCCAAACAGTGGATTTGGGAAAGGATCGATCGAAACCTTTCTCCCTGCCCTGTGGGGTCCCTCAGGGATCGGCACTTAGCCCTACACTGTTTAATGTGTATGTATCCCCGCTGGCTGTCCTTATTCGATCTTTTGGGCTCCAGCTGACCTCCTATGCCGATGACACACAAATTGTGCTGTCAATACAGAAGGGCAATGAGGCCAAGACAGGGCGCGATTGCCACAACTGTATGCAGGCCATCCAAAGCTGGATGACAGCAAATTGTCTTAAGTTGAATGCGGGGAAAACCGAGGTGATCATTTTCGGTAATTCCTCGAACCTTTGGTCACCCGATTGGTGGCCTGCAATCTTGGGTCCACAACCAGTTCCCTCCACCAAGGTGAAGAACTTGGGGGTGATCATTGACGTCAAATTATCTTTCGGAGACCAGATTAGCCGAGTTGCCTCCTCCTGTTTTCATCTTCTGAGGATACTGAGGAAAATCAAGTTTCTATTGCCCGAAGATAGCCTCAGGACAGTAATTACTGCTCTTATTTTTTCTCGCCTGGATTATTGCAACGGCCTTTATCTTAACATCCAGAAAAGACATCTTAGCCGATTGCAGGTCGTGCAGAATGCGGCAGCCAGGCTTCTTTTGGGGATCCCAAGGTTTGTCTCGGTTAAGAAGGAACTTGGGAAGCTTCACTGGCTTCCGGTGAAACAACGGGTGGATTTTAAGGCCCTTTGCACGGTCTTTAAAGCCCTCACAGGTTCTGGCCCAGCCTACACGAGACAACATCTTCAATGGTATGTTCCCGGCAGAGCATTGCGCTCTGCCGAGGCAAAACTTATAAAAGTTCCACGGGCAAAGACAGCTAGTTGGGGGGCAGGAGCTTTTTCTGCGGTGCGGCAAAAGCATGGAACAGCCTTCCCTCCATCTCAGAAGTGCCACCGAGCTTCTTTCCTTTAGAAGGGGGCTGAAAACCTGGCTTTTCCCCTGAATCCTTCTCTCATCCAGCAACCAAGTCGGCAACTCTCAGCGCCAGGACACCCTAGGGTAGCAGTGCGCTTTACAAGCCTTATTAACATAACATAACAATTACTTTGTCATGTATGGTTGATAAGTCTTCCACTAGTGGAAAAAGTGAGTACTCATTGACAACTACCAGGAAATTATCATTATTGAGGGATCCGAATCAGTCAAACGCAAGCCTCTCCCAGACCTGCTTAGGAAGATCAGACATTCAGTGGGTGCTGAGTCGTTCTGGGAGGCAGGCAGTTGCACAGATGACAAGCTTTCAGTTCTCTTTCAAGACGTTCATCCAGGTGCTGGAACCACAGTCGATCCCTGAGGGCTCTTTTAGTTGCAGCAATCTTGCAATCATCTTCGTGTGCCAGTTCAGTAACTTGTTGCCTCAAGCTTTCAGGGATAACTATTCATGCCCTGCTTAGTTTGACACCATCATGTGTAACAGAAAGTTCTTCCCGCACTTTTTTGAATTTCTGGTGCTCAACATCATCTGTAAGAGGTAGAGTATGATTCCTCCATGATTGCATTGCAATGATTTATTTAAGCTTAAGCATGTTTTTGTCAGTACTAGTAGCTGGCAGAATCTTCTCAATAGAAAGAACTGCAGGTGCGCTTGACTTTACAGGCTCCGACGCTTTGGACGTTGTACTATGATGCTGTAGCAGCACTCGTGAAAAGTAGTCTGCAGAGTTTTGATCCTTCCCCGGATTGTGCACAATAGTATAATCATACTCCTGCAGAGGCAACCCCCACCTCTCAATGCGAGGGGGCATCTTGACTTTTAGATTCCCGAAAATGGTGAGCAACGCCTGATTGATGACAACGGTGAAATGCTTTCTGTACATAAACACATGGAAGTGTTCATACACCCATACTACAGCTAAGCTTTCTTTCTCAGGTTGAGCATGAGCACGTTCGGTCTGAGATGGACTCCGACTAGCATAGGCCACAATGCGTCTCTGAGCATTGGGCTGTCCATTGTGTTGGGCAAGGATCGTGCCCAAACCCACCGGGCTTGCGTTTACCACAATCTCTGTATGCAATTTCGGATCAAAGTAAGCCATTTCAGTTGCATTTTCACTTGTCTGTTTTATTTTCTTGAATCTTTGGTCACATTGCATTCAAACGGAGCATCTCACTGTGTTCTCTTAGATGGGCACTCACAGCGTAAAAATCACGAATATACCTGGAGCAGTAGCTGCCCATGCCTAAGGAGGATCGCAGCATGGTCACATCTTCTGGAGGGCAAGTAGACAATGCTTGTACCTTTTTTCGGGGTCTGATATCATTCCCTTTTCACAGAAAATATGCCTAAAGAATTTGAGTCTGTTTTCGTGAAACTCACACTTCTCTGCATTTAGTGTGAGATCAGCAAGCAGACAGCATACTTATGTGAGTGCTTTATCATCTTCCTTTCGTGTAGCCCCAAACACCAACATATCACCACTGTAGTTAAAGGCATGTGTGACAGGTTGGATTATTCAACTAATGACATCTTGAAAGATTTCTTTCAGTTGACGACACACCAAAACTGAGTCTTTTATATCTGTACAACCCAACACGAGTTGAAAAAGTTGTAATGTACCTACAGTTTTCTTTCAGTTTAAGGTGATGGTAGCCTTTGTTCCAATCAAGACGGGAGAAAACTTTGGCGCTATTCACTGCCTGATCATGTCAGCAATGTCTTTATCTTTTGATTGCGTTGTTGGCGTGTCGCATATCAACACAAATGCCCAGTAAAACTCCACTGTCCTTTTTTGGCACCACCACAATGCATGAAACCCACGGCGTCAGACCAGTAGAGCACTCCATGATATCATGCTTTACCAGTGTTTCACGTTCTTTCTCCGCGGCTTCCTGTAAGTAAAAAGCAATTAGACAGTGTCGCAGTGCAACAGGGCGAATGTCTTCATTAATGTAAAGCTGCACCTTCATTGCCTCAAGTTTCCAAATTCCCTGAAACAATGTTTTCAAACTTAATAAGCATGCACTCGATGACGTACCTTGGAGGACATGAATTGGCACTTGCACTGTCATTTTCTTGTGCTGCATGGTCGCTACAAAGGATCCTGGACTCTGCAAGGGCGTAGAAGCTTCCCAGGTGTACACCTTTGTTCTTGACGGTGAGACGTGGTATCGGAGATAGTTCTTTGCACTTTTCTACCGGCATGATGTTTTTCTATGCACCACTGCCTATAATAAAAGTTGTAGGGCAACCATTCGCCTTGAGCGTGATTTTAGGACAATGTCCAAGTGAACTTTGTTGCTTCGTGTGGTGATTGTTTTTAGATATGTATTCTTTGCAAGCGGCCAATCCTACATGCGCACGTCGATCTGGGACCGACTTTATCATCTCACATCCATCTTCCCTACTGTCACTCGATGACGTTAATAAACCTTTGGAAGATGACTTTGATAACGATCGACTTGCCTTAGTCGATGTTGCCGTTTGGCCATGTGGGAGTGGCTAGGGTGCTTCTGGAACTTTCTGGCGTCCATCTTCTCGTCTCTCCGTAACTCACTTAGTTTCTCTTTCGTTCTGCAAACCTTTATGAAAGGGCTTTCCTTTCTGCAGCCTTTGCATTTCTGTATGATGGCGGGACATTTACCCTTATGTGGAAAGCAGAATCTACAGCGGAAACACAATTTATTTTTCTTCGGAGACATCACTGTGGGCCTCTGCCTCGTGTTTCTGCTTACTTTTCATACTCCATGCTGATTCATTTGTTGTAGTTTCTCTATCAGCAGTCTGTTGATCAGCATGTTCCTCCGCACTTGTAGCCATGAGCACTTTCTCCAAACTGAGTGTTTCATGCAGCATGCCTCGTCGGAATGAATCGGAGAGGCAACCATTGATCACTGTAAGACGCATGGCTTCTTCATCATTGAATTCACTGAACTTGCAGTGCTTTGAGCGTATCAAGTCTCTCAACAAACTTTTCCATCGTCTCACCAGGTTGCTGTCTTGCTTGGTTAAATATGTACCTTTCATAGTTAACATTCGGCATTGGATTGAACTTGGCTTCCGACATCCTCTTGATTTGATGGTATGATACTTCATCTGCTTGTGATATCTTCATCACTTCTTTTACTCTGTCCCCAGCAAGGTTCTTTAAGTATTTGAAGATCTTTTTGTCTTCTACTTCTGTAGCATCTATGAAGTCATCGAATGTTTCGATCCAGGCAGTCCATTTGGCACCAATACTCTGCTTTTTGGCGGTATCGAATGGAGGCAGGGGTTTCAGGAACACGGCTGAGCTGTATTTGGCGCTTTTCGCGTCTTCCATTTGTTCTAGTGTGTGCTATTCAGACAGCGTTTGTCTTTCAGCGTCCCTTGGCCTGGTGGTACCTCTGCAAGCATCAGACTGCTCACTCATACTTGGGTCGCAGCGCCCGAGCTGAGGTCGGCGGGCGCCATCTTCCTTCTTCACGGTAATGATTCCGCTTCTTGCACGTGCTCTTCGCCTCTCTTGACTTTATGCATTATACCTGGCTGTCGCTGCCTTTAGTGTTTCTCTGTGCCTAGTCGTCTTTGTCTTTAGCGCTTTCCTACACCTTGCTGTCGCTGCCTCTAGCGCTTCTTCGTACCTGGTTGTCACTGTCTTTAGCATTTCTGCTTTCTATCTGTGCTGGCTCTGTTATGCTGTGGCGCAGTATCTTTCTTTTGGCCTTACCAGTAGTTTTTTTTTTTTTTTTTGCAGACTTGCTGACTATGCTCCTCTGTAGGGCCTTCACCTTCTTCGTTGGCCTCTCAAAAGCTGGATTTACTCTTTGACTCCATATACGCTGACTGTGGACCGCTTCTTGGGGCGCACGCATGAGCAGTTTGCTAGACCAAGGCAAACTCTCAGGGAGAGCAGTCTTGTATCATTGAGGTCAAGTATCCCATCTTCGTCACCAGTTGTAGCGCCCTCCCCAGCCCGGGAGCATGTAACAGACCACGCCACACACGGAGCTCTGGTTTGCATGTCTTTATTCTTCAGCCGGCAACTGTTAACTGAACACTCTGCACTACAAACTTTATTAACCACACCCAGCCACATCCACCAGATTACGTAATACTTGTAAGGAGTCTGCGAGGACCACTAGAGGCCTGTTACACACAAACACAGGACACAACACTGTACAGCAAGAGAATTGTGGACTTTGCAATGAATCGTAGCCATGCCGTACAGCAGCATGGCTGCTGTACAGCATTGCTAAAAATAATTTGAAATGTACTATGATGCATCCAGTGCTAAAGCACTTAAAAAAAGTGCATTAGCCCTGGCTGGGTCATAGTGCTTTTTTTTAATGAGTTTTAGCCACACTGCAAAGCATCTGCACTTCCGTACAGCAGGGCTATAAAACATTGCCAAAGCCAATAGCTCTCATAGGCAAGACCTATTGACTTTGCCAATGCTTGTTACATCACCAGGACGCTGCGCCAGTCTAGGTGACAGAGAAAGAAAGTGAGAATGATGAGAGAATAAAGTGTAAGTAGATATAGGTAGAAAATAGACAGTTGATAGACATATAGATAGACGGACGATCAAAATAGATTGATAGACAGAGAGACATAGACAGATGAAAAGTAGATCGACAGATCAGTAAATTGTTTTGTAAAGCACTACCTGTCATCTTACACTAACTTCTGAGCGCTGACCGTGATAGATACAAACAGCTGAGGCTAGCAGTACATGTTGCTATGGTAGAAAGTGCGGAAGAGAGGTTCATGTTGCTACAGAGACAGCTCCAGAGATGCAATGCAAACAGTGAACAATCAGTGAGTCTTGGTTGTAATTAAGTTTTTTATGTGAGCTCATTCTCGTGAACCACAGCAGCTGCCGCGTGTCAGAGGATATCCCCAGAAGAAAAGAAAAGAGCATCTCGCAGTCTGTGGTTATTTTGCCTAAAATGCCCAACTTGAAATTAATTATGGATGCAGTTTCCTAAAAATTATGACAAAACAGCCAAGAGCATGTGTTGTCTGCTTTTCTTGCATGTTCACGCAGAACAGCTGCATGGGTTATTCTTTGTGTTTTTATCACCCCTTGCTCATTGTTGTCTGTGTCGCTTTCTCACCTTCAATCTATTACAGATTACCTCATTTATTCATAATTACTGGATTTAAGCGCTTGGGCTTTCTTGTTCAGCGTATGACGCATCAAAGAACACACACTGGCTGCTGTGGTGATGTGTACACACCCTTGTTGAAGAGGACCATGCACTCATGTGCAGGCGATATCTACACGAACAATGACAACATGTGTATTTAGTGGTGGAATTTACACCATGCCAGCCCAGTCTCTTTCATTTGAAATGCAATACAGAAAACATCAAAAATTACCATGTTATTATAGCGCACACCATACACTCCTCTAGGCACTTGCATTCCGTAATTGTAGCCATCAAGCTCAATTGTACTAAATTTATCAGCCTGTAAAGATGAAAGTGAGAGTTTGGTTTGTAAGTATGTTCCTATGTCAGGCAGGTGTTTGGGCTCAGCTGCCACAGAGCATTACAAAGTAGTGAGGACCGGGTGTGTTGATGTGTTTCTTTGGCCTTTCCTGTGGGTACTGATTGTGAGTTTCTTGGGGGCAGAAGGGTAAGAGGAGGTGGTGTTTTGAGAGATAATGAACTTTCGCTACGCGTGTCCCATGAAGAGTGCAAGGTTTTCGCCAGCGAAAGGTGCCCGCCCTGTGTGGTCGCCATGACTGCAAAGGAGGTAAATCACATGCTGATCGAGTGACGAAGAAAAAATGCCGTTTGGAATCAGATGGCACCATGCTTGACTGAGATCAGCGTGCCAGCACCCCAGTCATGGCATTCTGCCCCAGAAAATGGTAGCCTCACCACAAAGGTGGAGCCAGGTTATGGCACTTCCTCCTTACACATGCATATAGTGCCTTTGTTACAGTAAAGCATCATATGGCTGTAGTGAGTTGCTCAATACAGGTCTGCTATTTCCTGCACGAGCAGTGGAGAGAGACGATGGGAGGTGGAAGGGGTGGGCTGCAACACAGAGAAATGGTGCGTGGCAAGGGAATGAAGCAACACAGGCAAAAAAAAACGAAACACGGGAGGGAAATGTTAGAGGGGAAGAAGAAACAGGTTGGGAAAAGAACCAGGATGGGTGCGGGTTGGGGGAGGAAGGTAAAAGGAAATGAGCATTGGCACAGCCAATAGGTTTCACCTTTGGGACCTATTGACTTTGGCAACTGCTTTTGGCAGGACTGTACAGCATCAGGAGGCACACTGGGCAGCATCTTTGAAATAAAAAAGACAAAGACAATAGTTCACAAATAGGCAAGGTCTGTTGGCTTTGCCAATGCTTGCTGTAAATAGTGAGCCTGGTACTTATGGTATTGACCTAGAAGGGTGAAAATACTTGCTGAACCTGCCATATTTAAAGTTATGTCTTGTAGGTTGCGTGCAGATTTAAGCAACATGCATTCACCCACGGAGTTATCCCACAGCTGCACTCCTTTTAGAAAATAAAAAAACATGTGTCCCTTATCCCATCAATCTGAAAGAGACACGTTAGTGACAGATTCCTTACCTTAGAATATCCCCAGGCGTCAGGCTGGATCCGGAAAGTTTTTTGCGTAGCAGTACCCTTGCGCGTCGGTAGGCGGCGTCGTGCGGCTCCGCGTCCGTCGTCGGCGTCGTGATCGCCGGGATGACGTCGCGGGCAGTACTTAGACGCCGCCCCTGCGCGCTGACGTCAGTTCTTCTTTTTCCGCGCCAGTAAGCGCAGATCCGGGAAGAGCAGTGCCCTAGTCACTTTTTGACTATCTTTTTGTGAAATTTTTCACTGTTCTCTTCAACGAGTCTTCACGACTCCTAAGGTGTCGTAGGGATGCCCGGCTTTAAGCCCTGCGAGGTATGTGGTCGTATGATGTCCATCACGGACCCCCACCTCGAGTGTCTCTTCTGCCTCGGCCGAGGCCACGACACGAAGTCGTGCCCTGACTGCCGGAAACTTCATCCGAAGGCTTTGCGAGAGCGGTCTCGAAAGCTCCTTGAAGTCCGGCAGTCGGCTCCGCGCCGCAGCAAGCCCCGGTCCCGGGAGAGGTCGAGGGGCCGGACGCGGAGTCCCCGCCGTTCGTCGGAATCCAAGTCTTCGCGCTCCTCCGGTAAGTCGAAGCACAAGAAGTCTAAGCGGCGTCATCGCTCTAAGACTTCGCCTCGCCGGTCGCGCGACTCGGCTGAGGTCCCTGTCGGCACCGTCCCCGCCCCCGCGGCCCCGGACGTGCCTGTCGAGTTGCCCCCGCATTACCCGTCCTTCCCGGGTTCGGGGCGACTCCGGCCGAAGTACAGAAATTCCTGTCGGCCATGGCCCGCCTCTTCGGGCCTCAAGGTCCCTCCGGTGCGCCTTCGGGCCCCGCGGGCCCAGATAGGGGTTGCTCCGGCGTCGCCGTCGACTCCGGTCCCGGCGTCGCCTGTCCCACCAGCCTTCGTCCCGGCCTCGGCTCCGGCCCCGGCCTCGACCCCGGTTCCGGTGGTGCCGCAACCTCCATCGACGCCGGTTGACCTAACCACGCCTCCGCCGACGCCGATGTCCCCGGTGCCGTTTCCGACGCCGTCCGGGGCTCCGGGCGGCGTCGTTCCCCGGTTCTCCCCGGGTCCGGACATGGAGCCGGACCGGCGCCGCCCGACGCCGGTTCCGGCGCCGATGAGGCCTTGGGTCCCTTATGTCCCTCCTCCTCCATCTTTTCAACCTGAGGAGGACCAGGAGAGCTGGGAGGGGTCTGACGACCCTCTCACACAACAGTGCGAGTTTGACCCGGACTGGGTTGAGGAACTTGGGGATGCCAGTGGGCTGGATACCTCCCCCGACTCTGGCATGCTGTCTCCTCCCGTGGCAACGGAGGAGGGGCTAATTTTGCAACGGTGTTGCGTAGAGCTGCTGGAGCCTTAAATCTCCAGTTGCCTACAGTGGCCGTCAGGACTAACCTCCTGACTGAAGTGCTTCAGCCGGCGGCCTCCTCTTCGGAGCCTGTGCTGCCGTTCAACGATGCACTCACTGACGTTCTTTTGGGTGCCTGGTCCAAACCCACCACAGGGGCTCCTGTGGATAGGAACGTGGCCCGACGCCATCGCCCGGCTCCGGGCGACCCCCTGTTTCTCTCCCAACACCCCACCCCTGAGAGCTTGGTTGTCCAAGCCTCTGCCTCCCACACAGCCTTCCCTACCGCCCCTCCGGATAGGGAATCCAAGCGCCTGGATCACTTTGGGAAGAAGGCTTTCTCTTCCTCCAGTGCTGGCTTGCGGTCTGTTAATACCGCTTGCCTCTTGGGCCGATACACCCACTCCCTGTGGGATTCGGTGGCTGATGTTTTGCCGCAGTGTTCTGAGGAGGTCCAGACACTGCTTACCCGCGCTATTGCGGAAGGGCGTGATGCGGCTAAGTATACCATCCGCTGTGGCCTTGATACCGCCGACTCGCTGGGCAGATCGCTTGCAACGACGGTGGCGCTGCGTCGCCACGCCTGGCTGAGAACCACTGGTTTTTCAGGGGATGTCCAGAATACTCTCATGGACATGCCCTTTGATGGAGTCGGTCTCTTTGGTTCAAAGGCGGACCATGCGCTGGAGCGTTTCAAGGATTCACGGGCTACTGCTAAGTCCCTGGGCCTTGCTGTTGTGCGCCCTACGCAAACGTCTGCTTTTCGCCCCTTTCGTGGCCACGGAAGGGGCGCCCAGTCACGTCCACAGCCCGGCCAACGGCCCGCGCAGCAAGCGCCTTCGCGTGGCCGAGGACGTGGATACCGCCGTGGCGGTTCGGGCAACCAGCGTGCGGGTCAGGCCACCACCTCCAACCCGTCCGCGGCCTCCAAGCCCTCCTAGTCCCTCCTTTCAGGTGCACAGCACGCCAGTCGAGGGCAGGGTCCGCCATCACCTTCACCACTGGCGTCCCATCACCTCGGACAAGTGGGTCTTGGACATTGTCCGAAGGGGCTACTCCCTCCCCTTCGAGACCACCCCCCAGCCATGCCACCTCAATTCCACCGCATGTCAGGGGATCACTTGGTGCTTCTACAGAAGGAAGTCACGGCCCTCTTGGCCAAGAGGGCCATCGAGCATGTTCCGACCCCAGAAGTAGGGCGTGGTTGCTACTCCCACTACTTTCTGGTGCCCAAAAGGACAAGGAGGACATGCGTCCTATCTTGGACCTCCGGAACGTCAATCGCTTCCTCCGGAAGGAGAAGTTCAAGATGCTCACCCTAGCTCAGGTCTTGACTGCCCTCGACCCCGGAGACTGGTTGGTAGCGTTGGACTTGCAGGACGCCTATTTCCACATCCCCGTCCTGCCGGCCCACCGGCGTTACCTTCGGTTCACGGTAGGCCTCGAGCATTTTCAGTTCACCGTGCTCCCCTTTGGCCTTACCAGTGCCCCTCGGGTGTTCACGAAAGTGATGGCGGTGGTCGCAGCTCATCTGCGCCGGGCAGGGGTTTCCAGTCTTCCCCTACCTCGACGACTGGCTGCTGAAGGCGGGCTCGTCCCAGGCAGTTGTCTCCCACCTCCAGACTACGGCCGAACTCCTGCACTCGCTGGGGTTCTCCATCAATGTGCCAAAGTCGCATCTGATTCCTTCTCCACAGCTCCTTTTCATCGGAGCAGTTCTGGACACGACGCAGTTTCGGGCCTATCCTCCCGAACGGCGAGTCCGGGATATTCAGGCTATGATTCCGATCTTTCAGCCCTTATCCTGGGTTTCGGTACGGATGACCCTGAGGCTGCTGGGCCTCATGGCCTCCTGCATCCTGCTGGTCACTCATGCCAGATGGCATATGCGGGCTCTGCAGTGGGACCTGAAGTTCCAGTGGGCGCAGCACCAGGGCGACCTGTCCGATCACGTCCAGATCTCGGAGGGGACTGCAAAACAGTTGCAGTGGTGGCTCTCGAACCGGCAATGGGTCATGGGCAGATCCCTCTCCCTTCCCCAGCCAGAGCACACAGTTGTGACGGACGCGTCCCTTCTGGGATGGGGCGGTCACATGGGAGAGGCGGAGATCAGAGGCCTCTGGTCTCCGGCGGAGTCCCGGCTCCATATCAACCTTCTGGAGCTCCGGGCGATCCGACTTGCACTCAAGGCATTCCTTCCCTCTGTCAAAGGGAAGGTAGTGCAGGTGTTCACAGACAACACCACTGCCATGTGGTACTGCAACAAACAAGGCGGGGTGGGGTCGTGGACCCTTTGTCAGGAGGCTCTGCGCCTCTGGACATGGCTGGAACACCAGGGCATGTTCCTGGTGGTTCAACACCTGGCAGGTTCCCTGAACGCCAGGGCGGACGAACTCAGCCGCAGGTGCATGATGGATCACGAATGGCGTCTTCACTCGGAAGTGGCGCAAGGACTCTTTCTACAGTGGGGAGAGCCTTGGTTAGATCTATTCGCCACCGAAGAGAACGCGCAATGTCATCAGTTCTGCGCGTTGGAATTTCCAAGGCGGCACTCGCTCGGCGACGCTTTTCGTCACGAGTGGAGTTGCGGTCTATTGTACGCCTTTCCGCCTATACCACTTCTACCCAGAGTGTTGAAGAAGATTCGGCACGACCGGGCCCAAGTCATTCTTGTGGCTCCGGACTGGGCTCGAAGAGTTTGGTATCCCGAGCTACTCAATATGAGCGTAGATCCCCCGATCCGTCTGCCTCTTCGGGAGGATCTTCTGTCGCAGCAGCAGGGGACGGTCCTCCACCCGAACCTGTCCAGTCTACACCTGCTTGCGTGGAGATTGAGCGGCGGCAGTTGATTCCTTTCGACTTGCCTCCCGAAGTTTGTGATGTGATTCTGGCAGCCAGGCGTCCCTCCACTAAGGTGGTATACGCCTGCAGGTGGAACAAATTTGTGGCATGGTGCACAGCAAAGGCTGTGGATCCCCTTTCTGCCCCTCTTTCTGAGGTCCTTCTGTTCCTTCTCTCTCTGGCCCAACAGGGTTCTGCCCTGGGTACCATCAAGGGTTATCTTTGTGCTATCTCGGCCTTCCTCAGGCTCCCTGATCAGCCCTCCCTTTTCAAGTCCCCTGTTGTTAACAGGTTCTTAAAAGGCATTACTCACCTCTTCCCTCCTGTTCCGTTTGTGATGCCTCAGTGGGACTTAAACTTGGTTCTTACCTTTTTAATGTGCGCTCCCTTTGAGCCTCTACATAACTGTCCTCTTCGTCTTCTGACTCTGAAGACAGCCTTTCTGGTGGCCATCACCTCCGCTCGGCGGGTGAGTGAGCTCCAGGCTCTATCTTGCAAACCTCCCTTTCTGTCTGTTCATCCAGACAAGGTTGTTCTTCGGACGCGTCCGTCCTTCTTGCCAAAGGTGGTTACTGCTTTCCACATTGGGCAGACCATCACTTTGCCCACCTTCTTTCCGCCTCCGCATCCTTCCAGAGAGGAAGAGAGGCTCCACCGTCTGGACCCAAAACGTGCGCTCTCCTTCTATATTGACCGCACAAAACACTTCCGGGTGGATGACCAGCTCTTTATTGGCTACGTGGGCGCCAAAAAGGTCGGGCGGTGCACAAGAGGACCATCTCCCGCTGGGTTACCTTGTGCATCAAGACCTGCTATTCTTTGGCTAAAAAGGAGCCTCCTGTTGGGCTGCGTGCCCATTCCACCAGGGCAACGGCTGCTACCACGGCCTTGGGCCGCGGTGTTCCGCTGCCGGTTATCTGTCAGGCAGCTACGTGGGCCTCGCTGCACACGTTTACAAAGCATTACTGCCTTGACAGTCAGGTCCGGAGGGACGGCTTCTTTGGCCGTTCTGTCCTCCAGGACTTCCTTGTCTGATCTTTGTTCGCAGACCCACCACCGGGGTTGGTATTGCTGGGGTATCTATTCTAAGGTAAGGAATCTGTCACTAACGTGTCTCTTTCAGATGCACAAGTTACTAACTTGTGTAACGATATATCTGTAAGAGACAGTAGTTAGTGACAGATTCCTTACCGCCCACCCATCCTCCCCGTTCTGCGAACTGATTTCTAGGGTTAAGGACATCCCTTTCAGGGCCCTAGTATTTTTCAGACACCTATGTCAGCTTCTTGCATGGCTCTGCGTTCCTGGCGCGGAAAGTCGTGTACAGAACTGACGTCAGCGCGCAGGGGCGGCGTCTAAGTACTGCCCGCGACGTCATCCCGGCGATCACGACGCCGACGACGGACGCGGAGCCGCACGACGCCGCCTACCGACGCGCAAGGGTACTGCTACGCAAAAAACTTTCCGGATCCAGCCTGACGCCTGGGGATATTCTAAGGTAAGGAATCTGTCACTAACTACTGTCTCTTACAGATATATCGTTACACAAGTTAGTAACTTGTGCTTCCGGGCTTGGCTGTGTTTTACAGAGACCCAAATGTGACTGATAAAAAGCATGTGACCCATCTCTGCCACCAGCAGTTGACGAGTAAACACAACCCTCTCTAGGAACATGAACAACGTCATCATTCAAATGGGCAGCGGTGCGTGCTTATGGTGTCTGCCATGAGGCCTCTAGAAATGCTCATGCCACGCTCCAAGAAAGGTTGGTGCGAAGCAGGGGATCTGAGGATACAGCTACGAGCAAAAGACATTATTGATTAAAGGGAAATAAACTGCAGTGAGTGGTAAAACTGGACTCCTTTCGTTAAGAGGACTTAATTTGTTGCTTGAGATAGTGACCTTTTTGGACATCCAAGGGCTCCCTTGTTGTAGCCCAACACCCCCTCCCCGCCCCCAACCTTCATCTCTTGAGGCCATTTGCTGAAACGGCAAGTAAAGAATGTGTCCCAAACACCCATAAACCACCCCAGTTATCACAGATCCAAAATGTGAGGCTGTATTTATTTTCATCAATTCCTGGTAGTTCAGGTGATGTAAATTCAGTTGTATCGGAAGGCGAGGCTGCTGTAAATATCTGCATTTGCAAAGAATGTTTTGATGATCCTTATTTGTCGTTCCCAACCTTTAAGAAGCACAGGCCTGCAACTGCAAAATGAAGTGGACATCATTCAGAAAGATGCAGGGAGTAAATGTCCCCATCAGCATTTAGCGAAACAATGCTGCAAGCTCCCCATACTGGTGGTAACCACAGCCGATGCAGAGAGGGCATATGAGGTGCGAATGGCTGTCTCTGAGCCATATCATGTGCACCAGGTAACAGCGTCGTCATCGTCGGTGATTGTATACAGATATACAGTGAAATAGCAGCTTCTCCTTCATATTGTTAATTTAAGTTATTCCTCACAGTAGACAAATAATGGTAGTGTGATCAAAATTGCAATTGCTTTGTACTCGCCAAAATTATCTAAATTTAAAAAAAATTCTGACAGTACTTTTGGTTACCTTCCTAAGATACCCCTATTGCTTCTAAGCACTGGGACCTGTTTGTGAGGTTAAAGCAACATGTGTCTAAATACATTTCCAATAAAAGAACATAAATCGTACAAGCTGTCTCCTGTGTTAGTGTTATATGGAGTCAGAGTCTCAGCAAAAAGAAAGCCGTTTTCAAAGTTTGTGTCGGGTGAGCACTTTCGGGTCACATAACACTAATAAAGTTGTTTACAAATTGCTGTATTGCTGATACAAATAAATTATACAACAAAGAAAAACATGTATGCTTAAAAAAAAAGTTGCCAACAACACTACAAAGGAGAAAAGGAACACTTCCAACAAGACTGGCAGAAACCAAGAAAAAAAAGAGGTGCACATAAACAAAGAGACATACAGCAAAGTGAAAGGATACAAGTAATAGGCCCCTTCTCCGTGGGAGGGAGCAAGACACCAAAAGGAGGGCAAACATCACCCACATAGAAGCAAGCTTTTCGGAAGAACACATGAAGAAACAAATGAAAAGCGATAGGCGGGCTGTAATCCTACAGAGTAGATACAGCATGTCTCGAAGACACAGGGCATGCCCTGCCTAGGCGAGACCTAAAAAAAAAAAGCCAACCAGTGGATGTTGGGTCTAACTTTGACTCATGACGGACTAGATAAACTCCCTCAACTTTGTGCTTCAAAAATACCTGAACTCATTTATTAGTTCAAACACAGCAAGGCTTATTGGCTCAAAGAAGTTTCTACTTTGTGCTATATACACACCAAGCACTTGAGAGTAGGTACAGTATGTCGAGGTGTGTGTGCAGGAGAAATCTTACTCTTTTGTTTGGAATATAAAACTGAGTAAAAACGGTAGAGTTGTGACTATCTTCCCTGTGCAGTATTTGTGTCTGTCTCCCACCATTTTGTAATCCATGTCATATTCGGAGCATTTGCAGCTACATTATTTTACATTTGGTCTGTGTTTAATCTGCACTTCTTTTGTGGAACTCGCTAACTAGAAAGTTGTTTAGTATTTTCTTCATATCCATTAATTAATAGTAATTGCTCAAATGACATCTAAGGATGAAAAAATAATAGTGTGGTGTATCTTTTACTATGCAGCACGAGCAAAGAAGCAACACGGCAAACCTGGGCAAATAAAAAAAAAAGAAACACAGAAGGGGAGGGAGGGAGGGAGTCATGGGGGGAAGAAGAAACGGACGGATTGGCAGAAGAACCAGAATGGCGGGGTTTGGGGAGAAGATAAAAGAAAACAAACCCTATGATGCGGCCAGCGTTGACCGCATCATATAGTTTTTTTCCTTAAATGTACCTGAATCACAGCACGAGCAGCGGAGGGGCACTACATTTATTTAATCTGTGCTTTGTGCGTGCACTGCAGAAAGAAAAGAAAGTGATGCATGGGCAGCGCTGGCCAGTTGGAAGGCAGCAAAGAAGAGTGATAAGGCTGCAAACGAATGGTAATTAATGGGCTGGTTCCAAGCCCATTACAGAACACAAGAGTCTCGCAAGAGAGAACACGTGTGCTGGCGCATGCTCACGCAGGCAGGACCTAAAAAGTGTATTTTTTCTGTAATCCATATGACACTACATTCCTAGGAAGGGTCTTGCTGTGGCTGTCAATGGCAGATGAGAACAGAATGGGAATTAAATTACTTCCTTGTCTATTCAAGTCAATTGATATTTTACTTCAAGAAATACTGCCCGTTTACTTGAATTTCTTATTTCTGCATGAGAGAGTTTCCTTACTGAAGCTTTGAAAGTGACAATAGTCCTTGTAAGTGAAATACGGCTTGGTTGTCACTGCTCAGTATAGCACATGCGCAAGGGTCGGGGTGTTGTTTAAAAGCTAGAGAATGTTCTTTCCCTGCTGAAAGTTGAGGTGAATGGATTTTTCTGTTTCTTTACCCCCCCACAATGCTAAAAATGTTTGCTCTGTGCTATGTGGTGAAGACCAATGGAAACCCTGTCGCGACAACATTCAAAACCAGAAAAAACTATCTTGAGTATGTTTTCACTGCTTCTTAGAAAAGGGATTATATTTTGTATTAATTGTTATACTGGCCATTTAGAGAACACAAGTGTTGTCTCTTGGCAATTAAATATCCCAGCTCAATGGATCAAGCTATATCAATTTCCTGTAAAAATGAATCAATTGACAGCCTCTTGTTGTTTTCTTTCCAGTTTTGTGATAGAGAAAATGTATTGCCCTCCAAGATCCATGCAACTTGCAGTTGGGCCAAGACTAAATCCAGGCTGCCATTTTGAGGTCGAAGCCTACCAAATGGCACATCTTGGGACATTTGAATAACTTCCCTGGGGATGCCTTCCGCCCATTGGTTACCATTGGCTTTGTGGTTGCAACTCAAATTTTCTTGCTTCCTATTAGCTGGCTCTATTTGTTTTATGCTGTATAGCTTGAGTTCGTCCCTTCAGGTGCCCAAACCCTATTTACTGTACTCTACCACCAGTACTGGATTTCTGTAAAGAGGCCTTTAAATCTTGTTCTTACCTTGTCACATTGGCTGTGCATTCAAAGACAGAGGTCAAATGTCAGGCTGTGTCTTCCAGGGAGCTTAGTGTTTATTTTTCTTTCTCTGACTTCAAAGTGAGAGGATTTATGTGACTATCATGCTGGCTACTATAGTGTGCCTGAGGACAGCAGTATGTTTTTTTTTTTTTAGCATACAACAAAATGTAAGTGTCTGTAAATGAACTGTGCAGATATTTCCGAATATATCAGAATTAGAAAAGCACAAATGAAGCAAAATCTGTGGTAATTGTGAAGTGTGGTGGAAATTAATATGTTAATACGATCAAAGCAAATCAATACACTAGGTGATGACATTTCCACACATCGTTTATACGCTGTATACTTTCATCATTAAATTGTATGTCTGCAAAGGTAATGGTCATTTAAATTGAAAATGTGTTGTCTGTAATGGCAGTACTCTACTACACCATGCATACCTCACTTTACCCCACTCCGAACCACTCCACACCACTGCAGTCTACTCTACACCACTCCACAATGCGTCCCTACACTCTACATCGCTTCACTCTGCTGCCCTTCACTCCACACCCCTTCACTCCACACCTCTCTACACCACTCTATGCCAATGCACTCGACCCCACACTACTCTAATATGCACCAATGTAATCTTCGCCACTGCACTCTGCACCACTCCACTCTGCACCACTCCAATCTAAAGCACTCTACTCTATGCCAATCTACTCTGCAACACTATGCTCTCTGCCACTGCACTCTACACCAATGCACTCTACTCTGTACCACTCCACGGCAGTGCACTCAATGCCAATCCACCATATGCTACTGTACTCTACTGTGCACCACTCCACTCTGAAATAGTCTAATCTGAAAGAAACAGTTAGTTAAATATTCCTTACCTTAGAATTACCCCCAGGCGTCAGACTGGATCCGGAACGTTTTTCGTCAGCAGTACCTCTGCGCGTCGAAAGGTGGCGTCGGTCGGCTCCGCGTCCGTCGTTGGCGTTGTGGTCGCTGGGATGACGTCGCGGTAGCTACTTAGACGCCGCCCTCGCGCGCTGACGTCAGTTCTTTCTTTTTCCGCACCAGCCAGCGCAGATCCGTAGAGAGCGGTACCTCCAGTCACTTTTTGACTGAACTTTTTGAGCGACTTTTGTCGACGTCTTTTTGAGTCCTACCGACTCCTGGTGCACGTAGGGATTCTCTGCTTCAAGGCTTGCAGTTCCTGTACCGGACTGATGTCGGTGACGGATCCGCACCGTGTGTGCCTCTTTTGCCTGGAGCGCGACCACAACCCCAATTCGTGCTCCGACTGCCGGACCATGGCTCCGAAGTCTTTGTGGGAGCGGTCCCGAAAGCTTCTTGAGCGCTGGCAGTCGGCTCTGCGCCGCTCGAGGTCCCGGTCGCGAGGGAGGTCGAGGGACCGGTTGCGGAGCCATCACCACTCGTCATGCAACTTTTCGCACTCGGGGTCAGTTAAGTCGAAGCACAAGAAGAAGTCGAAGAAGCATCGTCGCTCTTCGACTTCTCCCCATCGGTCGGCTGACACGACGAGGGATGTGGGCGGTGCCACTCTGCGTGCTGAGCCTGAAGGGTCGACTCAGAGTTGCCCTCCCTTTCCGGGACCCAGAGCGACCCCTGCCCAGCTTCGTCAGTTTTGCGAAGCCATGCATGCCATCTTTGGGCAGCCCGACTCCGTTGGCGCGCCTTCAGGCCCCCCGGACTCGGTTGGGGGCCTTAGGCCTTCCCTGCCGGTGGCTCCGGCGCCGCAGGGCCCCCATGGATCCAGGCCTGGATCCGGGTCGGCGCCGGGTGACCTTGTGACACCTCCACCTGCGCCGACTCCACCGGCACCAAGTCCGCTGCTGACGCCGGCTGACCACCCAGCCGGCGTCGACCCCGGCTTCCAACCCGACGTGGACACGGAGCCGGATCCGGCGCCAATGGGTACTTTTGCCCCTGTGTTCCACCCTGGCCATCTTCAGCCAACCTGGCAGCCAGAGGAGGGTGAGGAAGACTGGGAGGGGTCTGGAGACCCTTTGTCAGACCAGTTGGAGTACGATCCGGACTGGAGAGAGGACCTGGGGGATGCCAGTGGTCTGGATACCTCCCCAGACCTTGGCATGTTGTCTCCTCCTACCGTGGCTACGGAGGAGAGCGTCATACGCAGTGGTGTTGCGTAGGGCGGCTGAGGCTCTCCACCTCGAGCTTCCTACGGTGGCAGTCAGGACTAACCTCCTGACAGAGGTGCTTCAACCGGCAGCGAGCTCTTCGGAGCCCCTGCTACGGTTCAATGAAGCCGTAACCGACATCCTTTTGGGCACTTGGTCCAGGCCCAACACGGGGGCTCCCGTGGATAGGATGGTTGCCCGACGCCACCGCTCGGCCCCGGGCGACCCCACTTTCCTCTCCCAACACCCCACCCCGGAGAGCTTGGTGGTCCAAGCTTCTACTTCCAAGAGCGCATTCCCTAACGCACCACCAGATAGGGAATCCAAGAAGCTGGATCATCTTGGGAAGAAGGTTTTCTCTTCCGCCAGCTTGGGACTGGGGTTGGTAAACACCGCATGTCTATTGGGCCGTTATTCCCACTCTGTGTGGGACACGGTTGCGCAAGTGCTGCCTCAGTGTCCGGAGGAGGCCCGGACCGTGTACTCCCAGGCCGTTGCCGCAGGGAGAGATGCAGCGAAGTTTACCATCCGCTGTGGGCTGGATACCGCCGACTCTCTAGGCAGGACGATTTCCACGTCGGTAGCCCTTCGTCGCTACGCCTGGATGAGATCGACTGGCTTTTCTGGGGATGTCCAGAGCGCTCTTATGGACATGCCCTTTGATGGCCGTCGCCTTTTTGGCGACAAAGCAGACAACGCACTAGAGCGTTTCAAGGACTCACGGGCTACGGCCAAGTCCTTGGGCCTCTCCACCCGCCCTGCACAGTCTGCTCTTCGCCCCTTTCGTGGCTACGGAAGGGGTGCCCCACTACGTCCCGCCCAGAGCCACAACGCGGCCGGGGACGTGGGAACCACCGCCGTGGTTCAGGGGGCCAGCGAGCGGGCCAGTCCACCAACCCCCCCTCTGCTGCAGCCTACAAACCTTCCTAGTCCGACCTTTCAGGCCCATCAATCGCCAGTGGGCGGCAGGATCCACCATCACCTCCCCCACTGGCGCACCATCACGTTGGACAGGTGAGTTTTGCAGATAGTCCGAAGGGGCTACTCCCTCCCCTTCGAGGCTACCCCCCCCGGCCATGCCACCTCAGTACCATCGCATGTCGGAGGATCACCTGGGCCTTCTCCAACAGGAAGTTACGGCTCTCTTGGCCAAGGGAGCCATCGAGCGCGTTCCTCCCCCAGAAGTAGGTTGTGGTTGCTATTCCCACTACTTTCTCGTACCCAAGAAGTACAAGGGCCTGCGTCCTATCTTGGACCTCAGGAACGTCAACCGCTTTCTCCGGAAGGAGAAGTTCAAAATGTTGACATTAGCTCAGGTCTTGTCTGCTCTCGACCCTGGAGACTGGATGGTAGCGTTGGACTTGCAGGACGCCTATTTTCACATCCCCGTCCTGCCGGCCCACTGGCGCTACTTGCGGTTCATGGTAGGCCACGAGTATTTTCAGTTTACCGTGCTCCCCTTCGGCCTTACCAGCGCCCCTCGGGTGTTCACGAAGGTGATGGCGGTGGTTGCAGCTCATCTGCGCAGATCAGGGGTCCCAGTCTTCCCCTAACTCGACGACTGGTTGTTGAAGGTGGGCTCACCCCAGACAGTCGTCTCCCACCTCCAGTCTACGGCCAACCTCCTGCATTATCTGGGGTTCTCCATCAAAGTGCCGAAGTCACACCTGATTCCCTCTCAGAAGCTCCTCTTTATCGGAGCGGTTCTGGACACGACGCGGTTTCGGGTCGATCCTCCCGAGCAGCGAGTCCGGGATATTCGGGCTATGATTCCGATCTTTCAGCCCTTATCCCGGGTTTCGGTCAGGATGACCCTCCGACTGCTGGGCCTGATGGCCTCCTACATCCTGCTGGTGGATCATGCCAGGTGGCATATGCGGGCTCTGCAGTGGGATCTGAAGTTCCAGTGGGCGCAACATCAGGGGAATCTGTCCGATTGCGTCCAGATCTCAGAGGGCACTGCACACCAATTGCAGTGGTGGCTCACGAACCAGCATTGGGTCAACGGCAGATCCCTCTCCCTTCCTCAACCAGAGTTCACGGTCATGAACGATGCATCACTTCTGGGATGGGGCGGCCTCATGGGAGAGGCGGAGATCAGAGGCCTCTGGTTTCCGCCGGAGTCCAGGCTCCACATCAACCTTCTGGAGCCTCGGGCGATCTGTTTGCACTGAAAGCATTCCTTCCCTCTGTCAGGGGAAGAGTAGTGCAGGTGTTCACGGACAACACCACCGCCATGTGGCACTGCAACAAACAAGGCGGGGTGGGGTCGTGGACCCTATGTCAAGAGGCCCTCCGCCTCTGGACATGGCTGGAACATCAGGGCATATCCCTGGTGGTTCAACACCTGGCAGGTTCTCTGAACGCCAGGGCGGACAAACTCAGCCGCAGGTGCATGATGGATCACGAATGGCGTCTTCACTCGGAGGTGGTGCAAGGTCTCTTTCAACAGTGGGAAGAGCCTTGGTTAGATCTATTCGCCACCGAAAAGAACGCGCAATGTCAGCAATTCTGCGCGTTGGAATTTCCAAGGCGGCACTCGCTAGGCGACGCTTTTCGTCGCGAGTGGAGTTGCGGTCTGTTGTACGCCTTTCCGCCTATACCACTTCTGCCCAGAGTGCTGAAGAAGATCAAGCGCGACTGGGCCCAAGTCATTCTTGTGGCGCCGGATTGGGCACGAAGAGTCTAATATCCCGAGCTACTCAACATGGCCATCGATCCTCCGATCCGACAGCCTCTTCGGGAGGATCTTCTGTCGCAGCAGCAGGGGACGGTCCTCCACCCGAACCTGTCCAGCCTCCACCTCCTTGCGTGGAGATTGAGCGGCGGCAGTTGACGTCATTTGACTTGCCTCCTGACGTCTGTGATGTAATCTTGGCAGCCAGGCGTCCCTCCACTGAGGCGGTATACGCCTGCCGATGGAACAAATTTGTGGCATGGTGCGCAGCAAAGGCTGTGGATCGTCTTTCTGCCCCCCTCTCTGAGGTTCTCTTGTTCCTCCTTTCTTTGGCCCAGCTCTGCTCTGGGCACTATCAAGGGCTATCTGTCAGCCATCTCTGCTTTCCTTCGGCTGCCAGATCAGCCTTCTCTTTTCAAGTCCCCGGTAGTTAACCGTTCCTTAAAAGGCTTAACACATCTTTTTCCTCCAATCCCCTTCGTTATGCCTCAGTGGGACTTGAATCTTGTGCTAACTTATTTAATGTGCGCTCCCTTTGTGCCGCTTCATAGCTGTCCCTTACGGCTCTTAACTCTTAAAACTGCTTTCCTGGTAGCCATCACTTCTGCTAGAAGGGTGAGTGAGCTCCAGGCCCTTTCTTCAAAACCTCCTTTCCTGTCTGTCCATCGGGACAAGGTGGTTCTCCGAACCCATCCATCATTCCTTCCTAAGGTGGTCACTGCCTTCCACATTGGGCAGACCATTACTTTGCCCACCTTCTTTCCGCCTCCGCATCCTTCGAAGGAGGAAGAGAGGCTCCACCGTCTGGATCCAAAACGTGTGCTCTCCTTCTATCTGGATCGCACGAAACAGTTCCGGGTGGCCATCTCTGCCTTTCTTAGGCTTCCTGATCAGCCTTCTCTCTTCAAGTCCCCGGTTGTAAATCGTTTCTTAAAAGGCATTACTCATCTCGTTCCTCCTATCCCCTTCGTAATGCCTCAGTGGGACTTGAATCTGGTCTTGACCTATTTGATGTGTGCTCCCTTTGAGCCGCTTCACAACTGTCCTCTCAGACTCTTAACTCTTAAGACTGCATTCCTGGTAGCCATCACATCTGCCAGAAGAGTGAGTGAGCTCCAGGCTCTTTCATCCAAACCTCCTTTTCTGGCTGTACATCCGGACAAGGTTGTCCTAAGAACTCATCCATCCTTCCTTCCCAAGGTGGTCACCTCCTTTCATATTAGGCAAACCATCACTTTGCCCGCCTTCTTTCCGCCTCCGCATCCTTCGAACGAGGAAGAGAGGCTCCACCGTCTGGACCCAAAACGTGCGCTCTCCTTCTATCTGGATCGCACCAGACAGTTCCGGGTGGATGACCAGCTCTTTAATGGCTACGTGGGTGCCAAGAAAGGTCGGGCCGTACACAAGCGGACCATTTCTAGATGGGTCGTTTTGTGTATTAAAGCCTGCTATTCTCTAGCTAAAAAGGAGCCTCCTGTGGGGCTACGTGCCCATTCCACCAGAGCGACGGCAGCCACTACTGCTTTGGGACGAGGAGTCCCTCTAAATGACATTTGCCAGGCAGCGACGTGGGCATCCTTGCACACGTTCACTAAACACTATTGCCTGGACAGCCAAGTCTGGAGAAACGGCTTCTTTGGCCGTTCTGTTCTCCAGGACTTTCTGGTGTGAACTTGGTTCGCAGACCCACCACCGGGGTTGGTATTGCTGGGGTATCTATTCTAAGGTAAGGAATCTAGAACTAACTGTTTCTTTCAGATGAACAAGTAACTTACCTTCGGTAACGATATATCTGTAAGAAACATAGGTTAGTATAGATTCCTTACCGCCCCACCCATCCTCCCCGTTCTGCGAACTGACTTCTAGGGTTAAGGACATCCTTTCAGGGCCCTAGTTTTGTGCACCAGTGGTCAGTGTCTTGCATGGCTCTGCGTTTCTGGTGCCGAAAGTCGTGTACAGAACTGACGTCAGCGCACGAGGGCGGCATCTAAGTAGCTACCGCGACATCATCCCGGCGATCACAGCGCCAACGACTGACGCGGAGCCGACCGACGCAACCTTTCGACGCGCAGAGGTACTGCTGACGAAAAACTTTCCGGATCTAGTCTGACGCCTGGGGGTAATTCTAAGGTAAGGAATCTATAACTAACCTATGTTTCTTACAGATATATCGTTACCGAAGGTAAGTAACTTGTTCCTCTATACCACAGCACTCTGCGCCACTTCACCCTGTGCCACTCCACACCACTGCACTGTACTCTGCATCACTGCACTCTACGCCAATTCACTCTATACTACTTTACTCAAAACTAATACAGTCTACTCTGCACCACTGCTATCTACGCACCTGTACTCAACATTTTATGCCACTGCACTCTACACCATTGTACTCTACATCCTGCACTTTACGCTACTCTATGCTACTCTGCACCACTGTACTCTCTGCCACTGCTCTCTATGCTACTCCATTCTGCACCACTGCACAATCCTGCACACCATGCCACTGCACTCCACGCCAATGCACTCTATGCCACTCTATTATACACGACTGCACTCTACGACAGTCTACTGTGCAACACTGCACTCTATGCCATTGTACTCTGCTCAGCACCACTCTACTCCACACCAATGCACTCTACACCAGTGCACTCTACGCTGCTCTACTCTGCATCACTCCACTCTACCCTGCACCACTCCACACTACCCTGCACCACTCCACTCTTCTGTGCACCGATCCACTCTTCGCCACTGTTCTCTGCAACACTGCACCCTCTGTCACTGAACTCTACGCTACTCTTATCTGCACCACTCTGCTGCACTGTACGCCACTACACTCTACATCGCTCTACTCTGCATTGCTTCACTCTACCCCAATCCACTCTAAGCCGCTCTGACCTACTCTGATACTACACTCTATGCCACTGCACTCTACTCTGAAACAATCTACGGTATGCCACTGCAGTTTACGCTTTCTATTCCACTTGCGCCATTCCACTCAATACTAATCTACTCTACCCTGTGCCACGCCACTCTATTCTATGCCGCGGCACTTAATGCCAATGCACTCTACACCACTTTACTCAAAACCTATATACTCTACACCACTACATTCTACGCCAATATACATTGCACCACTGCACTGTATGCCACTATACTCTACAAAACTCTATGCCACTCTACACCTATACAATAAATGTCACTTTACCCTGCACAACTCTATTACTGCACTCTGCACCACTCTACGCCACTGAACTCTACACCAATGCACTCTGTGCAATTCTACTCTACACCACTGCACTCTACAACACACTACTCTGCTACACTGCACTCTATGCCACTGAACTTTACACCGCTCTTCTCTGCACCACTCTTTTCTGCGCCTCTGCACTCTACTCTGCATCACTCTACTCCACAATATGCCTATGAACTCTGCCACTACATTCTACGCCACTGTAATCGACTGTGCACCACTGCACTCTGACACTACACTCTACACCACTACACTCTATGCCTCTACTCTGCACCACTCTACTGTATGCCAGTGCACTGTACCCAACTATGCTATGCATCACTGCACTCTACACCACTCCAATCTAGTCCACTCGACTCTACTTTGCACCACTCCACTCTATGCCACTCTACTCAGCAACACTGCATTCTATACCACAGCACCTATGCCAGTACTCTATGCCACAGCACTCTACCCTGCACCACTCCATGCGCAACTTCACTCTACTCTGACACAATCTACTCTACGCCACTCCATGCCACTGCACTCAACCCTGAACCACTCCACTCTACTCTACCCTGTGCCACTCCACTCTACTTTGCTCTACTCCGAAACAATCTACTCTATGCCACTGCACTCTATGCTGCGCCACTCTAAGCCACTCAACACTAAACTACTCAACTCTAAACCACTGCACTCACACTAAACCATTGCACTCTATGCCAATGCACTCAACACCACTTTACTGAAAACCAAAGAACTCCATGCCATTACTCTGCACCCTACACCATTATACTTTGCAACACGCTACGCCACTTCACACTATGGGGCATATGTATCAAGCCCATTTCCCGTTCGCAAACGGGCCGATTCTCAGAATCGGCCCGTTTGCGAACGGGAAAAAGCCTTTGGGATGTATCATCCCAAAAGGCCCTCGCAAAATAGGGAATCGCAAAATTTGCGATTCCCTATTTTGCGAATGCATTTAAGGAATCGCAAATTGCGATTCCTTAAATGCAATGCAGGAAGCACCCAAGTTTCGCGATTTTGGCTTAAGAAATCGCAAATTACCACCAACTTCAAGTTGGTGGTAATTTGCGATTTCTTAGAAAAATTCACTTTTTTGCATTTTTCAAAGTGCCATGTGGCGCACATACATGCCCTCAGGGCATGTATGTGTGCCACATGTGCACACATACATATTTCAGGGGTGAAACAGGGTGTCCTTTTGACACCCTTGCACCCTTGAAATTGCATTCGCAATTTGCGAGTACCTAATGGGTACTCGCAAATTGGGAATGTCTTCCTATTCATTCCTATGGGCCTCTAGGCCCATAGGAATGAATGGGAAGGTATTCCTTAATTGCGATTCGCAAATTGCGAGTCGCAATTAAGGAATATGTAGGAATCGCAATTATTATTGCGATTCCTACATACATTGCATTTTGCGAGTCCTTAATAGCGATTCGCAAAAAATCGCTATTAAGGACTCGCAAAACGATCTTTTCATATATATGCCCCTATGCCACTCTACTTCATTGCGCTCTGTCACTGCAATCTGATAGACTTCTAGCTGCAGATTCCTTACCTTTGAATTTCCCAGGCGTCAGGCTGGATCCGGAAACGTTTGCTGACCAATACCCCTTGCGAGCGGCGTTGAGTGGCTCCGTTCGGCTTTGCGTGACGTCGTCGGCAGCGTCGGTTATGACGTTATGGTGCCTATATAGGCGCCACCCAGGTGCGCGGACGTCAGTTTTTTTTCTTTCTGTGCCAGTTAAGTGCCGATCTGGGAACAACTACCCCTCTGCCGAATTTTTGGCAGGTTTTTTCTCGACTTTTGTCGAATTCGGAAACAAAATTCTACTTCTTGTGCGAGGGATGTCTTCGAGGAAGACAGGTTTCAAGCTGTGCGGTGCCTGCCACAGCATGATGTCGGTCACCGATCCCCACCTCGTCTGTCTCTGGTGTCTCGAGCGTGACCACGATTTGAAGTCGTGCTCAGACTGCCGGGCCATGGCTCCAAAGGCCTTCAGGGAGCGAGCGATGAAGCTCCTCGCGGCCCAGCAGTCGACACCGACCAGCAGGACTCCGTGGAGTCCGGGTCCCGATCAAAGAAGAGGAGGTCGCGGAACTGCTCCCGGAGCCCAAAGTCCTCTTAACTCCCCCTTGAGGTCCTCGGGACACTCTGGGAAGAGGCATAAGAAGAAGTCCAAGCGGACTTAATCTTCACCTCGGCTGACCTCCGTCGTCGAGAGAGGTAAGGAGTACGACGCTCTAGACACGGTTCCGCGGAGCCAGAGCCAACTTAGTGCCTCCCCCCCTTTCCGGGAGCGGAGCGACTCCCGCTCAAATAAAATAATTTTACGAGGCCATGCGCTGTATATTTGAGCGGAACGATCCTGCTGGTGAGCCCTCGGGCCCCGCGGACTCGGAAAGGGCCCTATTCGGGCCATCGGCTGCGGTCACGGCGCCGTTGGGGCCTCAAGGATCAATCCCGGATCTGGGTCAACACCGGTCATGCCATCGCAACCTTCCCTGGCGTTGGACCCAAAGTCAGTGCCTGCGGCCCCAGCCCCATCCTCATCCCCAACTACACGGAGCCAGAATGACGTCACTCGATGCTGATTCCGGCGTCGACTGAACCCAGAGGTTCTAAGTTGTCGCCTGAGCACTTTGAAGTTGTGCTAGGCTCAGGAGAGGAATGGGAGGGGTCTATAGAGCCTCTGGAACACCAGGATGTCTCTGTGGAGAACTTGGACTGGTATGGGGAACTTGGGGAGGTCAGTAGGCTGGACACTTCCCCAGATACTGACATGCTTTCTCTGCCAACAGTGGCTATGGAGGAGGGGGCATCCTATGCCATGGTGGTAAAGATGGCACCTGAGGTCCTTGGACTAGAGCTGCCCTCAGTGCAGGTCAGGACTAATCTCCTGACCGAGTTGCTTAAACCAGGGGCTTCCACTTCCGAACCGCTTTTGACCTTTAATGAGGCACTTACGGACGTCCTTCTAGGCACGTGGTCCAAGCCTAGCACAGGGGCTCTTGTGAATAGGCCGATTGCACGCCACCATCGCCCAGCTCCGGGCGACCCAAAGTTCCTCAGCCAACACCCCACCCCAGAAAGTTTGGTGGTGCAGGCCTCTACATCCCAGGACGTATTCCCTTCCACCCCTCCGGATAGGGAATCCAAGAGGCTGGATTTATTTGGAAAGAAATTGTTTTCTTCCTACAGCCTGGCATTGCAGTCGGTGAATACTGCATGCTTATTGGGCCGTTTCTCCCATTCCCTTTGGGAGACGGTTGCGCAAGTGCTGCCACAGGTCCCGGAGGAGGCCTGGGATGTGCTCTCCCAAGTGGTCAAGGATGGGAGGGATGCTGCAAAATTTACCATAGGGTGTGGCCTAGATTCGCTAGACAGATTCGCTGGGCAGATACATTTCAATGATAGTGGCCTTGAGGCGCCACGCCTGGCTTCGAACAACTGGCTTCTCGGGCGATGTCCAGGCTAATCTGATGGACATGCCCTTTGATGGAACCTGTCTTTTTGGGGAAAAGGCAGACTTGGCCCAGGTCAGGTTCAAGGACTCTCGAGCTACTGCCAGATCCTTGGGCCTCTCCTCCACTATTCGTGGCCAGTCTTCCTTTCACCCCTTTCATGGCAACCGAAGGGGTTTCCAGCCGCGTCAGTCCTATCCCAGCCACCGTCCTGCACAGACTGCCCAAGCTGTGCGAGGACATGAACGCTTGCATTCCGATCCAGGAATGAAGGCCAGAAGTTGTTGGCCACACTGCCCCGAGCAGCGGCAGCCTCCCAGCACTCCTAGGATGACTCTTCAGTACCACACTACTCCAGTTGGTGGGAGGATTCGTCATCTCCCCCACTGGAGATCCAAAACATTGGACAAGTAGGTATTACAGATCGTCCAGGAGGGCTATTCTCTGCCTTTCCTCCTCTCATTCTGCCAAATCAGGAACGGCTGACGGAGGATCATTTAAGGTTGCTCCAAGAGGAAGTTACAGCTCTCTTGAACATGAGAGCTATAGAAAGGGTTCTGGTTTCAGAAGTAGACAGTGGCTGTTATTCCCGTTACTTTCTGATTCCGAAGAAGAACAAAGGGTTATGGCCCATTTTGGATTTTCGAACTGTCAATCTCTTCCTCAAGAAGGAGAAATTCAAGATCCTCACTCTGGCTCGGGTCTTGTCTGCCTCAACCAAGAAGACTGGATGTTAGCGTTGGACCTGCAGAGTGCGTATTTTCACATCCCCATCCTGCGGGCCTCAGGTGTTACCTGTGGTTCAAGGTAGGCCACAAGCACTTTCAGTTTACCCTGCTCCCCTTCGGCCTTACCAGTGCCCCTCGGGTGTTCACCAAGGTGATGGCAGTGGTCGCAGCTCATCTGCGCAGGTTAGGAGTGTCAGTCTTCCCCTACCTCGACGACTGGCTGTTGAAGGCGTCCTCGCCCCAGGCAGTCGTCTCCCACCTTCAGGCTGCGGCAGACCTCCTGCATTCACTGGGGTTCTCTATAAACGTGCTGAAGTCACACCTGACTTCTTCTCAGACACTCCCTTTCATTGGAGCAGTTTCGGGCCTATCCTCCCGAGCAGCGAGTCCAGGATATTCAGGTTATGATTCCGATGTTTCAGCCTCTATCCTGGATTTCGGTGAGACTGACTTTGAGGCTGTTGGGCCTCATGGCCTCCTGCATCCTGTTGGTAAAGCATGCCAGGTGGCATACGCGGGCTCTACAGTGGTACCTGAAGTTCCAATGGGCACAGCATCCGGGAAATCTCCCCGATATGGTCCTGATCTCGGAAGGAACTGCGAGAGGTCTGCAGTGTTGGTTGACGAACCGCGATTGGGTCAATGGCAGACCCCTCACCCTTCTCCAACCAGAGCTCACAGTAGTGACAGATGCGTCACTTCTGGGATTGTGCGGCAATCTGGGAGAGGTGGAGATCAGGGGACACTGGTCTCCAGCGGAGACGGGGCTCCACATAAATTTGTTGGAGCTCCGGGCGATTCGTTTGGCATTGAAGGCATTTCTTCCCTCTGTCAAGGGGAAGCTGGTGCAAGTGTTCACGGGCAACACCACCGCCATGTGGTACTACAACAAGCAGGGCAGGGTGGGGTCGTGGACCCTTTGTCAAGAGGCCCTTCGTCTCTGGACATGGCTGGAACAGCAGGGCATAACCCTGGTGGTTCAACACCTGGCAGGTTCTCTGAACGCCAGGGCGGACTAACTCAGCTGTCGATGCCTGGCGGATCATGAATGGCGTCTCCAGTTGGAGGTGGCACAAGGTCTCTTTCAGCAGTGGGGAGAACCTTGACTAGATTTGTTCGTCTCCGAAGAGAATGTGCAGTGTCAGCAGTACTGCGCGCTGGAGTTTCCAAGGCGGCTATCGCTCGGCGACGCCTTTCATCGCGAGTGGAGCTCAGGTGTGCTGTACGCCATTCCGCTCATACCACTCCTGCCCAGGGTTCTGAAGAAGGTCAGGAGCGACCAGGCCCAAGTCATCCATGTGGCTCCAGACTGGCTCCAGAGTCTGGTTTCCAGAGCTTCTGAGAATGAGCATCGATCCTCTGATCAGGCTGCCCCTTCAGCAGGATTTTCTGTCGCAGCAGCAGGGTAGGGTTCTCCACCCGAACCTGTCAACTCTGTGCCTCCATGCGTACAGATTGAGCGGGTACAGTTGATAGCTTATGACCTTCCTCCCGAAGTCTGAAATGTTATTCTGGCGTCCAGGCGGCCCTCCACTAAGATGGTATACGCCTGCCGTTGGCAGAAATTTGTATTATATTGTACAGAAAGGTCTATTGACCCTCTTTCTGCTTCTCTTTCTACTGTACTTTTGTTCATTCTGACCCTTGCCCAACAGGGTTCTGTTTTGGGAACGCTCAAGGGTTATCTTTCTGCTCTGTCTGCTTTTTTGCGGCTGCCAGACCAGGCCTCTCTCTTCAAATCTCCCATTGTACATCGATTTCTGAAAGGCCTGGCTCACCTGTTTCCACCTACCCCCTTTGTTATGCTGCAGTAGGACCTTAATTTGGTCCTCACCTATCTGATGTGTGCTCCCTTGGAGCCTTTACACAAATGTCCCCTCCAGCTGTTCATCATCAAAACAGCCTTCTTAGTGGCAATTACATCGGCCCGGAGGGTTAGTGTGTTGCAGGCGTTATCTTGCTCGCCTCCTTATCATATGTCCTTTTCGGACAAGGTGGTGCTTTGCACCCGGGCATCTTTTTTACCAAAGGTTGTGACCCCTTTCCATCTGGGTCAGTCTATCACGTTGCCCACCTTCTTTGCTCCCCGCATCCTTCTAAGGAAGAGGAACGTCTCCACCGGCTGGACCCAAAAAGAACGTTGTCGTTCTACCTTGACCGCACAAAAGAGTTCCGGGTGGACAACCAACTCTTTGTGGGGTACGTGGGAGCGAAGAAGGGAAGGGCAGTGCACAAAAGGACCATCTCTCGCTGGGTCGTTCTCTGCATCAAGATGTGTTATGCCCTTGCAAAGAAGCAGCCCCCTGAGGGATTAAGGGCCCATTCCTCTATGGGAAAGGCTACGACTACGGCCTTGGCTCAGGGTGTCCCAGTCCAATACATCTGTCAGGCAGCAACGTTGGCATCGTTGCACACGTTTGCAAAGTACTATTGCCTGGACGGTCAGGTCCGCAGGGATGGGCACTTTGCCCGCTCAGTCGGTCCGCAGCCCACCGCCGGGATAGTATGACTTGGGTATCTAATTCAAAGGTAAGAAAGTTACTTACCTTCAGTAACGCATTATCTGGTAGAGACGCTATCTAGCTGCAGATTCCTTACAGCCCCACCCATGCCTTCCCAATTAGCGGACTAATATTGTAGGGCTAGGGTTACTCCCCTTTTCAGGGCCCTAGTTTTGCACACGACTATGTCAGTTACTTCGTGGCTCTGCGCTTCTGGCGTGGAAAAAACAAAAAGTACTGACATCCGTGCACCTGGGTGGCGCCTATATAGGCACCGCAACGTCATAACCGATGCTGCCGACGACATCACGCGGAGCCGAATGGAGCCACCCGACACAGCGCGCAAGGGGTATTGCCCAGCAAAAGTTTCTGGATCCAGCCTGACGCCTGGGAAATTCAAAGGTAAGGAATCTGCAGCTAGATAGTCTCTACCAGATAATGCGTTACCGAAGGTAAGTAACTTGTTCATCTACGCCACTCTATTCTGCTCGGCACCACTGTATTCTGCGCCACTCTACTCTGCGCCACTCTGCTCTACGCCACTCTACTCTACGCCACTGCTCTCTACAACGCTCTACTCTGCAAGACTGCACTCTCCGCACTGAACTCGATGCCACTCTACTTTGCACCGCTGCACCCTACGCCACAGTACGCTATGCCACTCTACACCATTACCCACTGCACTCTACGCCAATCCACTCTGCACCACTACACTCTACGCCACTCTACTCTACAACATTACCCTCTACGTCACTTTACTCTGCACCACTCTTTTACTGCACTCTGCACTACTTTACCCCACTGCACTCTACACCAATGTACTCTATGCCACATACTCTATTCCACTGCACTCTACAATACTCTGCACTCTACGCCACTGAACTTTGTCACTCTACTGTGCACCACTGAACTTTATGCCACTCTACTCTGCGCTACTGCACTCTACTCTGCATCACTCTACTCTATGCCAATGCACTTTACGCCGCTACACTCTAAGCCACTCTGAATGAATGAATGAGGGATTTATAAAGCGTACTGTGCACCACTGCACTCTGACACTGCACTCTATGCCACTACATTCTACGCATCTCTACTCTACTATGCACCACTTTGTCTGCCAGTGCACTGTACCTCACTATGCTATGCATCACTGCACTCTTTGACAGTTGTTTTTACGAATTTTAACCCATTTGCAAGTATACTGTTTTTAATAATATGTATAAAAAGGATGAAACCTTTGTATTAATGAAATTTTGTTGACTTGTTTTTGTTAACCTATGCATTTGCACTTTGTCAAGGTTTGAGAAATATCATGAAAGTTTCTAAACAAGTTTTTAATAAATTTCGATATATTTGATCATATGTTTTATATTGAATGCTTGAGTATATTGATTTTCATTGCTTCACAATTCAGCAACCTGAAAGTTTTTTCATTTTTTTTCTTTGATGTTGAGTTTATTAAAAGGTCTCTTTGGGAGAGGTTTTTTTAATATATTATATCACATGAACCTTACATCCGGTCCGCCTACGTTATTTATTTTTTAGACTAGGCTTATTTTTTAGACTAGGCTTGTCTTCTGATTCATGAAAAGGGAATTCTTGTTTTGTGTTACACATACCCGTCCCTTTTCTATGTACTAGGGTACCTCCCTCATATTTTGGCGAGTCACTGCACTCTTTGCCACTCCAGTCTAGGCCACTTCTCTCTACTTTGCACCTTTCCACTCCACCCTGTGTCAATCCGCTCTGCGCCACTCTACTCTACTACTCTGTCACTTCACTCTACCCTGAACCACTCCAATCTGCCCTACTCCACTTTACTCTGAAACAATCTACTCTATTTTACTGCACTCTGCCACTGCACTCTACACCAGTCTGCGCCTCTCCACTCTAGTCTAAACCACTCTACTCTAAGCCACTGCACTCTAAGCCACTGCACTCTAAGCCACTGCACTCTAAACCACATCATTCTAAACAACTGCACTCTGTGCCAATGCGCTCAATACCACTTTACTCAAAACCAATGCACTCTACACCACTACTCTGCACCATTGCACTTTACGCCATTATACTCTACAACACTAAACACCACTTCACGCTGCGCCACTCTACGTCATTGCGCTGTGTGTCCTTGCACTCTATGCCACTCTTTTCTACTCTGTACCACTGTAACCAACATCACTGCTCTCTGCACCACTTTACACTACTGTACTCTGCACCACTGCACGCTATGCCACTCTACACCATTACGCTCTACACCAACCTACTCTGCACCACTGTACTGTATGTACTATACTCTGCAACACACTACACCACTGCACTCTATGCCACTCTACTCCACAACATTATACTCTGCACCTTCTGTCACGCCGTTCTTCCCTGTGCCACTCCACGCCACTCTAGTCTATGCCGCTTCACTATACGCCACTGCACTTAATGCCAATGCACTCTACACCACTTTACTCAAAACCAATATACTCTTCACCACTACACTGTACACCAATCTACTCTGCACCACTGCACTGTATGCCACTATACTCTACTCTGCAACACTCTATGCTGCTCTACGCCATTACACTCTGCGTTACTTTACTCTGCACCACTCTGTTACTTCACTCTGCACCACTCTAAGCCGCTGCCAGTGGCGTAGCTAGACCTTAGACTGCCCGGGATGGTCACAGCGTTTGCCGCCACGAGGCGACCGTATTGAAGAGTGGGGGGGGGGCTGGTGGATTTCTAGGATTGTTGCTGCCCCGCGACAGCCGCACTGAAGAACGGTGGTGGCGATATTGCCACCCCAAGATGGCAGGTAAGAGCTGGGGGGAGACCACCACCCCGCCCTTGCTACGCCACTGGCCACTGCACTCTACACCAATGCACTCTGTCACTCTACTCTACACCACTACACAACACTGTATTCTGCTACAGTACACTCTGCACCACTGCACTCTACTTTGCATCACTCTGCACCAATGCACTCTATGCCACTTTAATCTACTGTGCACCACCTCACTCTGACACTGCACTCTACTCCACTACACTCTACGCCTCTCTACTCTGCACCACTCTACTGTATGCCAATGCACTGTACTCCACTATGCTGTACATCACTGCACTCTTCGCAACTGCACTCTACTCCAGTCTAGGCCACTCCACTCTACTTCACGCCACTCTACTCTGCAATTCTGCACTTTATACCACTGCACTCTATGCCAATACTCTATGCAACTGCACTCTGCCCTGCACCACTCCACTCTACCCACCACTTCATTCTACTCTGAAACAGTCTACTCTACGCCACTCCATTCATTGCCACCCTATTCTGCACCAGTCTACTCTACGCCACTACTCTATGCTACTGCACCCTACCCGGCACCACTACATTCTACGCCACTTTACTCTGAAACTATCTACTCTGCGCCACTGCACTCTGCACCACTTTACTCTGCACGGCTGCACTCGATGCTGCCCCACTCTAAGCCATTCTGCGCCAATCTACTCTAAATCACTACCGTCTAAACCACTGCACTCAACACCACTTTACTCAAAACCAATGAACTCTACGCCATTATACTCTACTCTGCAACACTCTATGCCACTTCATGCTACGCCACTTTCAGTCATTGTGCTCTGTCACTGCGCTCTATGCTTCTCTATTCTACACTACTATACTCTGCGCCACTCTACTCTGACACTCTACAAGACTGCACTCTCCGCCACTGAACTCAACGCCACTCTACTGTGCACCACTGCACCCTACGCCACTGCACGTTATGCCACTCTACACCATTGCGCTCTTCGTCACTGCCCTCTACGCCACTCTAATTACTCTGCACCACTGTGCTCTGTGCCACTGCTCTTTGCACTACTCTACGCCACTGCACTGCACCACTCAACCCTATGCCACTACACTGCACTCTATGCCACTACACTGTACGTCACTACACTTTGAATCACTCCACTCTAATCTATTCAGAACCACTGCACTGCATGCCACTGCACTCCACCCTGCACCACTCCACTCCCCACTTCACTCTACTCTGAAACATTCTACTCTACACCACTGTAATCTACTCTGCCACTCTACTGTACTCTACTGTTATATTCCATATAGATACCCCAATATAGGCTTGGGTAACATCCCAACCTTTCACCTATATTCGTCCCTAAATTACATACATAACAGGCTGCTAGGACTGACCCTTTACCTAGTTAAGGTACTGCTTACAGAACATGGGGTTTTCCCTGAACAACAGCCTCATACATTATGCATGAGGATTCTTGGATTCTCGGAAACTCAGCAGGACTACCATCTCCTGCATAATAACTATGTACAAGGTTCATTCCCGACGTCATCCTAAGTCCGACAAGTGGCAGAGCAAGGTAGAACCCCCGGGGAGACCTTTGGGTATATAAACATCACATCTTGCAGAGATAGTCAGAGGAGATCGAGACTTCCCTGCCGACACACTGACGCGAGACGCTGAGGTTCCTGCATGCAGATACTTCAGCTCGCAGTGGTCTAACATCCCTTGTGGGGTGTCCAACTCGAGACCAAGACGGTCCCACAGTCTCTCACTTCAGGTAATGGGGTTGACTTTATCCTAGAGGGATTCTTGGCTTAACACCTACACACGTTAGGTACACTTAGGTACATCTAGTTATGGTAGCATCGTAGGAGTACGCATTTTATTGTCATGTATTTTATATACCTGCCTGTATTCATGGTTGTAGCAAAATGGTAGAAATCTACCATCCTTTTACTTTCTTAGTGTATCTGTTATGGTCTAGTGGTTGCTTCAGCACACCTATTTTACACTAGAATAACGACTGTTCAATAAATACTTATTGAAAAACTTCCATACCGTTTATTCTGTGTATCTCTCTGAGACTAAGTGAGCACGAGTGACTCAGCGAAAAGTAGTACACTGTTTCCACGGTCCTGAGGGATCAGGGTTGTCATGTTCAATAGTTGCCAAGAACTATTCTCTCCTTGGTAAGAGGAGTTTCAAGTGGCCCTGTGAGCTAGCTGGTAAACAGGCCAACATACCCGGTGGGGGTGTCTAGAATCAGTCTGACACCAATCCTGCAGTGTATGTTGTCTAAACGCGCAGATCCTGTATAGGTTTATAGGAACTACACGACATGGCGCCGCCAACGGTTGGGTACTTATTTAACAGTCAAATCTGAGTAGTTCAGTTGTGCTATTCTCCGAGACCCCTATTCACATTTCCCCAGAGACGTCTGGAGTGGGAGGGTACAAAAATTTGCCGCAGCTGAGTAGGCAAAAATCCTATGTATTGGCTGTTGGTTAATCAAGCTTGAAGGACACATTGTTCCTATTGTGCATAAAACCTTATCTCAGTTCCCTTGAGAAACTCTTCTTACTAAAAACAATGACTGAGCAGCAAGACGAAGCTGTTCGTGAACTAAATTTCTCAGCTGAAGAAGAGGATGCAGATGCTTTACATCTTTCAGAAAATGTTAGAAATGTCATCACCATAAAACTAGCTTCATATGGTTTAACAGCTAGGGGTGGGCCAGTAACCTTCGTGATTGCGACACACGAATCATTTAGAACAGAGGTATTCTATTTGTGGGTTAAATTCCCAGAGGCAAATACACGAACAAAAACATTTCATTATTACACAGAAGGTGACATACTGAACGAATACTGTCCGTATGAGGACATTGAAGTTCCGCTCACTTACCAGGAGCATTTATACTGGTTTAAAGGCGCCCTACCCAATACAAGAAATAAAGTAAGACTCAGTCTGCTCGGAAGAGACGGGGCAACTATACGGTACTAGCGGCCTACACACCACATCCTGGCATTGAAGCAATGCCAGCAGGAGACTTACTTACACTTCATAAAGAACTAATAGGACTTTACAGAAACATGACACAGTTTGTGATGAGAACACTCACAGTTCAGCCAGCAACGGCTACACCAACAAGTCAGACTCCAACATCAACAACTAAAATTACACCACAAACATTACACGCAGTGATGGGTAAAATGCCCACTAAACGTGAACAAATGCCATTCTGGGTGGCTCAAAAAATAACACAGCTAGAGGCGGTATTTCCGAATACCAGCCCACATGAAAAACACAGAATGTTAACAATTTGCTTGCCCATGGGGATAACACCCCAGATAGAGGATTGTACCTCTGGGGGTACAGTCTTCGCTGCCATATGTACCAGGACTCATGGTATCCCGTCATTAGCAGTAATACCAGATGTACTGAGACAAATACAGAACGAGTATGGAGCAGAACCTGCTCTGAACTTAGGGATGAAATTACTAGGTAATTTTGCCCAGGTATCAGCTATAATATTAGCAAATATTAAAGGAGAGGCAGCATCGGTGGCAATACGCCAACGCCTAAGGGAGTTCACTCCTCTACAACAGGAACATGAATTACCTAAAATAATCGAAACTGCCTATGCAGAATTAGGCAGAGACAACTTGGGTGCTAGAGCAATAAAACCTCAACTGATGGGTAGTCCTGAAAAGGATACTTTTAAGCAAGCACCTGCTTCTTCAAAGAAGAAATGGGATAGTAACAAACAACAAAAGAATAAAGAGAACAGATCTCATTCCAGAGATAGGTCTCCTCAACAGGAGCCCTCCGAAAGGAGGTATAACCTTAGGAATGGGGACATTAGAATACCTGACGGGTATCAGGACACTGATACGCCGTCCTCTCGTTCCTTTCAGGGTTCATTGAAAAACTCGGAGAGGGAAGGACGGTCAGAACACAGACAAGAAGAGCGTACAAAGTCCAGAGACACACAACGCACAGACTACGCTTCCAAAAAAGAAGAAAAGCCTAAAGCAAAACCTCAATTCAAAAAGAAGACAGTAGCGGTCTCAAAGTTAGACATGCCCAGAATTCTGTGGACTCAACTACTAAAGGGGAAATGGGCTCTGACGATGCTAGACAGCACAGCAGAAGTAACAATAGCTCGCCAGAACCTGATGGAATTTCTGGTGACAGCGGAGTTGAGTGAACATATCACTGTGGAAACGCCTGATACTAGGGAAAGTGTCCCACATAGGTTACATGAAATAACACTCCAAATGAAAGGGGACAAGCCCAGAAAAATTAAAGGTCTCTTTTGGGAGAACTTGACTTTTGGCTATGACATTCTTTTAGCTGAAAGAGATTGGCCTCCTACTATTGTTATGGATTGCCCAAAGGGGGAAACGGTAATTATGCCAGCTTTCTCCGACCTCGTTCCCCAATATCTAAAACACACATACGCGCTGGAGTGGGCGGTGGCCCTTGCCCCTGCACTATATCGCAACCACGTTGGATGGGATGAAGATTCAACCCACCACGTGATACCATTAAAATCTACTCCAACTCCACAGAGACAGTATCCAATCAAGCAAGAAGCTAAAAAACAGGTCAGGGAGATCTTAGATGAACTTGAATACCAGGGGGTGATTGAAACTTGCACCTCTTCGATGAATAATCCTTTGTTTCCCTTAATGGAACCCGATAATACATATTGTCTAGTTTTAGACTACAGACATCTAAACTCATGCACAAAAACATTTGCAGTACAAAACGCACACAGTGCCACATTGATGAATAACATTGTGCAGGAAAAAATATAAAACAACACTAGATATCTCGAATGGATTTTTCTGTCAAAATATAGCGCATGAGAACAGATATCTGACAGCATTCTCAGCGCTGTGGTCCCAGCGTCAATTGTGTCAACTCCCCCAAGGGTATAAGAATAGCCCGGGGTTGTTTTCCGCCAGAGTAACTGAGTTACTTCAGAATCTGGATGAAGGGGCATTGTCCTATGTACATGATATTATCTGACGGATGATGACCTGGAGGAACACTTGACCAGGGTGAGCACCATCATTTTGGGATTCGCCTCTGAGGGTTACAAATTCAACTCCAAAAAATCAAAAATAGCCCACCTCAATGTCCTATTTCTGGGATATGAGCTTTCAAGTGAAGGCAAGAGCTTGGCAGCTAACTTTTTAGAATAGTGTGCTCCAACCTCCAAAATCATTACAAAATGTACAATCCATACTGGGATTCCTGAATTTTGGTAGAACATACATTTTGGATTACGCAGAAAGGGTTAAACCTTTCTACGACTTAATAAGACCTGATTTTTCAGTTAGGCAATGGGCACAGGAACACAAAGATATCCTTTGTTCCCTACAAGCTGACATGATCGCTTCAAAACACTTGCAGACACGCGTAAACGTACGCAATCTGGTGATCCGCGTTATAGCGGGTCAATCTGGGTACACTTACCTGACCTTCAATGAAGGCCAAACAGTACCCATAGCATACAAATCACACTTGTACACAAACGCTGAAATGCGTTTTGCATCCACAGAAAAAATCCTGACAGCAGTACAGACTGCTGTAGTGAGAGAAAGAGCACTGGCTCAGGGGAAACACATAATTGTCGTGGTCCCAGTACCAGCCTTAGAAGCTGCTACAAAGGCAAGTGTTCCTAATGCTAAAGCCTTATATCCAAGAAGGATACAGTGGGATAATTCTCTCACTGCATCAGACGTAGAATACAGATACGACCCAAATCTGAAAACACAAGCATTTTTGCAATATGAACAAGAATATCATCTGCCGAATGAAATACTGCCTCTAGATCAGTATGAATACATAATTTACACTGATGGATCTGCTCAGCCGGCCATTGGAATTAAACAGCAATACAGCGCCGCATGTGCGATCGTAAAAGGTCGTATGCAGGACGGAAAGTTCCATCCAAGCTGTACAAAAACACCGTCTCTAGGAGACTGCACGGCTCAGCTGGCAGAATTAAAAGCACTATTACTGGCACTGATAAATACGGATCGAGAATTCCCCACACTAATTGTGTGTGATTCTTTTTACTGTGTCCAGTCATACAATGAATATCTTCAGTATTGGGGACAAAATGGGTTTAAAGACTCAAAAGGTGGCACAATTAAGCATAACATGCTATGGGAACAGGTAGCAGAGTTGAAAAACGAACTACCAAGAGCTCACGTGATACACACGATGAGTCATCAACGTGATGGCGTTCACGTTGAAGGGAATTCATTGGCTGATGAAGCCGCGAAGGGGGCAGTACTAACTGCGTCCGTAGCTGCAATCACTCGTTCTAAAACGAGAATAGACGGACAGATAATGGTAGCTGTCATTGCATCAAGCAAAGACAATAAAGCACTTCCTAAAGGTTTTCCACTCAAGTACTCCCACAAGTTAGATGCAAATAACGTTCCATTTGCTCAGATTCCAGGACGGGGGGATAGAGTAATACCAAACATGGATCGCAGATTGGGCTTAATATTAGCTGCACACGAGGGTCTGGGTTCTGCACACGAAGGAGTGATGGCGAGAGTTTCTTTACTGAAACAACGCTATTGGTGGCCAGGGTTAACAAAGCAGACCAAAGACTATGTCTTAAAGTGCGACATCTGTCAACAGATGAAGGGCTTCACCGTAACTTGCCCAGCGCAGACACCATTGCTTTTATCAGACAGACTTGTGTATATCTGGACCACTGCGGCCCCCTACAATCTGATGGGACTTACAAATATATCATGGTTGCAGTGGATTCCTGCTCGAGATTCCTATGGGTATGGCCTCAGCGCTCGGCTGACGCTCGAACTGTTATCAAAGATTTGCGAGTCTTTATAGGGGCATACGCAGTTGGCACATTACATTCTGACCGTGGCCCCACGTTTAGCTCTAGGGCTTACAAGGAAGCCATGGGAAGTTTGGGTGTGGCACTGCGGTACTCCTCTCCGTACCATCCCGAGGGAAATTCGGTGGTGGAGAGGAAAAACCGGGACTTAAAGCAATCATTAACAGCTAGAGTATTAGGCGCGGGTGGTAGTTGGGTCAATCACTTAAATGGGGTTCAGAGGGCCTTGAACAACATGCCAAGAAGTTCTCTAGGGGGTGTCACTCCTTACGAGGTTCTTTTTGGAACAAGAATGTGGGTACCTGATCTCGATTATGAAGGCACAGTGGTGGATGAAAAACATTTTGACATCAATAAACGTTTGGCTGTTTTACAGGATCTGAATGAATCCAGGGCACTACAGAGCAATGTCCAAGTAAAGCGGACCGCCACTGCGGAAGTCAAGTCAGTCACGGCAAGACCTGTCTGGGTCCCTAAAGTTGGGGATCTGTTCAGAGAAAAGATAGTGGACAAAAAAAAATTTGGGCCATCATACAGAAAGCCTGTACCTGTCCTGGCTGTTGAAGGGACAAGAACTGTACTTCTGCCGCCTCTTGTCGGGGGAAAAAGAGAAGAGATTCGTCTCCATTGATCTGATAAAACCACACTATGTGGCTGATACTGAATGGTAGGCCTCGTGGACTCCTGAGTAGCCGACGCCCTCCTCTTGCTACCATACAGGAAGTTCAGACGGAAAGACTCATCACGTTTGAAGAGTCTCCTATACGGAATGATAGACTATGCAACAATGCCATGGAACTAGTTCCTCTTGAAACAAATTCAAAATCAAAGACAAATTTCAATTCGACCTAACACTGATGTCTACATAAACATGCCTAAACAAGAGCCATCTACAAGTTCAACAAAACCAGCTGAGCTACCAAAAATAGATCGAACTGCATCTGGCTATTTCATCGACTTCGATACCTTTTCCTTGGATCCAAGTGAACCTGAAACAATGCCAGCCCCAATATCTCGTCCACAACAAATCAAAGACTTCTTCATTTTTCTTAAAAGACTTACCTGGTGTCACCTTGGCTAGAACTTTGGATAATCACCGGGATACTTTTCTTTCCTTTCTGGATAAGCTTAGTAACTGTCTTCTGCTTACTTGTTAATGGAAGTTACCTTCGCCAAAGCTCTGCAGCATCAAAAGTGAACTTGATCCTGAAACCTCATATTTCATCCCCTCGTGAACAAAGAGACTTGTCATCAGTGAACATTACAGCAGTTCCTATACCTGATGTTATAGTATGGGACAAGGTTGATAATGATGTATTTTGTCCGACCAAACTTTTAAAAATACCTCATTTATTTAAAATTTCCTTAAATGATATCATTGCCTCCAGTACATTTTCCGATGATTGGGATTTTGAAACTGTAAATAACATGCTGTCTGATTTAGAGCAAAATGCTGCATTTTCTAGCAATGAAATGTTACAAGACACATCAGACTTCAACACAATGTATTGTTATCAACATTATGGTCATCATTTTCTACACAAATCTAGTACCCCTAGGAATGTTTTCACATATCACCAATGGGAACATTGTCCTACACCACCGAAAAGTAGTTTGAAAACATTTGCACAAAAATTTTCATATTTTTCAGGGTTCAATATTTCTGACCCAAACTCATATTACTATAAGGTTGCACCTACACCTGCACAGAAAAATATGCTGCCTAACACCAAACAGATTACTCTACTTCCTTTATTACTCAACTGTCTGAACAGGGTTTCGACTTATGGAAAGACACTATAGACTTAAAATCAGTCCGGGGTTCTAGAGACTGGCAAGTCCAGGGAACTGAAGCGCTATTTAGAGCGTGCCTCATTCCTCAGCAGATGATATTTCTTAATGAAACTGTGCAACAGACTTCCTGTCTTGGAATAGCCAAGAACAAGGACTTGAACACACCTCGGATCCCAACACCATCACATACCGAGGAAAATGTTACATCACAAGAGGGGGCTACAATAGTTGACATTTTACAATACAATAGATCAGACCCCAATTGGAAGGGATGGTTGGTTTGGCCCACAGACACAAATAGATGTCAAGAAAGATTCAGGGGTACCACCGAAGGGTTCAGTATCCATAGGCCAGACCCACGCTATGTACAAAGAGAACGTCCAGGGGTGGTGACATCATACATTGTTGGGAAGTTATGCCTTGTTTGGCTAAAAACCTCAACACTAACACAGGTGAAACAACACTTATCCTTACTTACAGAAGATGTGGACCTATGGGATTTTTTATTAGGTCCCAGAAAGCCACGTCAAAAAAGTTTCTATTACGCTGTCTATAATGAAATTTGGAAAATCTCCGAACAAGAAGCAGCGGAGAGGCTACGAGAGATGGATAGGATTAACCTAGAAAAGGCGTTAGCCGTAGTTGACAATGTTATGACTACATTAACATCCAGGATTTATTCACTGGGCAACATTGTATCTTCTGCTATTGACGTACTAGAACAAGATTTGTCCATACTACAGCACGGACAATCGCAGTTACGTTCTATTATGTTATTGAGCTGGACGCTGAAGTAATTGCGTGCAGGGTATGTGCCTTGGCGTTTTATCAACAGTACGTCACTGTTTTCGGCATACAATCTAATGGAAAAACAGATGAAAATGGCACAAAGGGGAGCAAAATATACAATGCTGCATATTGAAAAACTGGACAGATTACCTTTTACTGTGGCAGAATCACCGTCCACAGAGTAGTTGATCCATGGCCATATAACATTACCGGTCACAACTTTCCAGTTTTAATATTGCCTAGAACAACAACAGGTGGGCAGATATGAAGAAATGGGTAGGGAATTCATCAAGGAATCTTGGGAATTACCATATAGATTTCGATGCAGGAGTGGGGATCTAGAAGTGCTTCTAAGCGGTACAAACTGCGAGAACGCTTTAAGTGGATCTCTCATATGCCAGGATATTATGCTACACGGGGCCTGCAATGGTTCAGTAGCAAACCTATCCTGTCACTTGAGGGCTACCCCAGCAGCCGTGATTAGTCCAGTTTTCAGGCTACTTTTAAATGGGAGTTACTTGATGCTGAACGATCAAGGTTGTTGTGGGATGCTTCCGGGCATCGCATATCTAGTCACCGTGAGCTCCAGGGTTACTTGCTGTATGCAAGTATTGTTTCCACCAACACACACAGTCAGGGAGGGCCGCTATGGCCTTCGTTGAATGTTTCCTTTATACGGTTTGATACTCTGAGCAGAATGAAAGCCATGCTTCTACAGAAAACCGTGCCCTTAAGTTCCGCCCGGGAGACTTTTGATCTCCAGATCGCAAGATCCTCGGCTGAGATACAGGCACTCATACGTATGAACTGCCCCTTCCATTTCACAGAAATGGTGAATCGTATCTTTAACATGTCTGATACGACGGGTATAGTCCACCTATTTAAGACCATAGGTTCGGGACTGTTAAGCACCTTTCAGACGGTCCTCGGAGTTATACCAAACTTTATACACTCCTTATTCGGAAGCATCTTTGGACGACTTCCGCTGATCCTGTTTCTAATAGCAGGTATCCTGATTGTAATTTTTCTGCTACGCAATGGATGTCCCAGTCACGAAGGAGATGGAAACAGTCCTCCTAGAGCGTAAATACCGTGATCGCATGGTACAACATCTGGGCACACCTCGCCTTCAGGAACTAAGCGCCTCTTGGTTCCTGTCATTTAGATCAGTCTGGATGGACTGCATCCTACCTGTACTCCGATGCCTGTTCTGCAGAGAGGAATGCGTGTTGGATCTCGGTCTGACACTTCAATCAGTTGCACAACCGGACGTTGATGCTTTACTGGACCCGATAACGGCCCATGTTCTGCAGTGTCCCCAGCGTATTCCTATGTTGATGGCGGGATTCTTAGAGCCTCCACAGGAAGTCTCTGCTCCTGTTGGAATGGATACCGGCTCCTCCACTGACACCCAGGCCTTGGATGGCGCACAGGCTGCCCCAGCATCGGCTGCAGGCAGTACAGAAGATCATCTGTGCTCAATTGACGTAATCTGCGAGGTGTTACAGGGATAGTTGTCTGCGAAGGCAGGCAACAGCAATGTTGCGTCTACCAGCCAGGACACACAAGCATTTGGCTCATCGTGTGCTGGGAGAAATTCGGCCTTTTTAAACAAACTCAAATTGCAACTCCAAAACAATTGACACTTTTAATGACCTGCATGGCTTTCCGATGCTTATAGTCGTTCAGACTATATATACGGACACATTAGAGCTATTGCTTGAATGACAATTCCTCTCTTTTAGAACATTTTAGAGTTTTTTAACATTTTTTAGCAAAACTATTGTTTTTACTATAGTTGCTTGCGTACTAGTGCCTAGACAGCCTAGTGGTACGTTAGAATTAAATTATGTCATCCAGTCGGATGAGGAGTGGGTGTTATATTCCATATAGGTACCCCAATATAGGCTCGGGTAACATCCCAACCTTTCACCTACATTCGTCCCTACATTACATACATAACGGGCTGCTAGGACTGACCCTTTACCTAGTTATGGTACTGCTTACAGAACATGGGGTTTTCCCTGAACAACAGCCTCATTCATTATGCATGAGGATTCTTGGATTCTCAAACTCAGCAGGACTACCGTCTCCTGCATAATAACTATGTACAAGGTTCATTCCCGACGTCATCCTAAGTCCGACAAGTGGCACAGCAAGGTAGAACCCCCGGGGAGACCTTTGGGTACATAAACATCACATCTTGCTGAGATAGTCAGAGGAGACCAGGACTTCCCTGCCGACACACTGACGCGAGCCGCTGATGTTCCTGTATGCAGATACTCCAGCTCGCAGTGGTCTAACATCCCTTGCAGGGTGTCCAACTCGAGACCAAGACGGGGTCCCACAGTCCCTCACTTCAGGTATTGGGGTTGACTTTATCCTAGAGGGATTCTTGGCTTAACACCTACACACATGCTAGGTACACTTAGGTACATCTAGTTAGGGTAGCATCGTAGGAGTACGCATTTTATTGTCATGTATTTTATATATCTGCTTGTATTCATGGTTATAGCAAAATGGTAGAAATCTACCATCCTTTTACTTTCTTAGTGTTTCTAATCATTTATATCTGTTATTGTCTAGTGGTTGTTTCAGCACACCTATTTTACACTAGAATAACGACTTCAATAAATGCTTATTGAAAAACGTCCATACCGTTTATTCTGTGCATCTCTCTGAGACCAAGTGAACACGAGTGACTGAGCGAAAAGTAGTACACTGTTTACACGCTCCTGAGGAATCAGGGTTGTCATGTTCGATAGTTGCCAAGAACTGTTCTCTCCTTGGTAAGAGGAGTTTCTAGTGGCCCTGTGAGCTAGCTGATATACAGGCCAACATACCCGGTTGGGGTGTCTAGAATCAGTCTGACACCAATCCTGCAGTGTATGTTGTCTAAATGTGCAGATCCTATATAGGTTTATAGGAACTACACGACACTACTCTACTCTTCTCTTCGTCACTTCACTCTGTCCATACACTTTACAGCACTTTACTCAAACCCAATGTACTCTATGCCGCTGCACTCTAAGCCAATCTACTGTGCACCACTGTACTTTACGCCACTGCACTCTAGGCCACTCTACGACACTCCACTATATGGTACTCCACTCTATGATGCTCTACTCTATTAAACTCTACTCCACTCTATGCCACTCCAATCTACAACACTCGAGTCCACTCTATGCCAATCCTCAACACTGCTTCTTTCTACGACACTCGACGCAACTCCCTCTATGCTGCTTCATGCCACTTTACTCCACTCTATTCTACAGTACACTACTTCAGACTACCCCACGTCACTCCACTGTTGTATTCCAGAGTTAGGCCCATGTAGCGAAGCAGCTTATTTCTTACATTGTCCTCACAAATAACATTTTCAGCTGTGACCTTTTGCACATATTTGCATGCATGACAATGTTGGATTAGTTTCTCTGAAACTAAACTTGTTTTCACATCTAGTTTCGCACAACATTATCACAATGCCCTGAACATCATGTACAAGGTCTCGTTTGGCTCTACGTTCAAATGTCATCACCATCTTCATCCACGGGGCAACAGGGCTATCTACATATCCATAATATCACTAATCTATACGCACATCGCAAGGCTGCTTTCTATTATAAAAGATGAGCATCCCGATAGATTAGCAGAGGAGGCACTTCCGCTGACACCGAGAGTCCTTGCATGCTGAGAAATTACCACGCAGCGGTCTGACATCTCCTGAGAGGTGTCCAGTTACTGACCAATACGGGGGCCTTCACTCTATCCCATCAGGTAATGGGGTTGGTTTATCCCTTGGGGGGGATTCTTGGCTTCACACCTACACACACTCTAGGTACACTTAGAGTAGGGTTCGCTTTGTAGGAGTACACTAGATTACTGCCTTGTTTTATATGCCTACATATATATATATATATATATTGTTTCAGCACCATGGTAGAACAATATCTACTATTTACGCTTTTGGTGCTTGTAATCACATTTATCTGCTTTTGTCTACTAATCATTGCAGCACACGTATTTTGTGCAATAAATATTATTGAAAACATCCCCCTGTGTATTCTCTGTATATTTCTCTGAGAATAAGTAAGCACAAGTGACTGAGGGAAAAGTTCTGTACTGTTCCCACGATCCCTGAGGTGTCAGGGTTGTCATCTTCAGTGGTTGCCAGAAAACTATTCGCTCCCTGGTAGGTTAGGGGGGCTCACGGTGGCACTGTGAGCTAGCTGGTCTATAGGCTAACATATCCTGCGGGGGTGTCCGGACTCAGTCTTGGCACCAAGCCCCTAGTTTATGTTGTCCAAACAATGCGCAGATGGTACGGATTATTAGGAACTACACGACATGGCGCCGCCAACGTTGGTTAGGCTCCTATTTAATGTCAAATCTGAGTAGTTCAATCGTGTTTTCTCAGACACCCCCACTCACATTTAAACCGGAGACGTCCGTAGTGGAAAGAGAAACAAATATGCCTCAGCTGAGTAGGTATACCTTATGTATTGGCTGTAGGTTAAATCAAGCTTGGAGGATTAGAAGTTCCCAGATTGTGCAGACCCTATCTCTATAAAATATTCGCTGAATACTACTGCTGCGACAATGACCGAATAACCTGAGAACGTTGAAGAACAGATAGTTGCACTAAATATTCCAGAAAATTGCAGACAGGTAGTTGCCATGAAATTATTACAACATAGCCTCCCTGCAACGGGTGGAGATGTTACCTTCGTGGTTGAGGCACACAAAGCATTCAGAACAGAGGTATTCTATTCTTGGGTTTAATTCCCGCCTGCAGCTGCACAAACACGGTTGTTTCGTGAATACATTGAAGTTGAATCACCTGATGAGTATTTCCCATGCATGGACTTAGAAGTCCCATTAACTTACCAAGAGCACAGTAATTGGTTTAAAGGCGCCCTACCCCATACCACAGAACATGTGAGACTCGGTCCGCTCAGCAGAGAAAGAGCGACCTGGCTTAGCTTCATATACACCACATCCAGACATTGTTGCTTTATCAGCAGCTGAAATGCGTACACGCTACAGAGATTTAGTAACAATGTATAGAAATCTTACACAGTACATAGTAAGAACATTAACCGTTCAAGCTGCAAGGGCTGCTCAGGCTACACAACCACATATGGCTACTACGGGTATTAGCCCACAAACATTAAATGCTGTTACTGGAAAAGTTCCCACCAGTCTGGAGCAAATTCCGTTCTGGATAGCACAGAAAACAGCACCTATTGAGGCAGTTTTTCCCCATACGAGTCCGCAGGAAAAACACAGAATACTGACACTTTGCTTGCCAATGGGGATGGCTCCCCCGATAGAAGATTGTGTCACTTAGGGTACAATCTTCGCTGCCATTTATACCAGTACACATGGCACCCCTTCAATAGCAGTTATACCAGATGTACTGAAACAGATTCAGAATGAGTATGGGGCAGAGACTGCCTTAGATCTAGGGATGAAACTGATGGGAAATTTTGCCCAGGTACCGGCCATTATGTTGAGTAACATAAAAGGGGAGGCAGCAGTGGTGACTATACGCCAACGGGAATTCACTCCTGCACAGTAGGAGAGAGAATTGCCTAAGATTATTGAGGATACATATGCTTCGCTTGGTAGAGATAATCTGGGAGCCAGACCTGGGAAACCAATAGTTAAGAGCAATTCTGAAAAGGATAACTCTAAGCAAGCACCTGATTCTTCAAAGAAGAAATGGGATAATAAAAAAAATAAACAAAACACAGTCACGGGGTGGATCTCCTCAACAGGAACACACCGAAAGAAAGTACAATTTGAGAAACCGTGACAATATTAGAAAGCCTGACGGGTATCAGGATACTGATACACATTCCACTTGTTGCTTTCAGGAGTCATCCGAAAAACATTCGGAGAGAGACGGACAGTCAGAGCACAGATCGGAAAAGCGAGTCAAGCCGAAAAAGGAGACACACCGCACTTTGGACTACATCATTAAACAAGAAGATAAACAAAAGACTTCTAAACCTAAATATAAAAAGAAGGTAGCGAGGATCAACATTAGAAATGCCCAGGCTACCGAGGACTCTGTTTCTGAGTGGGGAATCCAAAAACAACAATTGATGGACAGAATGCAGAACAATGTCATACATTCACCCCAGTACAGAGATCTGGGCCTAAATCCATTGTTTTTTTGCTCACCATGCCATTCCAGTTTGGACCCAGCCATATGCAAATCAGTCTTGACCCTGCGCCCAATGGGAACAGTCCAGCCCGAACTGCCAGGCCCTCCTGGACTGGAAACAAGCATCCTAGGACCGGTTTCGGGCTTTCAGCCCTCATCAGCCAGGATAGCTTGACTCCAGTGGCATGGAGAGCACGGGACCCACATCTGGGCATTCCCGTCCCACTCGGGGTGACAAATGCAAAAACAACAATTGATGGACAGAATGCAGAACAATGTCATACATTCACCCCAGTACAGAGATCTGGGCCTAAATCCATTGTTTTTTTGCTCACCATTCCAGTTTGGACCAGCCATTTGCAAATCAGTCTTGACCCTGCGCCCAATGGGAACAGTCCAGACGGAACTGCCAGGCCAGGTCCTCACTGGACTGGAAACAAGCATCCTAGGACCGGTTTCGGGCTTTCAGCCCTCATCAGCCAGGATAGCTTGACTCCAGTGGCATGGAGAGCACGGGACCCACGTCTGGGCATACCCGTCCCACTCGGCTGACAAATGCAAAAACAACAATTGATGGACAGAATGCAGAACAATGTCATACATTCACCCCAGTACAGTTCCCATGAGGCACAGGGTCAAGACTGATTTGCATATGGCCAGGTCTAAACTGGGGCGGCATGGTGAGCAAAAGAATGATGGATTTAACCCAGATCGCTTGACTGGGGTGAATGTTTTGATTTGTTCTGCATTCCGTCCATCAATTGTGTCTCTTTGCTTTCTCGCCCTAAGTGCGCCAGGTATGCCCATGCCACTGGAATCAAGCTATCCTGGCTGAAGAGGGGTGAAACCCCGAAACCGGTCCTAGGATGCTTGTTTCCGGTCCAGGGAGGACCTGGCTTGGCAGTTCAGGCTGGACTGTTCCCATGAGGCACAGGGTCAAGACTGATTTGCATATGGCCAGGTCTAAACTGGGGTGGCATGGTGAGCAAAAGAATGATGGATTTAACCCAGATCGCTTGACTGGGGGTGAATGTTTTGATTTGTTCTGCATTCCGTCCATCAATTGTGTGTCTTTTGCTTTCTCGCTCTGAGTGGGGAATGGGCAGTGACGATGCTGGACAGCGCAGCAGAAGTCACAATAGCTCGCCAGAACCTGATGGATTATCTGGGGGTAGTAGCGCTGAATGAGTATATCACGGTGGAAACACCTGATACAAGGGTAAGTGTCCCATATCGTTTATATGAAATAACGCTCCAAATGGAGGGGGACATTCCCAGGCAAATAAAGGGTCTCTTTTGGGAGAACTTGACATATGGTTAAGATATTCTTTTGGCTGAAAAGGATTGGCCACCTGATTTCGTAATGGATTGCCCAATGGGGTAAAAAGTGATTTTACCTGCTTTCTCGGACCTCGTACCAGAATCGGTTAAAAATTCATACGCGCAGGAGTGGACGTTAGCTCCTGCACTTTACCGCAGTCATATTGGGTGGGATGATGAGTCACCTCATCACGAAATCCCATTAAAATCAATTCCTCAACCACAGAGACAATACCCAATAAAGTATGAAGCAAAGAAACAAGTCCGGGAGCTCCTAGATCAGCTTGAGTACCAGGGTGTGATAGAGAATTGCACTTCACCTATGAATAATCCCTGGTTTCCCGTAATGAAACCTGATCATTCATATCGTCTGGACTTAGATTATAGACATTTAAACGCATCCACACGCACCTTTGCAGTACAAAATGCACATAGTGCCACACTTATGAATAACATTGTGCAGCAAAAATACAAAACACTAGACATCTCAAATTGATTTTTCTGCCAAAATATTGCGCCTGGGAGCAGATATTTGACAGCATTCTTGGTGCTAGGCGCTCAACGCCAATTTTGTCGACTACCAAAAGGGTATAAGAAGAGCCCCGGACTGTTTTCAGCCAGGGTAACAGAGTTGCTTCAAAATTTTGATGAGGAGGCATTGACCTATGTAGATGACATCCATCTGACGGACGATAAATTAATGGAACACTTGTCTAGGGTGAACCACATAATTCTTGGATTCTCCCACCTGGGATGCAAATTTTATTTTTAAAAAAAAGATTGCCCACCTCAGTGTCCTATTTTTAGGGTATGAATTGTCAAGTGAAGCCAAAAGCCTAGCGGCACAATTTTTAGAAAAATTGTGCACTGCTCCAACCTCCAACGACTCTGAAGAGACTATAATCCATTTTAAGATTTTTGAATTTTGGCAGGTGAAACCTTTCTCCGACTTAATTATACCTGATGTTTCAGCGTATCATTTGACACAGGAACATACAGATATTCTGTGTTCCGTTCAAGCTGACATGATAGCTTCTAAACATTTACATACACCTTTTAACAGAACTAACCTGGTGATCTGCGTAGTAGCTGGACCAACCGGGTACACTTACATCACTTTCAATGAAGGCCATACAGTCCCTATTGCATACAAATCACATTTGTACACAAACGCTGAAATGCATTTTGCACCAACTGAGAAAATACAGCAGTTCAGACTGCTGTAGTGAGAAAGAGAGCACTATCGCAGGGGAAACGCATAATTGTCGTGACCCCGGTACTGACTCTTGAGGCCGTTACAAAGGCTAGCATCCCGAATGCCAAAGCATTACATCCACGATCTATTCAATGGGCTAACTTTCTCACTGCAACAGATGTAGATTACAGATTTGACTCTACATTACAAACACAAGCATTCTTGAACAAGAACATCCTCTGCCAAATTAAATAATGCCTCTAGATCGATATGAATGTATCATTTATACCGATGGATCTGCCCAGCCCGCAGTAGGAACAAAACAGCAATATTCTGCGACATGCACAATTGTAAAAGGGCGCATGCAGGATGGAAAGTTCCATCCTGGAAAAACACAAACTCAATCCCTAGGGGATTGTACGGCGCAGCTGGAGGAACTGAAAGCTCTGATACTGGCACTACAAAATACGGATTGTGAATTCCCCACACTAATTGTGTGGGATTCATTTTACTGTGTCCAGTCCTATAATGAATATTTACATTATTGGGGCCAGAATGGATTTAGGGATTCCAAAGGTTGCACAATAAAACCCAAGATGCTTTGGAAACAAGTGGCAAAGCTGAAAGAAGGCCTGCTGCGGGTTCATGTTATTCATACATTGAGTCATCAACGTGTTGGCATTCACGTTGAAGGGACTTCAATGGCGGATGAAGCTGCCAAGGCAACAGTACGCACTGCTGCCATTGCTGCAATAACTTGCTCCAGTACGAGGATAGACGGAACAACTAAGATAGCTGCCAATGCCACGCACAACAGCTCAGCCCTGCCGAAAGGCTTTCCACTCAAGTACTCCTGCAAGTTAGATGCACAGAACATTCCATATGCTCATATTCCTGGAGTGGGGGATAGAGTAATACCAAACACTGTTCGCAGATTGGGATTGATACTAGCTGCTCATGAAGGTCTGGGTTCAGCACATGCAGGTATCACTGCTACAGTTTAACTACTAAAGCAGTGCTATTGGTGACCAGGTCTTACTAAACAGACCAAGGACTTTGTACTCAAATGCAATATCTGCCAGCAGATGAAGGGCTCCACTGTAGCACATCCACCACAAACACCTTTATTTATCTCAGACAAACCTCTCGCGTATGGATATTTGGATCACTGCAGCCCCTTACACTCAAACGGGGATTACAAGTACATCTTGGTGGCAGTAGATTCATGCTCCTGATTCCTGTGGGTTTGGCCCCAGCGCTCGGCTGACGCTCGAACTATTATAAAGGATTTACGAGTCTTTAACGCCACATACGCAAATGGCACATTACATTCCGACCAGGGCCCAGCGTTTTGCTCTTGGGCTTACAAAGAAGCCATGGGAAGTTTGGGTGTGGCCTTGCGGTACTCCTCACTGTACCATCCCTAGGGAAATTTGGTCGTTGAGAGGAAAAACCGTGACTTAAAGCAATCCTTGACAGCGAGGGTATTAGGCCTGGGTGGCAGTTAGGTCAATCGTCTATATGGGGTCCAGAGGGCACTTAACAACATGCCAAGAAAATCACTGGGGGGACGTACATCTTATGAACTCCTGTTTGGGGTGAGGATGTGGGTACCCGACCTCGATAGTGTCAGCACAGTGGCGGCTGAAACCCCATTTGATATCAATGATCGTTTGGATGTTTTACAGGACTTTAAGAAATACCAAGCTTTACAAAGCAACATCCAAGTAAAACGCACCGTCACTGGGGAAGTGAAAACAGTATTGATAAGACCTGCCTGGGTCTCGAAGATTGGGGACCTGGTCAGAGAGAAAATTGTAGACAAGAAAATTTGGGCCATCTTATAGAGCGCCTATACCTGTCCTGGCTGTCGAAAGGTACTAGAACTGTACTTCTTCCGCCACTTGCCGGTCACCGAGACAAGTGATTTGTCTCAATTGATCTGATCAAACCACACTATGTGGCCGATTCTCAACAGTAGGTCACGTGGGCTCCTGGGTGGCCGCCGCACTCCTCTTGCTACCGTACAGGAAGTTCAGATGGAAGCTTTAATAACAATGGGAGACTCCGCTTTCCAAAGAGAAGCTGTAAACGACAATGAAATGATACTTCTACCTGTTGAAACAACTACAGCTGTACAATCAACAAGTACAGAAATTTCAATTCGAAACATTGACGACATCTATGTAAACATGCCACACATCAAGTCATCTGCCAGTTCTACAAAACCTGCTGACCTGCCAAGAATAGACCGGATGGCGTCTGGCTACTTCGTGCATTATGATTTTTCATCCGATCCAAGTGAACCTGAACTGCCAACACCACCTCTCCCATTCAAGCTACGAGTGTATGCTTTCCATCTATGGCTGAAAAAGACATCCTTTATTGTTCCCTGGATACTTCTCTGGATTACAATCTGATTACTTTTCCTGGTAGTTTGGATTGGATAGTGTAGGAGGCTTGCTTAGTATATGGTTCTCACTTATGCAAGTGTAGCACCCTGCACTAATCCAGAAAACCCTTATGGTGATCTTAGTGGTCTTAGACAACCTTAAAAAGCTCTCTAAGTGGTAGCTGTGGAGAGAAGCCTTCAGGCTTAGTCCGAAAGGAGTGTAAAGCAGCTTGTTTTACCAGAACATAATCTTGGTATAGATGAAGTGAAAAAGAACCACACAGTGTATTTATAAAAATATGTTTTTATTATAAGACACTCACTATCTCATACACATATCTCCTATCCGGAGATATAACACAATGCACACAATACTTTGCAAATAAAAATGTAAGCATGAATCACAGTGGTCGCCAGGGGGAGACCAAACCATATACTAAAATAGTGGGATGCGAACCACGACTCAAGTCAAGACTATACCCAGAAGATGTAGAAGTGCGGGGGACCCAAGGAACCACCCGAGGTAAGTAACCAGGAACCCCACGGAGGCCGTGTGCAGAGTGGGAACACAACTGCGTGCTCAATTGAAGTCAATGAGTAAGTTGCGGTTTCAATTTTAAAGAAGGATCCTTCACAGTGGACCCTGAAGAAACCCTGCGGAAGACAGAAGGTTGGAGAGCCACACCACCCGTGGATACCCTAGGAACCAGGATACCTACACCAGGGAAGCTGGGTGAATAGGTGCAAAGTGGTGTCGGAAACCGCCTTCGAACTCAATGGAGGACTTCAGGAAGATGCTGCTGGCGAAAAAGGTGAAAGTGTCCGGTGGATTCCAAAGGTGGATTTAAGATGTGAAGTGCCTGCAAGCAGAGGGGACAGTCAATGCCACTCAGGAGTGACTAGGAGGCACGGAAGACAAATGCCCACCGAAGTCGGGTGATGCAGGAGAGTTGACGATGACCTTGGAGCTGCAGCTGTGTGGACCCGGCGACGTTCAGGAAGACCAGGAGCTGTTTACAAGCTGTCTCATGTTGGATGTCAAGAGCCAGGGGGTCAGTGTCCGTCAGGAGCACTAACAAGCCTTGGCAACGGCAACCAACGTAGTATGCAAAAAAGGTGCAAGGTCCAAGTGACTCACCATGAGCAGGTAAGTCGGAGCAAGCCCGAGCAAGCAGGGGAGCCCACTGGAGCCAAAGAAGACCCTCGAAAGGACCCACGGGCCGAAGGCACAGGAGATGCAAGATGACCTCGAGCAGCTCATCAAAGGATGAAGACCCATGGTGCAGAGGATGTGGTGCAGGCGAAGATCTTAGCTGTAGGAGATGCTTGAGGCTAAAGCTTCTTGGAGCCCGAAGATCTCTGGTGAAGAGAGTCAACAAGCCTTGGTAACGGCAAGTTGACGCGGTGTACAGGGGTACTGCTCCAGCGGTTCTGACGAGAGATACTGGCTTCAATCTTGCTACGGAGACAGTGCAGGCCTCGAGGGAATTATAGAACCATCACCTGTGTTGCTGAGCCTTTCGGAGTCCGTAGGAGCTCAGGAACAGCAGACCGGTCAGCTTGGTTGCAGTGCCTGCAGATGCAGGAAAGTGACTCCTTCACTTCAAGGGAGATTCCTTCAGGTGTCTTGGATGTCCACAGACCTTGGAAGGATCCTGTATGGAGCACAGGCACAGACGTTGCAGCGGACGAGCAGGGCAACGAGACCAGGAGCAGCAGGAGTCTTGGTGCCCAGAGCAAAGTCCAGCGTAGTCCAAAGCGCCTAGACGGTTGACGAAGTGGTTTCGGATCTGAATCTTGTCCCACTATGAATCTAAGGAACCACCCACGGGTAAGCCCTTAAGTACCCTAAGGCAAGGGTTGGGACGATTCAGGGGTCCCTCCCACAGGATGGACTGGACAGTGGGGAGGATACTCCCATGTCCTCTGTCCAGTTTCGTGCCAGAACGGGAGCCAAAGACTCTCCGAACTGGTTCCAACTGGAGTATGCAAGGAGGGCACCAGCAGTCTAGTGGCGCTGGCAAGTGCCCACACCCTGTCCCAATACACTAAACCCTGTCTGGAGGTGGTCACACCTCCCTGTTACAGGATATCTATTGTTCTGCCTTCCCCTGCTCAAGCTTGGCTCAGCAGGAGGAGGGAAGAATCGTGTCTCTGGTCGGCAGCAGCCCTAGCTTGCTGTCCGGTTCTTGAAGACTGGTACTGGGAGCACTGAGGGCCTCCCGGAGGAGCTTTACAGTGCATGGAATCATACCTCCCACACCGTTTACGGTGTGGGGGTTTGATGCCAGCATGTTAATACCAAACATGACAGGGTTCGTTACAGCCAGATTTGAGATGGTCATCGTGTAATGACGCATGGCCACTCTATATATCGTAAAGGCTGATGCCCTTACAACCCGGGAGAATGGACTCCGAAGGTTGTAGGGGTGTCCCGCTCATGCAGGGACACCCTCACACTTGGAACGGAGCACCCTACCTTTAGGATTGAAAGGCCTGCCTGAGGGGTGACTTATAGGTTTTAAGTGCAGTGACCTCAGATATAAGTAAACATATCTGTTGTAAGTGGTGCTAGCTCCAGCTTACACAGGCTGCAATGGCAGGCCTGTAGTCAGTTTGAGTGGTCTCCCATGGGTGGCATAATACATGCTTCAGCCAATGGGGGCCCCTTGTGTACCTATGCCCTGGGTACCATATACTAGGGACTTATAAGGATGCACCAGTAGCCAATCTGGGGTGTACCTAAGTACTTACCATAGCCAATTTAGGGGTGAAAGCACAGAGACTGTGGTCCTGATTAGAAGGATCCCAGTCAGACTTGTCAGAAACAGCAAAACACCAGGCACAAAGTGGGGGTAACCATAAAAGCAGATCCTACTTTCCTACACCCCCCCACCCCCAGCCCAAGTTTAGTATGGCAAAGACTTCAGCATTTTGAAGATGCCCAAAATGGGTAGAGTTGACCCCGTAGCCTTCACCCCATTGGTTAGGGCATCCTCTGGGGTCATTCCCACCCACTAGGTTGTGCCAGGCATGAATGTGGCATCTTTAGGCACCCACATCAGATTACTTTCTGGACCTCAGGAAGACGAGAAGAGAACTGGACCTGCTGTCTCTGACCTAAGAAGAGCCCTTAAGCCTGAACTTGCTCCGCCTCTTGTAACCAGGACAAACAAGTGGACTCAAAATTTCAGAAGTCTGACCTGCTTTTAAAGCTACAGGTGCACAACAAGCTGCAAGAGGACATTTTCTGCAATTGCCCAGCTGACCAGCGGCGACTGGACCTGGACTGGACTCTCCTATTGGCCTCTGCCTGCCACCATGTGAGTCTCTAAATGCCTCCCCTGAGGTCCTGGAGGGGTAGGGGGCTTGAGAAGTGCACTTCTGCGGTGGGTTGGGACTTAAAGGACTAATGATGAGTGTAAAATCTTTGACCAGGACGAACTTGATTAGGGTATCTGACCCACGCTCCATCGCTGTCAGCATCAAATTGTGCCTAGGCCCTGTTTTACAGCAACCATTGACTATCATTGGCACTTTGTGCCTGTTGGTGCTATTTCTGCTTAAAACTTTAACAATTCATATATCCCATTACCCTTATTAGTTTTCTGTCATTTTTAAAATTACATTTTACTCAATTTTTCTAATTAATTTTGTGATTTTTATTCTTTTGCATTTTGACTTTATTTCTGTAGGAGTACCACATAAATACTTTACATGTTGCCCCTAAGTTAAATCTGTCTGCTCTATGCAATAGAGCTCAGGTTAATATTGTGACTTTGAAGATTCACCCTGGCAATGGGTTGTGGTTATTACTTCAGGTGGGTGGATACTCGTCCCTCCCATCTCACTGAACTAATAACCACATTTCTTACATTGGTGTTCAGTGTTGGGATCCAGGATTTGTGTTTTTGTAGTACCAGTAAGTTGAGATCAAAAATCCTTTTATAATTTGACATCAAACTCTGCTTTTATTTTTTCAAATTGACCTCTGATTTTTAAATAGAAGTGGATCTGAGCCACAGTGAGAACTTCAACATGGTGGCACTGAAGAAGCTGTGCAAGGAGAGAGTCCTGAAGCCAGCAAAATGGGCCATAAAAGTGGAGTACCAGATAGCCAGAGCATTAGAGAGATCCGTCTGCTACAGTCCCACACACAGAAGCAAGAGGATGATGAGGTAAAGGAGGAAGTAGTAATGAAAGAGAAGGTAGATTGCAGTGCAAAGGCTCCAGCGCCAGAGAAGGGTGAGCCTATGGGAGCCAGTTCCCTGCCTTATCCAGAGTGGGAAGCCTAGCATCCGCCCTCAGCCTGACGTAGTCAGAGCTGGGTGACAGGCAGGGAGGGCCCTGAAGCTGAAACTGGCCACCCTGGCCATGTAGGAGATACAGTTGGCCACAGAGAAAATGAAAGCTGAAGCAGCAGCAGAAAGAGCGCTCGAGGAAAAAGATTTGGCCTTGGTAGAAAAGAAAATGTTGTTGGCTAATGCGATGCATCAGAAAGAACTGGACCTTAAAGCCAGGAGAGTCACAGATTCCGGGGGAGATGGTGGCAGTGACACTTGGGTGCCTAGAGGAGGTAAAATGGTCCACATACCCAAAGACCTGGTACCTAGCTGTGTGGTGGGGTATGGCATAGACAAGTGGTTTGAGTCCTATGAGGTGCCCTTGTGTAGTCACAGAGACCCAGAGGAGGGCTGGGAAGCTAGCCTGTGGAAGCATATGTCCACTACAGGGAGGGATTCCTTATTGACCCTTGAGAAACCTGACAGGATGAAATATGCCCTTGTGAAGGAAGCCCATGTTGTGGATTTTGTTCTAACAGCAGGGATGTGTCGCCTGAAGGTCAGGGAGAGCAAAAGCAGTCACACTAGTCATGAGTAGACTTTGTGGATTCATCAAGTGAGGCACTGGATGTTTGGGTGAAGGGCAGCAAAGTAAAAGATTATGATGGGTTTTATAATTTAATTATAAAGGAGCACCTACTGAGATTGTTTTACAGAGTTGTGTCAGCACCTAATTGATTCCATCCTCACTGTACCCAGAGGCTTTTGGGAGGAGTCTGACCTTTGGATCAGTCACAGAGTGTCTAGAAAGGTACCTGGGACTGCTGGTTCAGGTCCCACAGAGCAGAATAAAGGGGAGATCCAGGATAAGACCGAGAAGTACCCCAAAGGGTCTAAAAAGAGTTTGAAGGAAAGGATTCCCCTAACCCTTCTGAGCACAAGGAAGGAGGTTCTGGTGGGTGGAACGGCAGGGCTCCCTTTCTTTCAATTAGGTGTTATGACTGTTACCAGTCAGAAAACAAGAAGTGGGACTTTAGCTATCCCAGGAAACCACTCACATGGGGGCACTCCACAGGGGTTGCCAATGTGGCTGTGCGGGAGGATGTCACCAGGAGGAGAAGATAGTACAAGCCCTAATGTTCTTAAGCTGGAAGGTGGACCCAGATGGTAAGCTGGTGATCCCTGAGTGTGCGATTCATCACCTCCATCAGATCATAGTGAATGGGGTCCCTGTCACTGCTTTGAGGGATACCTGTTCCAGCCAGACCATGGTGGTGGAAAAGCTGTTTTCCCCAGAGTAGCATCTGTCAGGACAGATATAAAGAGTAACCCATGCCGGTAACCCATGCCCATGTGCCAGACTTTTTCTGCCCTGTGGTCTTGGAATGGGATGGGGAAGTGGCCCAGAGGGGGGGGGGGGTCATTGTCAATCCCTAGTTGCCCATTGAGTGCATCCTTGGACATGAACTTTCACCGGTGAGAGAAGAGAGGAGTGCGGCAGTTGCGCCTGGAGTCCCAACCCCTCATATTTCTGGAGGTACTGTATAAAAAAAGGATAATACAGAGGACCAGATGGAGAGTAAGGTGGTAGGACGTGGAGGCAATCCATAGTGGGAGGACCAGTATGTCAGGGGTTACCTGCTCTGAGAGAAGAGCATCCCAAGACTGACCCTGGTGAAGGTAAAACTGACCTGGAGGGGTTGTCTGCACTATCACAGAGACAGAGGACAAGAGACTTGCCCCAGACAGACCCCTACATGACACAGAGTGCGTCACCATTGGTGGTGGGGGAGGCTGCGGTGCCCTAATAAAAGTTCTGGACTGCCAGGCTTCTGTCCAGTCTTGAAGTACAATCTCAGGGTACCACCCCTGAGGTGGCAGATGTAGGAGTGGAAGGAGGGTATCTATCATCTGAGGGTGTAGTGTCCCACTCTGAGGATCCTAAGTGGCCAAGGAGACCTCAGGAAAAAGTGGGGGACTCCTTACAAGACCCATGACTGGAGGTAAAGCCTGCCCAAGGCCCCAGACTGGAACCTCTACAGACAGTGGATGGTCAGTGGCCTAGCTCTTGACACTAATAGCGGTCAGCGACCTCTGATGGCTGCTCTCCTTGTGGGCAGTGGTTTCCTAGGTTTGGGACCTAGGACTAAAGGGGCTGAATGGGCCACATCACCTTGTTAGCCATGGTGGTACCATCTGTATATTGGAATGCATCTGTGAGCAAGCTAAAGTTAGGAGCCTCACAGATGGGACCTGCAGATGAGGAGAAGTGTTCCAATGGGTCGGACCAGTGGCCCGGGAGGATGGTGACAGAGGGGCAAAGATTAGTGCAGACTTCACTGCAGAAGAGGCAAATTGTCCATGTTCTATTTCCTGAGCAGGGTAGACCATCAAGGTATTGATTAGTCTACCCTAGCTTTTGGCGAGGGGTACAGGAAATTTGCCTTTTCTGTAGGGTCACCCTGATTTTTTGCCTTTTTGAGGAACTCTGATTTGTTGGCTAAAGTATTCTGTGCACTTTACCCTTGCTACCAGGGGTAAAGCGATTGTTATACTTCTTAGTGGAGTATTTAATTTACCTATAAGTCTCATGTATATGGGACCAAGATGTACCCAGGGCGTGTAAGTTAAATGTCACAAAGGGACTGCAGCACCCATTGTGACATCCACTACAGTGACAATGTAAACATGTCTAAGGCCTTCCACCATTAGCCTGGCTGTGCAGGTTTTAACTGCAAATTTGTTTTGTTAAAATAACCCCTTTGACAGGCCTAAACCTTCCCTTTAAATATTTATAAGTCACCCTAAGTAGGCCTTATTGCATGGCATTGGATGACATTTAAAAGTAGGACATGTAAAAGTTCAATGTTAAATGTGACCATACAGTGAAAATGCCCTCAAAGCTATTTTCACTGTAGCAGGTTTGGCTGTTCCATAGGGAAATACTGAGATACAATATTAAATACTATTCCTGTATTTCTGGAATGGGAATAGCTAGAAAAGTAATTTAACAACTATTTTAATAGTTGTTAAAATCAAATTAAATGGTCAAGCCAGATTTGTTCTAAATAATAGAGAAAGGTAACTTTAAAAAAATTGCTTTTGCCCTGCCTGGCCTGAACTTTTACTTATCCCAGGTGGAGTTGTCATTACTGCCATCCTAAGTTTCTCTCTCTGTCCTTTCCCTTTTCAGCTCTTCATCCTTTTCCCTCTGTTTCTCCTCCCACTCTGTTTTTCCTCCCTTTCCCTCTGTTTCTCCTCCCCCTCTCTCACAATTTCTCTTCCTGTGCCTATTTTTCCTGTCTCTCCCGCTTCCTCTCCTCTTGTTCCTGGTGAGCATGTCTTATCTTCTCCCTCCCAAACTCTCAGGCCTTCTCATTTTTCCTCAGCCTTGGTTTTCTGAAGTGCCAACTGCCAGCTCAGGGTCTCTGCTAGACTCCAACCACCCAGGGGATTAACTTCTGGATTTGGGGGCAGTGGTACCCTAGAAATTCGAGGTGGTTTACACACCCGAGATATTCTAGAAGCTGAAGGCAGTGAGTGTCGTGGTAAAACTCTGGAAAATCCATTAAGGGATACAGTGCGTGGGTCTGGGATTCTAGAGCCTGAATCCACAGCGTTCTCTTCCCTAGTTCTAACCATGATTCCCTCCCCAGATTCAACTACAGCCTCATCCTTTTCACCCAGTGTCTCAAACTCGTCCCTAATAAAGTAGCAAGGACCTTTCTGACCCCCTTTCTGACCCTAATCGTGGGAATCCTTCACCCTCTGTCCCAACATAAATCCTTCATCTGCTATATGGACATGGTCCTGAGGTCTATTTCCAACAGTCTGTTTTCCATTGTGCTAAAAAACAAAAAATGGACTTATTGTACTACTGATGTAAATTGGAAGTTACCAATGCCACTCCTCTATCCAGTCTCCTAAACGTTAGGCACCCTTCTGCTTTGTGTCAATTGTCAGAACCCTGTTCACAGGGCCATGGGGCAAGCAGCGGTTACTGGGCCCAACCGTGGTGGTTGAGGCCTTTTACTTCTGATGCACCGGGCCCCACCTACTAGGGATCCTGAGCAACTGGGCCAAGTACTCCTTCAGCACTTGACTTTCAGGAATAGTGGTGTCTGAACAGTCCAAGATTTCCTCGGGGAGGTAGATACGGGGGGTGGACCTGGGCTCACAACTCCAAACATGCGCATCAGCAGCAATAAATTATTGTCCACCCAAATGCTCACTTTTATAAACCAAGAGTAGTATTTTATTTTATTCCTAACAAAACAAATGGAAATATAACATTCACAAGCAATACACACTACCCTCTCAGGGCTCTAGTGTTTCATAGGCAGTTCTCTATGTCCTACTCCCTCCTCACTCTAGCGATAGTGGGTATTCCCCATCAACTATAGGCAACATGCAAGGCAAGTCCCACTAGTAGAGTCTCGAGAGCTCACTCCAACTCTGTATCAAAGTCAAAAGCATTCCAGCACCTCAGCGCTATCTTGCAAACAAGTTACCCTGAGGTTGACCGACCTGAATTCAGTCTTACCCACACTCTGGCGCTAGAGAGGCAGCGAATGCTTCAGTTGGGTTCACTGCATGTGGCCCAGGTGGGCTGCACTCGGCGATCACTGAGTTCCTCACACAGGGCAACCGGTATTTCCTCACTGCTCTTCCTAGCAGGGTAAGTCTTTTGGTCCATCCCTCAGTGAAGAGAAGGTAGTGTGAAGTTCCTGATGCTAGTCCTGCGTTCTGATGTAGGTGCCTAGGGGATCCCACGATCGCCTCACTTCTGCGGCAACACTCCTGGTAAGGTCACACTTCTTGTCAGTTCCGGCGGCCCCCCTCCAGCATACAATGACCCCATACCTCTAATGTACATGGGCACCAACCCATTCAGAACAGCAGATGCCTGCATGTTGGCCTCTCTTGGCATACAGAGAGAAGAGTCCATGCGGTGAGCGTGGTGAAGAGTCCATGCTCTTCACCGCGCATGGACTACGGCCCAGTCCACCTGGCAATCCGTCCACAGCGACCCCCCTGGTATATGGCCGAGCCCTCACTGTACACTGGCCTGGTTGACACAGCGATGATTATAGTTCACTTTGCGGTGTCCCCTCCTGGCATATGCGGTTGCTTACACCTCAATGCACACAGGCTCCTGCCTGATCGGCACATCGGTATCCATGGCTCACTCCAGGACGGCCCTCCCCTGGCATACGGGGTCGCCAATTTCGTCTTGCACACAGGCAACAACCTGATCTGTGAAGCAGCCATTTCCTCACACCAGGGGGTCCTGAGGTGCTGACCCCCACTCACACTCCCTTTCCTCGCTCGGGAAATCCACTCAACTGGATTCGCCACTGGACTTTCCTCCCTCCAACACTCCCCTCTTCCTCACAGTGCACACTAGTCTTGGCAAGCAGGCAGGCACTGGTGCTCTAGGGGCCAGAGCCGGGGATTCCATGGGTTATGTCCCCTCATCCAGCAGAAAGACTAGCAGGCCTTGGCCCCCAGTTCTGTTTACAGGCAGAAGTCTTGCAGACCTTCTCCTAGCACAGCCCGACTGGCTGCTTGACAGTTGACAATTTTTGGAGTCTTAAGCGCCCCTTCTTATAGTCTATTTACAGACACCTAATGTGATTCAGAGTCTAAGTCTTTGAAGTTTAGGTTGGGGGTCTGCTTCCTTTTGAAGTGCCTACTGCTCTGCCCTCTCTTGCTCTTTAAAACAGTCTGTCACAGCAGGAGCGTCTCCAAAGCTGATAGCCATACAACACAATCTATGAGAGTGACTAGAGTTCACACCTGGATGTCAGCCACAGTGATATGTGCATCAAAAGGTTAGCCCAGAGGCCCAATCCTACACTTTGATTCTTGTATCAGGCCCATCTCTTTTCTTAGATATGCCCAGGCACCTTCCTTATGACAGCACTCTTTGCAGTGTATGGGTGAAGCCGTGCTCTCCCTTCTACAGTGCCTCACCCTGCTTACCCACCCAGCTTACAGGAATGCAGCAGTACACAAATCTGTCCGTCCAGCTGCTCGCCGTATGAGTCAATGGGGATGGCCGCTCAGGTGTCATAATTTGTATGAAAAGCTCATAATTCAGCTCCCCATACCCTCCACAAGGCATGCCCAAAATTCCTCATCGGAATCTACCCACGCCCACCCCCAGTCACCTGTGCCTTCCGCATGACATAGATATTTGAACAACGCTACACATTTCTCTGGATACTTCTCGCAATACACACTCGCGTATATGAGAAATGCTGTCGTCCAGTTTTCAATATTAACAGGTACCCTTGGCCTTCGAGACAGCTCGTACTCCTCTTCCCTGGAGCCTTCTTTTGCCCATATCTCCTAATGTAGCATCTGGAAAATTTCCACATATTCCCCCTTCCATATCCACTCTCTGGTTGGAAACAGATGTGCTCCCAAAGGCTTCGTAATTCCCATGTAAGGTAACTTATGGCGCCTCACATTTTTACTTTCCTTGTAGTCTCCATCCCCTTTTCCCTCTTCGACCTGTGACAATGCCGCTTTAGAAATAACGTTCACACCCCCTTTCTCTGCCTCCCCGACCGTGTCCATACCTGTGCCCTGATCCTGCACAAACCCTTTGACAAACGCAATACAACTGACCACACTTGTGTGTCATCCCACATTGCCTGCACCACTACTTCCACCCCTTTTTCGTCCCCATGTCCCCTAGAACTTGACTTTCCTGGTCTCAAAGAAGGGGCCGGCACTAAAGCCATCTGTCCTGACACCAGTCTCTGTCCCTTTTGATTGGACTCTGTCCTTGATGCCAGAGCCGTAACTGGCTGCAAAACACCAATACTTCCCCTGTGGTTATTTTCGCCCCATTCCCCTTGCACTTCCTGAGGTGCCGACCCCAACTCACACTCCCTTTCCTCTTCATCCACAATCTCCCTTTATTCCAGCTCATCCTCTCCATAATCCAACTCCCATCCATCATCATCACCACACACCTCGTCGCATCCAGCACTCGTTCCCGGCACATCACCCACTCCACCATCACCAAACTGTAAATCATAAAGATCCTGAGAAGGGTTGGCATCCAGCAAGGAGGACGCAAATCCCAAACCTTGCTTTTCCGCAGGATGGTCCACCGCCGTCCTGGAGCCGGATGCACAGACACAAGCTCTGCCTTCGGACCAGGGTTGCAAGGCCGCACTAGACCTCCCGGTTGACCCATTTCCCTTTCTGCCGCTGACCCTGCCTGTAACCTCTGGCTGACCGTAATCTGTTCCCGGCTTACCTGACCCATGCCAGACAATGGGGGTGGTCATGGCACCAAACCCTCCTACCTGGGCCACCATCCTCAAACGTCTCACCCCCCAGGCAAACCATGGCAGGCACCCTGGGTGCAGAAAACCTACCCTCCCCTAACCACCCCCACTCTCCCTCCAACATCCTGTCCCTGAAAAATCAATTCCTGGGAGGCTCGCTCCCCCTGTCCTAAATGCGCCATCACCCTGCCAGAGAGGTCACTGGCTACAAACCCACCATTCCCAATGGGTGACTCCACCCTCTGGCTGCCCATCACCAGTGGCCTGGCAGAACCATTATCCGGCCCATAGGCCTGGCTTGTCACCTGATTAGGGGACACAAACCCTTCCCCCCCCTCCCCCCATTCCTGCAGTGCCATAACCCGTGGTGGTCTCCTGGGACAGGGCCTGCCTGCGAAGGCTGGAAAGATCCAGCGACAGGCTCTGGATGTCATTTGCCCTGCCCCCAGCTGCCTGAGAAATACAACCCCTGCGGTTGAGAGGTGTCACCGCCCTCTCTGGCCTCCAAGGGGCCAGTCTGCTGCAATCACCACGTGGAGTGCGGGCTGTGGTTGCCTCACTAAAATGCCACACAAATGGCCCGCTTCACTCTGCAAACGGTGCGCAGGCCTGAAATGCCTTCATTTCTGCCACATTGTCACCAGCGGCTGGCAGAGGGTGCCCTCTGCCCACACGTGAAAAAGCACCCATCGCCCTGCAGCGGGCCTGTGAGGCCCGCCCACGGACTACCCCTGCCCTATTCAAACCAACTCAGGCCCCACGCACCATCGCATTGCCTGGACCGGCAACAACAGAACTCCGCCCCCTTGCTCCCCCCACAACCGGGCGGTGCACAGCAGCTCTAGACAGCTGGCCCGCCGCAGCCCATGCCACATTCCTCCTCGCCTGCCAACCCCCTCTCCTTACATGCTGTAAGAGGGAACCGCAGGCCATGATGGACGCCACCACACCACCTGCGGCACGCTATCAGGGCCAAGCCTCCGTTGGCAAGCTCCCAAAGCCCCAGCCGCCAGAAGGTCCATCTTGCCAGCGCCCGGCAAAATTAGCAGCGCTTGGCAGACCTCTTCGTTTACAATCAAAGACATGTCACAACCGTAAACCTACCTAAATACCTTGACACAAAAAATCCTTTCTAACTATCCTTGTCATCCGAGGTGCCTGTAAAACTAAAATGGCACCTGGCGACCGTTTCCCTAGCCCTAACTACCTGTCAAAACCCTGCCCGTATGCGCCCCAACCAATCAGGGCTGTCACTCACCCTTGGAGCCTACCACCCGCCTGAAAATCCGGGGGAGGGGGGGTAGGTCCTTCTGCCCATCCCCCCAAAACCCCATTCTGTCCCCGCCGGGCCGCAAACGCTGCAAACCCTCACTGCTGAGCTCACTGCTCGCCACAGGGAGCCCATGGCCCACGCAGGGGATGTGTTTTGGCGGCTCTGATGTAGTGGATGAACAGGGCATGGAGACGGTGTTGGTAGGCCTAAGCAAGCGCAATCATCTTGCCTGTACCTGCCTACTGAAAGCACTACTTGACAGGCAACAAAGCATGTATGTGTATATTTTAATTCCACTACCGAATAGGTGCCTCTCATTTTTTGGGGACATTACAGCTGAAAGCTTAGTGTGATTAGGGGTGGTAAAGAGAGACATTGTGATTCTTCTTGGTGGTATCTGCTGCAATATCTCTTCACGATCTTGAGGATATGCTGACTTATCAAAAAGTATGCCAGTGCGTATTTTCTTCCGAAGTAGCAGCTCACAGGAAATTTTCTTCTGGTGCTGTTTGGGGAAACCTGCTAGTCAGTGAGGGTCTGATATAGACCCGTATGAACTGGGTCATGAGTTAACTTGACAATTTGCATGGCTTTTTCAATGGGGCTATAAATTGTTCAACATACTGTTTGGCTGCTGGCCTGGTGGGAGTAAATGTGCAATGGTGAAAACCCTTATATTCGGCTACATTATTGTCCACCTTGACAACCCAGTGTATTCTTTATATAGAGAATATTCTGTTCCATGCAGGTTTGACTACTTCACCACTGTACTGTGTACTAGCACAACTTCAGGAATGACTGCCAGCAGATGGTCACCAGAGTTGATTAGACTTAAGAAGTTTACAGCCGCCTTTTCCCGTGGACCATCTGGCAAGAAAGACATTTGAAGTGGTTCTAGGGCATTGTCCGTGCCCAGACTTAGACATACCAGATGGGTGCCAAGCATGAGTTCAGATAATTGATCAAGAGAAGGAATCCATGTCTTTAGCATCAGGAGCCTCACTTTGGCCGTTATGACTCTGCGGCCCTTGTGAGCCATGTCGATTAGTTTCTTCTTCAGTAAGAGGGAATGATAAAACCTCCTGAAATCTTCTCTAGCTGAGCCACTTATGTCAGAATAAACCAGTATGGTTAGAGTGGTGATATATTGTGAGAACTCCTTCTGCTGATACATTATTCATTATTGAGATCCAGTTTTGAAAAGACCTGTGCTTCATTGAGTTGTTGTACAGTATCCTGAATCCTTAAGGCCAGATGATGCTCCCTGTGAATGGCTAGATTTGGTTCCCAAATGTCGACAAAGATGCAGATCTGGCTGATGGGACTGCCTTTTGGGCAAATTAACTGTTGAGGAGAACCACAGTTGAGACCCCTTCCCTGCCTTAATAATGTCCTACTGTAAAAGGCTGGTGATCTCTGCCTCCACTTGTTTCTCTGTGTTAAAGGAGATGCCTCGGAAATAATGCGTCATACGCTTAACATCTTCATCGATATGCTGGCATTTTATCTTGATAAGTCCTTGAAAGAACTGGGAGAAAGGCCTGACAACATCAGAATTTTAAGATGTTTCAAACAGTGCAATGAGCTAACAAAACACCTAAAGCAAACTATGTTTCGCCTCTGAGTAGAAATTGAGGAGGCATTGGTAGTCAGCAAAGGCCTCAACAACATACAAGTCTAAATTAACTTGTCTGCCTTCATGGAAAAGTGCATCAGGGAGGTTTGCTTGGCAACACTTTGTGAGAACCATATACTTCAGTTTTATTTTCACACGATGAAGTGAAATGCAGCAGGGCAGTTTGGGAAATTCGGTGTCAGTCACTGTATTTATGTGTGCTCCTGTATCAACCAGAAATGCAGTTTTGGTGCCTCAAATACTAATGGCTGCCACAAACTCATCATTTTTCAGTCATCACATTGGTTTGGATACAGTATACGATCACATTTTCTAGCATCGTGCATTCATGTGAGTTTGAAAATACACTTGTGTTACTTCTCTCCCATGAGCTCTTTCATCTGATGTTGTAACCTTCATGTACAATTTCCTTTTGTCATTGAATGCTTGAGAGAAGGAGCCATCAATCAACAAGAATGCTAGTTGGCATTCCTCTGGACTTTTTCAGAAGAGTCCTGTTGCCCCACATGCATCTCAGTCACTGACAAGTGCCAGGCACCTACATGGGGAAAACGATAGTGTTTCAGCGTGAAGCGTGCATAAAATTTATTTATTGCACGCTTGCTCTCCTTACTCCTCTAACCGTACTGGGCCCTTTATGATTAGACAGTCTGATGCATTTCCATTACCACAGAGGCAATGATCCTCTGATGAATCTTTCTCCACTAATAGGAGGGGTGGAAATTAGGGGGACCAAACTCCACGTTCTCTGTACAATGAGGACCATTAATTGGCAGCCAACTCATAGATTTGAAATCAGATTTAGATACACCACTCTCAAGACTATGCTGTAGAAATAAGGAATAGCAACTGGAAGACCCAACCTCCTAAAGAAGTTAAGTGAGTGAGGATTATGCAAATCAAAAACTCAGCAATTGCGACACAAAACAGAAGTAATACCTGATGTTCGGACAAAGCTCGCTGATTCTCCCTACAACGCATTTAAAACATTAGTCACGGTCAAAATGGAAAATCAACAGGACTAAATAATAGACTCAGACAGATATTAGAGTAAATTTGGTTATTGTATTAAAGAATCAAAATAAGCAATTTCTTAGGAACTTCAGTCAAGAATATCACAGCTTGCATTAAAGCACCAAGCATTTAGGCAAATCTTTATAGAGTGGGTATAAAATCAGAATTATAGTCCCATTACCCTAAGGCAGAAGGATGGTTCAAGTTTTAACAGCTCAGGTCCTACGGTAAAGGAAGAGAGTTTTAGACTTAAAGTCCGTTTGGGGTGAGTCCATTATCTTAGAGCTAAAGGTATAAATGGAAATTTGAAAAATAGAAATGGTTTGGCAAAGAAGGTCTCAGTCCAACAGCTACTGATTGTAGCATCGACAAACAGTCCAAAGTTTAAAGATCGATCAGCATAGCATCCAGGTCCCAAATAGGAAAAATCAGAATGGCAGTTGTTGCCCCTTCTTTGGGGTTTCTTCTTTTATAGAGTTTTAGCAATGTCCAGTGGCTTGGCATCACACCACCATCGAAAGACTATCACACGTCCATGCTCACATCATGTCACCTGAAATGGTTGAAGCATCAAGCTGGTTTCACATGCTAGTCACGACAAAACGAAAGTTTGTGAGTCCTCACAGGCCAAACATTGGTAGAGATGAAATACAAAGTTGCGACTTATAACCATAGCTGAAATTCTATTCCCACAGGAAAATTTCACTGTGTACGTTGTAAAATCATTCAAGAATGTCAGGGGATAGATGTTTAGAAGACATATGTAACAGTTTACTTGCAAAGAACGATCCATTGTATTAAATCAGGAGAAAGGTCAGCACTCAAGAGAAAGCATTTCATCAAGGTCTTTAAGCTAGCATTGCACGTTTAAACAAAATGAGCTCTGACTTTTCTTCAAATATAATGAAATTAAATCAGTTCAAATGAAGAATATATACATTTTATAAAATTATTACATGGAAAAGGCTGACATTAGAAATACCCTACTACCACAACATTTTACAATATTCATACAAATTTTTCTAATTTCATTCTACTAAAATTGTTTCTAATATTTCATAAACTATAAAGTCTCTAGTATCAATTTGCAAAATCTCAAGCCTGTACTTCATTGCTACGCATTTTTGCACCAACTTATCTAATTGGTACATTCTGAGCAAAAACATAGAAAGCACTAGGCCACTTCACATAGCATCACAATTTTTCATCAATATACGTCAATAAGCAACTTATGCATTAGAAATTTATTAGCGCAACTTGTTTATATGTATATGTGTTCCCTTATAAATGTGTTTCCTTCTTCTCATGTTTTAATGCACGCTTTTACGATGCTTCTAGTACACTTCTCTGTTTCATGTGTCACTGTGTCTAACATGTGCAACGTGTTCTTTCAACCTTTCATGTCTTCTGTGTATAAATATCTGAAAGAGACACGTTAGTGACAGATTCCTTACCTTAGAATATCCCCAGGCGTCAGGCTGGATCCGGAAAGTTTTGCGTAGCAGTACCCTTACGCGTCGGAAGGCGGCGTCGTCGTGCGGCTCCGCGTCCGTCGTCGGGATCGCCGGGATGACGTCGCGGGCAGTACTTAGACGCCGCCCCTGCGCGCTGACGTCAGTTCTTTCTTTTTCCGCGCCAGTAAGCGCAGATCCGGGAAGAGCAGTGCCCTAGTCATTTTTTGACTAAGTTTTTGTGATTTTTATCACTGTTTTTTCTCGAGTCGTTCGACTCCGACGGTGTCAGTAGGGATGCCCGGCTTCAAGCCATGCGACGCCTGTGGTCGGATGATGTCGATCACGGACCCGCATCGAGACTGTCTCTACTGCCTCGGCCGCGACCACGACTCCAAGTCGTGCCCCGACTGTCGGGCCTTGCATCCGAAGGCTTTGCGAGAGCGGTCTCGAAAGCTCCTCGAGGTCCGGCAGTCGGCTCCGCGCCAATCCAAGCCCCGGTCACGTGAGAGGTCGAGGGGCCGGTCGCGGAGTCCTCATCGGTCGTCGGGGTCCAAGTCTTCGCACTCCTCCGGTAAGTCGAAGCACAAGAAGTCGAAGAAGCGTCATCGCTCGACGGCTTCCCCTCGCCGGTCTCGCGACTCGGCTGAGGGTCCTGTCGGCACCGTCCCTGCGGCTCCGGGAGTGCCTGTGGAGCCGCCCCCGCATTAACCGCACTTCCCGGGTTCGGGGGCGACTCCGGCCAAAATACAGGAGTTCCTGTCGGCCATGGCCTGCCCCTTCGGGCCTCAAGGTCCCCCCGGTGCACCTTCGGGCCCCGCGGGCCCTTCTGGGGTGCCTACGGCGCCGCCGGCGACTCCGGTCCCGGCGCCGCCAGCGACACCAGCCTCGGTCCCGGCCCCGGCCTCGACCCCGGCTCCGGTGTTGCCGCCACCCCCATCAACGCCGGTTGACCTGACGACACCTCCACCAGCACCGATTTCACCGGTGCCGTTCCCGGCACCGCCCGGGGCTCCGGGCGGCGTCGTACCCCGGTTCTCTCCGGACCCGGCGCCGGAACGGCATCGCTCGACGCCGGCCCCGGCGCCGATGAGACCTTTGGTCCCGCATGTCCCTCCTCCTTATTTTGAACCTGTATTGGAGGACGAAGAGGACTGGGAGGGGTCTGAGGACCCTCTCACTGCCCAATGTGAGTTCGATCAGGACTGGGCTGAGGAACTTGGGGATGCCAGTGGTCTGGACACCTCTCCTGAATCTGGCATGCTGTCTACTCCTTCCGTGGCAACGGAGGAGGGAGCAAACTTTGCAACGGTGTTGCGTAGGGCAGCTAAGGCTTTACACCTCCAGTTACCTACGGTGGCTGTCAGGACTAACATCCTGACGGAAGTGCTTCAGCCGGCGGCTACCTCCTCAGAGCCACTGCTGCCTTTCAACGAGGCACTTTCTGACGTTCTTTTGGGCACCTGGTCCAAGCCCACCACAGGGGCTCCTGTGGATAGGAACGTAGCCCGACGCCATCGCCCTGCTCCGGGCGACCCCCTGTTTCTCTCCCAACACCCCACCCCTGAGAGATTGGTTGTCCAAGCCTCTGCTTCCCAGAGCGCCTTCCCTACCGCTCCCCCGGATAGGGAATACAAAAAACTGGATCAGTTTGGGAAGAAGGTTTTTTCTTCCTCCAGTGCTGACTTGCGGACTGTCAACACCACTTGCCTCTTGGGCCGATATTCCCACTCTTTGTGGGATTCGGTGGCGCAGGTTCTGCCCCAGTGTTCTGAGGAGGTCCAGACACTGCTTTCCTGCGCCATTGCGGAAGGAAGAGATGCAGCAAAGTATACCTTCAGAAGTGGCCTAGATACCGCCGACTCGCTAGGCAGATCGCTTGCGACGACAGTGGCGCTGCGCCGTCACGCCTGGTTGAGAACCAATGGTTTCTCGGGTGATGTCCAAAACTCTCTTATGGACATGCCCTTTGATGGTGTCGGCCTTTTCGGCAACAAGGCAGACCATGCGCTGGAGCGTTTTAAGGACTCACGGGCTACAGCCAAGTCCCTGGGCCTTTCTGCTGTGCGCCCTCCGCAACAGTCTGCTTTTCGCCCCTTTCGTGGCCACGGAAGGGGCGCCCAGTCACGTCCGCTGCCCAGCCACCGGCCCGCGCAGCAGGCGTCTTCGCGTGGCCGAGGACGTGGCTCCCGCCGAGGCGGGTCGGGTAACCAGCGTGCGGGTCAGGCCACCACCTCCACCCCGTCCGCGGCCTCCAAGCCCTCCTAGTCCTTCCTTTCAGGTCCACAGCACGCCAGTAGGGGGCAGGGTCCGCCATCACCTTCCCCACTGGCGTGCCATCACCTCGGACAAGTGGATCTTGGACATTGTCCGAAAGGGCTACTCCCTCCCCTTCGTGACCACTCCCCCAGCCATGCCACCTCAATGCCACCGCATGTCAGGGGATCACTTGGTGCTTCTTCAGAAGGAAGTTGCGGCCCTCTTGGCCAAGGGGGCCATCGAACGCGTTTCGACCCCAGAAGTAGGGCGTGGTTGTTACTCCCACTACTTTCTGGTGCCCAAAAAGGACAAGGAGGACATGCGTCCTATCTTGGACCTCCGGAACGTCAATCGCTTCCTCCGGAAGGAGAAGTTCAAGATGCTCACCCTAGCTCAGGTTTTGACTGCCCTCGACCCTGGAGACTGGATGGTAGCGTTGGACTTCCAGGACGCATATTTCCACATTCCCGTCCTGCCGGCGTTACCTGCGGTTCACGGTAGGCCACGAGCATTTTTAGTTTTCCGTGCTCCCCTTTGGCCTTACCAGCGCCCCTCGGGTGTTCACGTCCCAGGCAGTCGTCTCCCACCTCCAGACTACGGCCGAGCTCCTGCACTCGCTGGGGTTCTCCATCAACGTGCTGAAGTCGCACCTGATTCCTTCTCCACAGCTCCTTTTCATCGGAGCAGTTCTGGACACAACGCAGTTTCGGGTCTATCCTCCCGAACGGCGAGTCCGGGATATTCAGGCTATGATTCCGATCTTTCGGCCTCTATCCTGGGTTTCGGTACGGATGACCCTGAGGCTGCTGGGCCTCATGGCCTCCTGCATCCTGCTGGTCGATCATGCCAGATGGCATATGCAGGCTCTGCAGTGGGACCTGAAGTTCCAGTGGGCGCAGCATCAGGGCAACCTGTCCGATCACGTCCAGATCTCGGAGGGGACTGCAAAACAGTTGCAGTGGTGGCTCTCGAACCGGCAGTGGGTCATGGGCAGATCCCTCTCCCTTCTCCAGCCAGAACACACAGTTGTGACGGACGCGTCCCTTCTGGGATGGGGCGGTCACATGGGAGAGGCGGAGATCAGAGGCCTCTGGTGTCCGGCGGAGTCCCGGCTCCATATCAACCTTTTGGAGCTCCGGGCGATCCGACTTGCACTGAAGGCATTCCTTCCCTCTGTCAAAGGGAAGGTAGTGCAGGTGTTCACAGACAACACCACCACCATGTGGTACTGCAACAAACAGGGCGAGGTGGGGTCGTGGACCCTATGTCAGGAGGCTCTGTGCCTTTGGACATGGCTGGAACATCAGGGCATATTCCTGATGGTTCAACACCTGGCAGGTTCCCTGAACGCCAGGGCGGACGAACTCAGCCGCAGGTGCATGATGGATCACGAATGGCGTCTTCACTCGGAAGTGGCGCAAGGACTCTTTCTACAGTGGGGAGAGCCTTGGTTAGATCTATTCGCCACCGAAGAGAACGCGAAATGTCATCAGTTCTGCGCGTTGGAATTTCCAAGGCGGCACTCGCTCGGCGACGCTTTTCGTCGCGAGTGGAGTTGCGGTCTGTTGTACGCCTTTCCGCCTATACCACTTCTTCCCAGAGTGTTGAAGATTCGGCGCGACCGGGCCCAAGTCATTCTTGTGGCTCCGGACTGGGCTCGAAGAGTTTGGTATCCCGAGCTACACAGTATGAGCGTCGATCCCCCAATCCGTCTGCCTCTTCGGGAGGATCTTCGGTCGCAGCAGCAGGGGACGGTCCTCCACCCGAACCTGTCCAGTCTCCACCTGCTTGCGTGGAGATTGAGCGGCGGCAGTTGATTCCTTTCGACTTGCCTCCCGAAGTTTGTGATGTGATTCTGGCAGCCAGGCGTCCGTCCACTAAAGTGGTATACGCCTGCAGGTGGAACAAATTTGTGGCATGGTGCACAGCAAAGGCTGTGAATCCCCTTTCTGCCCCTCTTTCTGAGGTACTTCTGTTCCTTCTTTCCCTGGCCCAGCAGGGTTCTGCCCTGGGTACCATCAAGGGCTATCTTTGTGCAATCCCGGCCTTCCTCAGGCTTTCTGATCAGCCCTCCCTTTTCAAGTCCCCTGTTGTTAACAGATTCCTAAAAAGCATTACACACCTCTTCCCTCCTGTTCCGTTTGTGATGCCTCAGTGGGATTTGAACCTGGTTCTTACCTTTCTCATGTGCGCTCCCTTTGAGCCTCTGCATAGCTGTCCTCTTCGTCTTCTCACTCTGAAGACAGCTTTTCTGGTGGCTATCACCTCCGCTCGGCGGGTGAGTGAGCTCCAGGCTCTTTCTTGCAAGCCACCCTTTCTGTCTGTCCATCCAGACAAGGTTGTTCTCAGGACGCGTCCGTCCTTCTTGCCAAAGGTGGTTACTGCTTTCCACATTGGGCAGACCATCACTTTGCCCACCTTCTTTCCGCCTCCGCATCCTTCTAGGGAGGAAGAGAGGCTCCAACGTCTGGACCCAAAACGTGCGATTTCCTTTTATCTAAATCGCACACAACAGTTCCGGGTGGATGACCAGCTCTTTGTTGGCTACGTGGGCGCCAAAAAAGGTCGGGCGGTACACAAGCGGACCATCTCCCACTGGGTCGTCTTGTGTATCAAGGCCCGTTATTCGTTGGCTAAAAAGGAGCCCCCTGTTGGGTTGCGTGCCCATTCCACCAGGGCGACAGCCGCCACCACGGCTTTGGGACGTGGTGTCCCATTGCAGGACATTTGTCAGGCAGCTACGTGGGCCTCGCTGCACACGTTTACCAAGCATTACTGCCTTGACAGCCAAGTCCGGAGAGACGGCTTCTTTGGCCGTTCTGTTCTCCGAGACTTCCTCGTCTGATCTTTGTTCGCAGACCCACCACCGGGGTTGGTATTGCTGGGGTATCTATTCTAAGGTAAGGAATCTGTCACTAAAGTGTCTCTTTCAGATGCACAAGTTACTAACTTGTGTAACGATATATCTGTAAGAGACAGTAGTTAGTGACAGATTCTCTACCGCCCACCCATCCTCCCCGTTCTGCGAACTGATTTCTAGGGTTAAGGACATCCCTTTCAGGGCCCTAGTATTTTTCAGACACCAATGTCAGCTTCTTGCATGGCTCTGCATTCCTGGCGCGGAAAGTCATGTACAGAACTGACGTCAGCGCGCAGGGGCGGCGTCTAAGTACTGCCCGCGACGTCATCCCAGCGATCCCGACGACGGACGCGGAGCCACACGCCGCCGCCTACCGACGCGCAAGGGTACTGCTACGCAAAACTTTCCGGATCCAGCCTGACGCCTGGGGATATTCTAAGGTAAGGAATCTGTCACTAACTACTGTCTCTTACAGATATATCGTTACACAAGTTAGTAACTTGTGCGTCATGTATTATGATTTTTATAAGCATGCTGGATCAAAAGCCATGTTGGTTGTAGACCTCCTTTTTATTCTACAACGACGGGTTGGAAAATTTCACTGTGCGTCATAACACCATGCCTGTGACGTCCATTGCCTCCGACTGAACGTCTGCATCATGAGCTGAATGTGCCATGACTAGAATGCCCTCCAGTTTCCAGGGCTTTTGCAGCATCTTTCTCCTGAAGATAGAGGCTTGCAACCGGCAATGATTTGTGACTTCAATCCTTCCTCCAAGTTATATTTGTTAATTTGATAGTCCTTAACATGGACCTTCAACTGTGTGACAAAAGCATTGATGAATTGTCTGGGCCTCTGAAGCATTGTGTGCGGCATGCGACTCTCCTAGTCAACATCCTTAAAGGCTGAGAGTATTTGAGAAGACTGTCCTTGAGAGCACAATATGTGTCAGAATCTGCTGTCTAAAGTTCAAATTTGATGTCTTGAGATTCAGGAACTGAGCAGTGAGGAACAGTCGTTTTTGCACTCTTCATCCTTGACACACACATACAACCACATATAAATAGAAGAGCTTGATCTAGCAAGGTCAACCTAAGAGCCTCCCTCCTTAACTCACAAACGTCAAAAGGTGGAGACACACCTAGCGCACTGGTTCAGATAGAAAGATAGGCAAGACTTCGTTAAGGTGTCGCTACCCATTGGCTAGATACGTTCACTTTTAATTCCCGAACGACCTACGTCACCATGCAAAAATGACATCTCGATTAGTGAAACTCTGGTGCTCCACAGAGTGACGGATCAAAGCAGAAGGTCCTCTTTGGAAGCATACGAGGTTTCTAGCACTGCCTTGCGGCCAGGGTACAGTCTACAGAACATTGACACACGCATTACTTGCAACTAAGTTGTCAGTGGCAGCTATATGACTCCGAAGAGGGAAGCTCAACAAAGGCACGTCTGCTCAGTTCATTGATTCCTCCTTTCCTGCTTTATTCCCACCCCTGCACATCCGACCTGCTCTTCCATAGTGAGCATCAGAACTGATGTCAGTAGTAGTGCACTAGGTGTGCAGTCTGTGACTACTTTTCTCTATACAGGGCAGAAATCACACTGGTCTCTCATGCGACCTGACACCCACCAGTGCTGCAAACGACACTCATCTGACAGGGACTACAGCTGCTTGCTTGTCAAGCCTTCTGGTTTAGGCAACAGGCTACCACTTTTTTGACAATTTTACAGATGGAAGATGTTGATTTAATGTCAACCGGTAAATGACAAAATCTTGTGTTGCAAGGCAATCACCACCAACCACCAAGAGTTTTGCATACCGCACAGTTTCAACGATGTTTATCCTGGCCACAGTGATCAAATCTCACTCATTTATGTCCCTCAATGTGTAGATAAGACGTTAATCTGTGTATGCCTGGCGAAAGTGTTTGGGGTTGTATGTCTGATCAGTTCTTCAGATGGGAACACATCAACTTAAAATGTTTCTTCAATCCCTTACTCCCTCCCATCCCCTCCTGCTGCAGTGGCAATGTAACGTAGAACAAACTCTGTAGGGCTGTAACTGCACTTTATTTTACATAATTGTTTATTTTTAGTGCTTGGCGTTTGTCATGATTTCCAGAACCTTACATTGCACATAAGAATAATTTGAGAAATATTATTACTTAAACATGGCCTCTTGTCTCAGTTCCCAATAGCATATCTCTTATAAGTGAATTTACTTGATTTGTTCAAAATGGCTGTAATGTTCCATCTGGCGTGCCACCCGCATCCCCTACCTACGCCCTCTAAGGGTGGGCGGAGTTGCACTACGTGGAATTCCGTGGAGTTACCAAAAAACTACATTGAATTCCACGGAGTTCCATGAGTGGGCGGAGTAGGATAGTGCATGCAGGCATGGGTATATTACTGCTTTAGATCTTTGAGCCACAGTACAGTGTGAAGAATGAAGACAGAGCAGGGCGGTAGTAGGACGCTGTTCTTCCAGGGCCCATGGCCATGACATGTTTCTCACACACAGCAGACAACGCGGAGGCTAACAGGACTCATGGCCCTCAGGACTTTCATTGCAGTATATGTGTTCCTTCCTACACAAGCCTCGATGGTTGCTAAACAGGCACGTGCCTCTCAGTGTCCATGGAAACGGGGTGACTTTCAGAGCACGCAGCACGCAATTGAAGGCAATCAGTGATCACAGCAAGTAGTAGTACCCAAGGACTCCGAGCCTGTGTAGGAAGCAGCCAAGAGGGCGCACTGTACAGACTCGCCAGTCTGCTATTGCAACTCGGCTTTAACAGCCGTAGTGAACAACAAGCTCAAGTGCTGGGTCTTCTTTAATCTTGAGCCGGTTGTTCTAGAACTGGTTAATCTTATTAACTTATTATGCAAGCACCACATAAACAACGGACGTCTTAATTCTTACCTAGGATACCACACACGATCCAAGCAACATGCTTCCTTGCTGACTTTGATACACAGCGCCTTTTCCCTCCCGTACTAAACGAACTAGCTCCGAACATAACCATAGACACTAAACGTGGACTACAGATCTCTATGGTAATACAATCAACTTCCGGCCACCAAGCTGAGGAAAGCAGCATCCTACTTCCTGTACTTTCAAACAATGAAGTTTCATATGGATGATTGACTAACCAAATGAGATCCATTCCTAAATCTTCACCCCAGGTTCGTTTTTCAGCTTTCGCATGCTTTTAAAGTTTTCTGCAAGGTGCTTAAGTTTGCTGTTGTGTTATTATAAGTCCCAGACTCCAGAGCGCAGACTGTTAAAAATCCAGGGATGACTACTTGTCACACAAGCTACAGCACCCCCCGGCAACGCTGCGGGAGCACCATCGGTCTGATGGAGCAAGGACTCACAATGAGACTTGCTCGAAAGCAATCTTCTCACAGTATTAATTAAATTTGTACTAAAACCTTGTAATGTCTTTATTAATAATGTGCAAACACAACATTTTTATCTAGAACATGCTTGCCTATGTGTTTTCCACTAATAAGTAATCCTTGTCTAATCCAAAATGGCCGCTAAAACGCGGGAATTCTACTGCGCACGTGTCAACCATGTCACGTGGTATGACGTCTTTCTTTGCTTGGAGGGAAATTTTTTGCTTCTGCGCAGTGTATGCTAAAATGGCCGCTTAATGTTCTCACATGCTAAAGCTTTGCATTGCTGCAATTAATAATGTGGTATTCTAACGCTACTAATGAGGGATAGACATTTATAATTAAATGGGATTAGGGTAGAAGTAGGAGGTATACAGTGAAAACTTTTATTTTTGATATTAATATGTTTCTTCTTTGATTTCTATTAGTTCGTAAAATGGGCCTGGGTTGACTAAACGGCAGCTCAAGAAACATGTGACCTGCGCATGCGCCCTGAAAACTAACAAAACAAAGTGCTGAAGTCAACTTGGAAGATGTCCAAGGACATGACCCGCTGATCACCTTCAGAGTTCATTCGAAATGTCCTACAAAATGATACATTTTGTATATACTTTGTATTAAAATTGTTGTGAAACGGGTGGGAAAAAAAGCAAATGTATTAATTGAGAGGGGCGGTATTTTTAAAACAATGGGCTTAAGAAAGTTGACTAAATTAAACTGGTGTGAGGATCAACCCCCTGTCCCTGTCCAATCAGAAATAGTGGGCCCATAATTTTGAAACATTAATGGGAGGTACATGGGCATAGAAGGGTATAATAGATATAGAATTAGCTAGTGCAGGAAGCAGAGAGAGCTGGAGGCACTTAGGCTCAGATGCTGCCATAGACGAGAGCTGATCAATCACAGACTGAACTGCTGTCCAAAGAAGTCCTGAGGTGGGGGCGGCGGACTCTATTAGAAGAAGACGCGGAAGAACTGAGGAGGAACGAAGTGTCAGAGAGGGGAACGACGCAGGCGTCGTTAGTAGAGAGGTCATCTATCCTGTCCTGAACCTGGTCCGGAGGTCTTGGTCTTCATTCTATCCTGGGGACCCTTTCTAACTCCTTGTCCAAGGGGTTTGGTTTTCACACCATTAGGTAACTATAAATGTGAAATCTTTAGTTCGTACTGCTGTCTCTATCTTCTCCTTTCTGAGGGACCGTCATTTGTGATCAATAGGTGACAATAGTGTGCTTCCTCCTTGATATGCGATTAAGTATTATGTGGATTGTAATTTACTCTGCTAAATAATTTGAGATAAACATTTTAAAACTTCCTGAGTCAGTGGTTATTTCAGGAGTCTAATGAAAATTATGTTTTGTATGAACTCATTTCAACCCCAGTTATCAAAGGTCCATTGGTAAGTCATTACTCTTCAATCAGAAAAGGTAATTGGTAGCAGGGATTTGATAAAGAGTACAACTGATTCCCACCAGCGGTGATTACTAGTTAGTATGAATGAATGGGCCCAGGTGAGTATTTAGCGTATGAATGCTTGTCGCTAGTAACCCGCTGGATCAGTTTTCTGGCTATCAGAGGATGGTTATACTTTGTTAATTGGGTAATGAGAATTTTATTTTTATGAACTAACATCCGTTTTAAAAGTTTTGTTTTATGTTGTCTAGAAATCCCCGGGGAATTTGAATAGCGGATGGTAAGTGGAAGCCATACTGCAGTGAGGTTATCTGTCAGGCAGAAATAGTATTGAAAAGTTAAGCAGGGCTATCAGTACTGGTTAGGGACTCTGTGCGTGTGTGAGTGACAGCAAAGGAATACGCTGATGAAAATTTGATGTTATATCACCTAGAAAGGGTAACATTGAAGGAGTAGCAGGTATTTCCGAAGCTTATGTGAAGAGTAAACGGAAGGGTTTTACTCGTAGTGTATGTCTAGTAAACGGAAGGGTTTTACTAAGTGTGAGAAATCTATCCTTTTTTCAATTTAGGGAAACTGACAAGATAGCAAATGTTCTATGTTGTTACTGAATTTTAATAAGAAGTGTTGAGAAAATAAAGTTTGCGTACGATTTTTGTAAAGGGAGGGTCAGCTGTCGGAGTAGAAGCCGACGTCACAAACGCCGCGCTGGGATTGGCTGAAACAGCGGGCGTGGAGCGAGCTTGTAAAGGAGGGGTCAGTAGTTAGGAGTAATACTGACGTCACAGGTGCCGCGCTGGGATTGGTCGACACAGCGAGGGACAGAGAAGCGCAGATTGTAAAGGAGGGGTCGTCAGACAGACGTCACAGAAAAACCGCGCTAGGATTGGTTCCGAGACAATCGTAAATTTGACTTTGATTGGTTGTCAGCATAGAAGTCAAAATCTTAGTGGTCAGTGTAGATTATATGTGGAAACGCGATCCGACTTTAATAGGAACACGTCCAGACAGGAGATTCCTAGGTTTTGCAGAATATAATTCAATAAATAGATATTTACCCAAAATGTACGGAGAAAAGAGAAAATTGTCATTCCTACAAAAGATTAAGAATTATTTTAAGAAGGATAAGCCAATCAAAACTAGGGAAGGAATTTTCATTCCACCAGCAAAAACGCCCGCCTCATTCATGATGATGGAGAGGGGTTATCATACTTGTGTATGGTTAGAAAATTGGATAGAATATACAAAAGATGACGGAGTATTAGCTTTCCCCGAGAATGGTACTTTCAATGGGAAAATTCTTCAAAATTTAAGAATGAGAATGAATGAATTAGAACCCATACCAAGATTAACGCAATACGAAGCCCTAGAAGAATGGGAAACATAGGCATTTGAACGTGATAGACCCAGGAGCAATAGGGGTTATAGGGGATTTTTCCCTAGACACCAAAATGAGACAAGAGAAAGTCAGATGAAACAGTGGAGACGAGCGATGCTTACCCGAGGGTCTGTATCCAGTATTCACGGCAGATGAGCCGTTAGGGAGTAAATGCAAAGAAAAGACTAAACACTTGACAGGGTTTGGAGAATCTGAAGATGAATTTATGGAAGAAATATTAAAGAACCCTCCACCATACCAGGAAGGGCTGGGTGGATGTACCCCAAGTGCACCAATTTTGAGAACACCATTGGTACCTCAAGTACTGCATAATCCACCAGTTAATAGGGTACTTCAGGATAAGGAAAGAGAGGCTTTAGACAGAAACAGAACAGAATTAATACAGAAAATAACCCAGTTGAATGTACATCCTGAATCTCTGACTATACCCGTAACCATTGGTCCCGTGGTCACTTTATATGGAGACAAAGTAAATTGTCCGAAACCTCTAGTTATGACTACACCTGTGGATATCCCTAAACATGAAGCTGTAATAATTGATGATCATATTAGTGATTGTGAATCTATGATTTCACTAATGGATTTACCTATTCGAGAATCCGCAAATAGCACCCCCAGAAGAGTCACACCTGGTTGCTCAAAGGATGTAAATATAATCACATCTTCAGGAACTAAAAGTGCAACAGCAGTAACTCCAGAAGACTTAGAAAGATGGGCACAAGGAATAGACAGACAGAGTTCACCCCCAAAGATCTTGGACATTTATAAATTAAAAGTTGAATTAGAAGAAATGATAGCTGGAAATGTAGGAGTAGATCGTTTAAATACCTACAGTGAAGAAGAACTATTGTTCGTATGTAGGAGCATAACCAGAAATGTAAAAATATTCCATGAAAAGTTAACAGATTTGGCCTCAGAGATGGGAATTGAAATATGGAAGTCAAAGGTGTTACAGAGACCATACAGAGCAGAATTTACTGACAAAGACTTAGAAAATATGAATACATCTGGTAGAAAACTACAAGTTAAAGAATTGATGACAGTTTTACAGAAATGGGGAGAATTGGATAGATGGAAGACTAGATGGTCAAAGAAAAAGGAAGAAGCACGTTCAAATAGAATGACATCTGAGTATTTATTGAAGGAAACAGGAAAGGTAGAACAGATGTACCCGATGCGGGAGGTTCCAGGAGGAGGCTACGTCCATGTCCCATGGAGTAGGCAAGACATTTTGTCATTTACAAATGATTTTCCAAAGTTGAGAGAAAAACCAATTGAATGGTACAAGCAGGTTGAGAGGTTTGTGAAGGTTTCAAAGGTTTTGTTAAAGGACCTAGATGGTTTGTTTGACATAGTGGTACCTGCCGATTTATAGACAGACTGTAAAATTAAAATCGACTGGCCTAGTGAAGAGTATCCTAGGGATCCAAAGACAGGTGCCCCATCAAATGATGTGATGAAAAAGTATCACCAGGTAATAACTTATTTGAAAGGGAAAATACCACCAAAAGAAACAGATTGGGTGAAAATAGACAGAACTACCCAAGAAGCATATGAATCAGTACATGCCTACTATGAACGTCTATTACAGGTGTTCAAACAGTATAGTGGTTTTGAGGATATTGGAGACAAAAATATGAGTCAGTTTGTCTATCGATTTGTTTATGGTCTAAAGCCAGAGATTTGTCAGATGATTAAGCAACACATGTTATGCTGGCAGGGAAAGCCTATTGATGAGATTTTGAAATATGCTAAATATTGTGGGGATGACATTGACGATAGACACAAGAAACTACAAGAAAAGGTGATGTGGGCTCAAGTGAAAATGGCTGAGCGACAGGGAATTAATTTAGATAATCCAACAGAAAGTCAGGGAAAAGAATCTGGAACGAATGGTGACACAGGGAATGGTGGAAAGGTAAGAGGACGAATGAGTAGAGAAGAGGCTAAAAGAAATTTCCTTGTCATGGATGCGGAAAGTTGGGACATTGGAAGAACGTATGTAAAAAGATTCAAAATAATAATGGCCCAAATCATAATTTAAATCCACAGACGCAGAATGACTCACAGCAGGGTGTAAATCCTCAGAGTCAGTTGCCACCTGCCCCTATACAGGCTAATGTAAGCAGAGCAAAGCACGGTACAGACGTCGGATATCAAGGAGGAAGTGGTAAGAATGAATATGTAACTTCACAGTTTCTTTTACAGGATAATTTTAATCCATATGATTATCAATGACGGTGCCTAAGAGAGGAGGAAAAGGAATGCGTACTTGGCGCCTCCTTGCCGGTAGATCAGTCAGGTCCATATGTTGAAGGGAAAGTAAAAGGTAATGAAATCACTTTTCTGTTGGACACTGGTGCTACCCGTTCTACTGTGAGAACAGCAGACATCCCAGACCTCCCTCTCTCTGGAGAAGCTATCCAAGTTGTAGGTGTAGCAAATCAAAAGATTAGAACACCCCTTACTGAGCCCATGGAAGTAAGAATAGGAAATTTCCGAGAAATGCACCAATTTGTGGTGTGTGATTCCAGTCCAGTAAATTTACTGGGCAGAGACTTACTGTGCAAAATGAACTGCACTATTTTCTGCACGCCGGATGGTGTTGCAATACAGACCCCGGATGAAGATCATGTTTACAAATTCATGATAGCCAAGCAAGGTACAGAGGTAGATGAAATGTTCTCCTTGATAACCAAAGATGAATTACCAGAAGAGTTAAAAACTACAGTGAGCTCAAAAGTATGGGATTTTACTGGAAAAGAAGTAGGTCTGATGGCAAATATAGACCCAGTAAAAATAACCGTAAAAGAAGGCGCAATTTTCCCAAATACCAGACAGTATAAAATGAGTGCTGAAGTAAAAGTAGGAGTTACTGAAGAAATTGGCAGAATGGTGAAACAAGGTATATTAAAAGAAGTCATGAGTAGCCCTTGTAATTCGCCAATCATGGGGTTGAAAAAGCCTAGTGGAAAATATAGGATCGTCCAAGATTTGCGAAAAATTTATAAAATTGTGGTACCTTGTTGTCCTATAGTACCAAATCCTGCAGTGATCCTATACCAGATACCATGGAATGCAGAATGGTTTACCGTAATTGATTTGTGCCAAGCATTTTTCTCAATTCCATTGCATCCAGATAGTCAGTATTTGTTTTCGTTCAAATTCGAAAATCATGTTTATGTGTGGAATCGTGTTCCTCAAGGGTACACAGAAAGTCCCTCCATTTTTAATCAGATACTGAAAAGGTGCCTAGAAAAATTAGTAATGCCCAGGAACTCAGTCTTGGTGCAATATATAGACGACTTGTTAGTCGCATCAAGAACCCATGACGATTGTGTCGCAGATTCAATTGCATTACTCAATCATTTGGCTGAGGAAGGACACAAAGTGTCACCTGAGAAGTTACAATTTTGTACAACGGCAGTTAAATATTTGGGACACCAAATTGAAAGAGGAAAGAGAAGAATAACATCTGAGAGAATAAAAATAATTAAGCAAATGAAAATGCCAGTAACACAAAGAGAGGTGAGAATGTTTCTTGGAATAGTAGGATACTGTCGACAATGGATTGTAGGGTTTTCACTACTAGCGAAGCCTTTAATTCAGTTAACCAAAAAGAAAGCAAAAGATCCAGTTGAATGGGATGATGAAAGTGCCAGTGCATTTGTTAAATTAAGAAATGCTTTGTGTGAGGCACCTGCCCTGGGCATGCCTGACTATACAAAAGAATTTACATTATTTTGCTATGAAAGAGAAAGTTCTGCACTTTCAGTCCTAACACAAAGACATGGACTAGACAGGCGTCCTATAGCATATTTTTCTGCTACATTGGACCCAGTGGCAGCAGCATTGCCAGGCTGCTTAAAAGCAGTAGCTGCTACCTGTATGAGCATTGAACAAAGTGAGTCAATAGTAATGGGACATCCTGTTAAAGTGTTCGTCCCACATGCAGTTGTGATCCTGTTGACAAGAACTAGAACTCGGCATCTCACACCTAGTCGGATGACAAGATATGAGCGAATAATTCTAGGAGCTGAAAATGTGACCATAGCTAGGTGCACAGTTGTAAATCCTGCTACATTATTACCAGATCCATATTGTGAAGAAGTTAAGGACGACACAGAACATGACTGTTTGCAAGTCACAGAGTTGTGTACCAAACCGCGTCCTGACATACAGGAAATGCCTCTTAAAAACCCAGACAGGGAGCTGTTTGTGGACGGCTCATGCGTAAGGCATGAGGATGGCAAATTGAGTGCAGCCTATGCTGTATGTGAACTTTCTGGAATAGTCGAAGCATCCTATTTACCAGGAGTCAAATCTGCACAAGTAGCTGAATTAATTGCTTTGATCAAAGCCTCCAAAATTGGGAAAAATTTAAAAGTAACCATATTTACGGACAGTCAATATGGGTACAGGGTTATGCATGATTTTGGCCAACTGTGGATGCAGAGGGATTTCATGACTTCTTCAGGATCCCCAATCAAAAATGGGCAGTTTGTAAAGGAATTATTGGAGGCAATACAATTACCAAAAGAATTGGCGGTGGTGAAATGTGCCGCACACCAGTCAGGAGATGACTGGGTGGTAGTCGGTAACAGATACGCAGACCTAATCGCTCAACACTGTGCCAGAAATAGAATGGCAGTAAACAGAAAAGTCGAAAGAATGGGAATCAGCTGCCAACTTATGCTATGTTCAACACCTGAAACATGGAATGATGTAAGACGATTGCAGGATGATGCTGAAGAGAGTGAAAAGGATGTTTGGATAAAAATAGGGTGTACACGAAGAACAGATGATGACGTGTGGGTTTATTCAGATGGCAGACCAGTCATGCCTGATTGAATGATTTCACAAATGGGCAGAATGTATCATGGAGACACACATGTAGGGAGAGATGCCATGATTAGACTTTTCAGACAAAATTGGTACAATCCAAAATTTAGGGCTGCAGCAGAGAGTCTTTGCCAGAGGTGCTTAACTTGCCAAATGAATAATCCAGGAAGGAGAACAGTAATTGGTTTGGGAAAAATTGGAAAGGCAGAGGGTCCATTTGTGAGATTGCAGTTAGATTTCATTCAGTTACCACCATGTAAAGGACTGAAATATTTACTTGTCATAGTGTGTCTGTTTTCAAGGTGGGTGGAGGCTTACCCTACTAGGAGGAATGACAGCATAACAGTTGCAAAACTGTTGTTACGAGAACTCATTCCACGGTTCGGTTTCCCAGTAACTTTGGAATCAGATAGAGGAAGTCACTTTAATAACGATATAATTCGAATAATCTGTGAAGCATTTAAAATTGAACAAAAATTGCACTGTGCGTACCGCCCAGAGGCTTCTGGAGTGGTTGAACAAATGAATGGCACAATAAAATCAAGATTGTCAAAAATGTGTGCATCCACATCGTTGGATTGGCCAGATGCATTGCCTTTTGTCTTAATGGGACTCAGAAGCATTCCTGATAGAAATACCGGATTGAGTCCACATGAAATCATCATGGGAAGAGCAATGAGACAAGCCCATGTACCTGGAAATAAACTGCTGAACATAACTGATGATATGGTTCTAGATTATTGCAAAGCATTGGCTGACCTAGTGCGTTCTGTCTCTCACCAGGTTGGAGAAGACGCAGTTTCCAGGCAGCCTGAACAAGAGCATGATCTGAATCCCGGAGATTGGGTGGTAGTGAAGCATCACACCAGAGAAACGTGTTTATCACCCAGGTGGGGCGAACCTTGTCAGGTTATATTGGTTACAAACACAGCAGTGAAATGTGCAGGCTTACCTAATTGGATTCATGTAAGCCACACCAAAAGGGTGCCAGCTCCTGAAGAAAGAGATCCTCAGTCAGCATCAATAGCTGAGGAAGCTGAAGGTTGGACAGCTGAAGAATCCCAAGTGATGGATTCGGGAGTAGCTGAAGAACAACCGAGCACAAGTCAGGACTGGATACCAGTGGTGGATATACCTGAAGTCTTTATCAAAACAAGGAGCAGAGCTAGATTAGAGGAAATTAGAGAGGTCCAGATAGGTGAAGAAGAACAAGCTCAGGATAGGGAGATTGAAACTATAAGAGAACCTGAGCAGGCCCTGATAGGGAAAGGAAATTGGGCTCAACTTGACAACGAAACAACAGGGTTTGAGCAGGGACAGACAGGTTCAGAAGAACGCGGTCAGGCTGCAGAAGTACAGAGTGCAATAAGCCCTGATCAGAACCAGTTAGGACAAGAAAAACACGTTCAGGGAGAAGAAAACCAAGAAAACATCGAACAAGAAAGCCTCAAGCACGAAAACGTCAATTCTGAACAGGGCCAGTTAGCAGAGACTCACATTCAGGCAACTGAAGAAACATCAATAAGACCTGAACAAGAGCAGATAGAGTGGGAAAGTGAAATCAAGGACAAACAATTTGTGCCACACCTTGAGAATAAAGGAGTTTTTGGAAAAGACTCGGAAAGTGAAGATACAGTGCAAACCAAGAAAGTTAGAAAGGGTGTTCATTGGCCTAGTGTCATTAAAAGAGTGAAATACCATATAGTAACACGAAGTGAAGACCCAGAACAAGTAAATTAAGTAACAAGCTTATCTGGACAAACAAGTGGGGCTGAAAAACGAAAAAGCAAAAGATTGAAGGTCGTGAACAATAAGTTTAAAGGTTCTGATTGGACTTATATAATTCTCGAAGACTGCGAAAGTTCAGAGACAAGTGAAAGTGGTGACGAAGGAACAAGTGCGGAACTGACTTATGAAAAAGAAGTGAAACCACCTTGATAACGTTAAAATTTGAGGGAAAAGGAAAGAAGAGAAATCTTCTTAGTCAAAATGGCTGAGGACAGAGTTTCTGGGAAACCGAAACGGAAAGGTTGTAAAAGATGCTGTGCTATATGCATATGTAGTTTGGTAGTGGTGCTTATAGTATGGTTAGTTGTGATTGTAGCAATTCCTTACCTTATGATGATGGACAAAAAGAATAACAACGATACCAAGGGAGGGATAGATAACCAGAAAAGTGATAGAGTAGAAATAGAAGCAGAGGATGAACCAGATTTTCATCACATTGTAAAAGATAACGATACTAGTTTAAATGTTTTTACTAAATTATTGTTTCAGTACGTAGATACAATGGATGTTAGTGACTGTTATGTCTGTATGAAGTTACCTGAATCAGTAGCAGAAGGTTTAACATATCATCATTTGCCTTTAACTTATGGTATATCATGTAGTGTACTAACTAGTTTATTTTATAGAACAGGGAAACTTCAGTATTATTATTCAAATATAGATGTGATATTTTCAGAGGTTCCTATTCGGAAGAATCTGAACCCAGTGCTTAGTAGTCAAGACGCCCAATTTATGGGAGAATTTTTCTTAACAATGAAGTCGATAGACATAACATATGCACATAGAAGCAATCTAACATGTTCATTACGTGAAGAAGAAAAGATATTTTTAAACTTAGTTGAAAATAGAAGACAGAATTTCCAAAAGAAAGCGTCTGAGCATAAAACTCATCTTCCACCTTGGGCTGAGAAAGAGGGTATTTATACACCTGGCAAGGCTCAAGCTGCTATGGCTCTAGATTTTGTAAAGACAGGGAAAATTTGCCTTCATAGATTAAAGACTGAATATAACAATGTTTTTATTGGTACCAGTGAATGTGAACATAATTTTTTAATTCTTGGAGGTTGGGGACTAAAGGGAGGAACAGATTCAGTTTTTCCTGGAATATATTATGTGTGTGGGAATAAGGCTTATTTTAGGCTTCCTGCACGGTGGTATGGAAGTTGTTATTTTGGAATAGTTTTTCCAAAGGTATACCACGTAAAAAGAAACACTGGGAGCAATGAAAATAATAGTGAATTAACACGTAGTAAAAGAGCTCCTTAAACTTGCATACCGCATTGCTCATTTCACTGCTTTTAAAAAGGAATTGTTTTTAACTCACGATCGCCGTATCGCTGCCTCACTATTGTAGGCCTGTCACTAAAAACCACTCTGCACTCTCTCTATTAATAGTACTCACTTCAGGTGCTTTTCCCCGGTCCACCGCCGATTGTTCGGTTTGAGTGGAGGGAAACCCAGGCACTACAGGAAGCAATCAGGACTTCCGGCGCACCCAGGCAAGTCAGCTGACCTGCAGCTGACCTTCCCCCCTCCTACATAACTGGGATGCCATTTGCTTCGCGAAGCGGGCGCGCCGCTGGCGTGCCAAAGGCAAGCCCGTCTGCGCCCGTCCGCGTCTGGACGGGGCCAGGGGCCACAATCCCTGCCCGTTTTTCCCCACATATTAGAAGCTACAGCTCCCACTCCTTTCTCAAACTTAGGGGAGCGGCCCCTATTAGCTGCCTTCGTTCTTGGAATGTGGCAGATGAACACAACACTTGTCCACACTGTGGATTCCACTTTCAACCCGCCCCCCCCTCCAAGAATACCCAGCGAAATATGTATCTCCTAAACTGTAGATCACTTCCCAAACACTACACCGAAATCTCCATGTTCCTAGAAGAATTCAAACCGGACGCTTTATTTCTGACAGAGACCTGGCTCAATGCAGAATCAGATCCAGATCTCATCCAAGCCCTCCCTCATGGATATCATATCCAACGAGAAGACCGTAAAGAGGGTAGAGGAGGAGGCCTAGCAGTTATCTTTAAGGACTGTTTTAAGTGCCGCAGCTCTCCCAACATGGTACCAGATTGCGAAAGTCTTTCTTTTTCCATTGATTTCTCCCCTATAAGTACTTTTTCCGGGCTACTTATATATCGTCCACCTGGGGCCCTGGGACAATTTCTTTACACTCTTCCCCCTATCACAGCCGATCTGGCATGCAGGCCATCTAATTTCACACTGTTAGGGGATCTTAATATCCACTTTAACGACTCCTCTGATCCCATCGCTAAAGAACTGACCTTGAGCCTTTCGGCACTAGAATTCAAGCAATTAGTGTCCAAACCTACCCATATCAAAGGCCATTTACTTGATCCTGTCTTTAGTAACTGTGCAGATCTCACAACGGGAACCCCTTCTCCACTCCCGTGGTCGGACCACTTTCTGATCCCTCTTTCTTGGATCACTCCCGACCCCCACCTCTCCTCTAAAACAATCATTCGTAGGGAAAGGAACTGGTCCAAACTTCCCCAGGACCGCTGGTTAACGGCCCTTGAAACTTCAAGGCCACCCGATAACCCCAATCCTATCCTAGCCAATGAGGAATACAATAACTGGATCCATAACTCCTTAGACTCCGTACTCCCTTTAAAATGCTCCCAAACGAAGCGCAGGACCACCACTGCACCCTGGTACTCCCCCAAACTACGGGAAAGCAAGCGACTTTGCAAAAAGTTAGAGAGGAAATGGTGACTGGACTATTCCCTCTCCAGTAAAGCTGTATATAGGGAGGCAATAAAAACCTACAAAAATGAAATTAAAGCCTCTCAATCAACCTTTTTTGAAGAAAAAATTAAGGCAGCTGCTTTTTCGCCCAAAGAAATCTACCGAATTGGAAAAACTCTCCTCAAACTCCCTCAGAAAATACCAAATCCAACCGACGCTCAAAGTCGATGCAATAATCTGGCTGATTTCTTTTTCCAGAAAATACAAACTATATACACTTCCTTTTCCCCTACCAAACTCGATATCTCTACTGCGAACTCTCTAAACACAGGAGCCCGTTCGGCAGCCACCTTGGATACCTTTCCCCCTTTCAATCTCACCACACTAGAATCCATTATGCACCAGGTGAAATCCGGCTCCCCCCTTGACCCGGCACCCCCACGTGCTATATTGCCTGTCATTGGCAACATCCTTCCTACCACCCTCAACCTGCTTAACGCCTCCATTTCTTCCTGTATTGTCCCTCCCCCCTCGAAGCACGCCATGGTCAAGGCCCTACTAAAAAAAACAACTTAGACCAAGACAATCCCAGTAACTACCAGCCGATCTCCTTGTTACCATGGCTGAGCAAGATCTTGGAGAAATATGTCAATTCGTTACTCTCAGAGTTCCTGGAGAGTAACCATTTACTCGACCCCTCCCAGACGGGATTCCGTCCCATGCATGGAACCGAAACCGCCCTCCTCACAGTAACCGAGGAGGCCAGGAAGATCCTTGATCAAGGAGGTTCTGCGGCAATCATCCTCCTCGACTTAAGTGCCGCATTCGACACTGTAAATCACGACATATTAATACATCGACTTACTAACTTAGGAGTATCAGGAAAGGCCATTACCTGGTTCAAATCCTTTTTAGCAGATCGTTCATTCCAGGTTTTTGAGGGCAATATTAACTCCCCCAGCATGCCACTCAGTTGCGGTGTGCCTCAGGGCTCCTCCCTGAGTCCCACACTATTTAATGTATATATGAGCCCCCTAGCTGAGATTGTCTGCCCCTTTGGCATAAAAATCATCACTTATGCCGATGATACTCAGCTAGTGGTGGCCCTTAACCAACCAAATACTTCCCCTAACAACCTGAGTGGGTGTCTGGAGGAGGTCGTTAAATGGATGACACTCTCCTGTTTAAAACTGAACGGGGAAAAAACTGAGCTCATGCTCTTAGGAAATACTGCCAAGCTCGACATGAACTCACTGTGGCCCATCTGCCTCGGCCCGGCCCCAGCACCAAAAAACACAATTAAAAGCCTGGTCATTTGGTTGGACAACTCCCTCAACTTTAACCACCAAGCAGCTAAACTTTCAGCCACCTGTTATGGTCTACTGAGACTGCTACAAAACATTCTTCCCCTACTTCCCTTTCAGGCAAAACAAATCATGGTCCAGGGACTCATTCTTTCGCGCCTAGACTTTGGAAATGCCCTGTACCTAGGGGCACCTCAATCCACCCTGCGCAAACTTCAAGTCATCCAAAACTGCGCAGCCCGAACACTTCTGCAGATCCCCCGCCGACTCTCAATCAACCCTGGATTAAAGAGCCTTCACTGGCTCCAGGTCAAAGAAAGAATTGAATTCAAGGCCCTGTGCATTGCTCATAGGACCTTTTGGAAGACGGGCCCAGCCATCAACCATCTTCTGATCTCCCCCTATGAACCGAATAGACAGCTTCGCTCAGCATCTTCCTTCCTATCCTTAGTGCCCAAGATCAAAAGAAGTAGATGTGGCGGCCGCTCCTTTGCCTATAACTCAGCCAAGCTCTGGAACTCTCTCCCCCTTCATTTGCGGGCAGAGCCCAACCTGCTACCTTTCCGTAAACTGCTAAAAACTCTGCTCTTTAATAAACCTGTCTAGACCCCAATCATCTTCTCGCCCGCGTTTTTGTCTGTAGCGCTAGGACGCCTTAGGGTAGCTACCGCGCTCTACAAATCGTCTTTTCATTTCATTTCATTTCATATATTTGGTGCATTGATACCTTCAGTGGGAGTAATTCTGAACTCAAGGAGAATATGTAAATTGTCTACAGTGGTTGACCGTTTATCAACGGATACTGCTGGAGGATTTCTAATGATTAATGCGGAGATGGTTGCGATTAGATCTATGGTTATGCAAAATCGACTTGCTCTTGACATATTGTTAGCAAAAGAGGGCGGAGTCTGTAAAATGTTGAAAACGAAACATTGTTGCACGTTTTATTCCGGACAAAAGTGCAGAAATCGGAACATATATAAAGAATATAACAAAACTTGAGAATGAACTGAAACCACTGGAAGTTGATAGTGTATGGGAAAGATTGACAAATAGCATTGCGTCAATTGGTACCTGGTTTACTAATGTAGGGAAAGGACTTATAGGTCAAATAATAGTACCCTTAGTAGGGATAGCAATAAAAGTATTGTCAATAATGATATGGTGCAAATGTTGTAGAAAGAAGGAAACATATAGGGAGACAGGAAGAGGAAAGAAAAGGAAATTTGAGGAGATTGAATTAGAAGACGTGAGAAGTGAAATATATAAGAAACTGAAAGGAAAGAATAAGACTAGACAATGTAAAAATGAAAATGTGACGGAAATATGTTAAGTTGGCATCTGGTTGTAGGTAATTTGATGGCTCAGAAACGCCATCAGAGAGGGGATTGATGGAGCAAGGACTCACAATGAGACTTGCTCGAAAGCAATCTTCTCACAGTATTAATTAAATTTGTACTAAAACCTTGTAATGTCTTTATTAATAATGTGCAAACACAACATTTTTATCTAGAACATGCTTGCCTATGTGTTTTCCACTAATAAGTAATCCTTGTCTAATCCAAAATGGCCGCTAAAACGCAGGAATTCTACTGCGCATGTGTCAACCATGTCACGTGGTATGACGTCTTTCTTTGCTTGGAGGGAAACTTTTTGCTTCTGCGCAGTGTATGCTAAAATGGCCGCTTAATGTTCTCACATGCTAAAGCTTTGCATTGCTGCAATTAATAATGTGGTATTCTAACGCTACTAATGCAGGATAGACATTTATAATTAAATGGGATTAGGGTAGAAGTAGGAGGTATACAGTGAAAACTTATTTTTGATATTAATATGTTTCTTCTTTGATTTCTATTAGTTCGTAAAATGGGCCTGGGTTGACTAAACGGCAGCTCAAGAAACATGTGACCTGTGCATGCGCCCTGAAAACTAACAAAACAAAGTGATGAAGTCAACTTGGAAGATGTCCAAGGACATGACCCGCTGATCACCTTCAGAGTTCATTCGAAATGTCCTACAAAATGATACATTTTGTATATACTTTGTATTAAAATTGTTGTGAAACGGGTGGGAAATAAAGCAAACGTATTAATTGAGAGGGGCGGTATTTTTAAAACAATGGGCTTAAGAAAGTTGACTAAATTAACGTGGTGTGAGGATCAGCCCCCTGTCCCTGTCCAATCAGAAATAGTGGGCCCATAATTATGAAACATTAATGGGAGGTACATGGGCATAGAAGGGTATAATAGATATAGAATTAGCTAATTAGCTAGTGCAGGAAGCAGAGAGAGCTGGAGGCACTTAGGCTCAGATGCTGCCATAGACGAGAGCTGATCAATCACAGACTGAACTGCTGTCCAAAGAAGTCCTGAGGTGGGGGCGGCGGACTCTATTAGAAGAAGAAGCGGAAGAACCGAGGAGGAACGAAGTGTCAGAGAGGGGAACGACGCAGGCGTTGTTGGTAGAGAGGTCATCTATCCTGTCCTGAACCTGGTCCGGAGGTCTTGGTCTTCATTCTATTGTGGGGACCCTTTCCAACTCCTTGTCCAAGGGGTTTGGTTTTCACACCATTAGGTAACTATAAATGTGAAATCTTTAGTTCGTACTGCTGTCTCTATTTTCTCCTTTCTGAGGGACCGTCATTTGTGATCAATAGGTGACAATAGTGTGCTTCCTCCTTGATATGCGATTAAGTATTATGTAGATTGTAATTTACTCTGCTAAATAATTTTAGATAAACATTTTAAAACTTCCTGAGTCAGTGGTTATTTCAGGAGTCTAATGAAAATTATGTTTTGTATGAACTCATTTCAACCCCAGTTCTCAAAGGTCCATTGGTAAGTCATTACTCTTCAATCAGAAAAGGTAATTGGTAGCAGGGATTTGATAAAGAGTACAACTGATTCCCACCAGCGGTGATTACTAGTTAGTATGAATGAATGGGCCCAGGTGAGTATTTAGCGTATGAATGCTTGTCGCTAGTAACCCGCTGGATCAGGTCTCTGCATATTATGTGACTGCTTGCGCTGTTTTAAGCAGCTTCTACTTTTTTACATTTGCATTCAACTGGAAAATAATGCTGGCTTTTCCTTTGGCACTGCGTTGCCTCCCCTCCTCCCTAACAGTTCCTGGGTGTTATTTATTTGGGTGAAAGATCTTGTCCTGACAGGATGTTTTAAATGACTTCAGGTAGATTCACCTGAAGCGCATACCACTGGGTGGAAATTAAGATCAGTGGCAGCTGTGTGTAAATGTTAGTTTATTCTTTTTTTAATTATTAAGATGAAGGTGCTCTATTGGACTTTCATAGCTTACACATTTCCCTTAGCGGTGAGCACCGGTAAACTCCGCCACATGGCAGAGCGCAGAGTTTTTCCAGAACTCCGCAATCCAATCGAAGTGCGGAGTGGTAAATACTCCGCCGGCGGAGCGGAGTTCATCGCCCAGGGTTACTAGCGCGGCGTCTGGTTGTAAGTAAAGGAGATGTGAGTGCTCTCACTCGGTCCCGTCACTATCATTTATGTGTGTCTCCTTCTATGCACCGGCTTGCTCACGTGTGCCGGTCTTGTGGACATGAGGATGACCCAGGCGTGCCCACAATCCTCGCAGCAGGGCATCGGGCAAAATGACGCAGTAACCAGGCCAGTGAGAGTAAAAGGCTGCTTTATTAGGGCAGGTATGCAGTTCTGCAGCTCATAAAACATTTTACAATTTTGGACAAGTAATACAAAAAACAATTCCTAACACCCCCGCCCTTAAACTCCCCCCAACAAGAAACAGTCCCAAAACGATTATTCAAACATTCAATCTTCACCATCCCCTTTCTTTCATCCACTGACCATCACACGCGACTCAACCATCGCTCCCCTGTGTTCCCTCTGCCAAGGACTACTCTGCAATGTCCCCAACCCTTCCGGCCTGTCGGCGAGCTCCTCCATTTCTGCCACCTGGCCTAAAGTGACAACCTAGAGCCCCAGAACTGCAAACCTATCAAGAAAAATATCAAGAAGAAGAAAAAACAAGAAGGCAAAAGGTAGACAAAAAGTATAAAAATAAAAGGAGGGAGACAGGGACATGGAAAAAAAAACACCCTACCGCCTGCCTGGACCAACATAGCAAACACAAGGAGATGATGGACGGAGCGCTGAAACTTTTCAGACACTCACCCCCAGTCACAGATATGGGTTGAATCCATCACCGTTCTTTAGCTCACTTCGCCACCCCAGTTCAGACCAAGCTATATGCAAATCAGTCTCGACCCTGTGCCTCATGGGAACAGTCCAGCCCGAGCTGCCAAGCCTGGTCTTCCCTGGACCGGAATAAAAATGACAACACCAAAGGTACTGCCACACAACCTGAAATGAGAAACAAAAGGCATACAACTTAAGCATCTTCCATTTCTCTGATATAGCGTAAACAGCAATCAGAAGACGATATGCTAAATTTCTTCACTTCTCGTAAATACAAAAACACCTGGATGCTACAGTGGCAGCGCCAAATTGGAATAAAATAGAATCCAAATATACAAGCATCTTCTCCAATGTAACATAGCACTTTTCTCATTACTCCAAGTACCTGCGATGCTAGCAGCCTAGAACCATCTACATGTGCAAAAATGTAAATCTGAACAAGTCACCCAAACTGCCCTGCAATTCTGCCATTTGCCCACTGGGCACACTACTCCACTGATTTTCTTAAGTAAAATCTTCACACCCTACCACCTTGATCAGTTTTTTAATCGCTCAAGACAATCTGCATCGTATCGTCTGTTTCTGATATGTTCTCTACTCTCATACCTCGTGACTTACCCCCCCTCCAGTAACTCTGATATGGAAAAGACACCAAAATAACTAGGACCTGCACATTTTAAGCGGCAGCTCTTCAAACGAAGAAAAAACATATGGTTAAAGGGGGTTGACTAATTCGTAACAATAATTTCATAGAAATAGGGACTCTGGTCATACGAGCCATCTGATGTTCTCTAACCCAGCCTTGTAATATCCGCCTAAACATCTCGCCAGCTGAGGGCTGACAGTTCCAGAAAAACTTACTAAAAATTGATTGAACCCACTAATCTACCAGCAATTGTTGTAGCTGAAATCTTGCTATCAATATTGCTCACGATAAAATGTAATACATCTCTGCGAAGCAGGAGGCCTTGCTCATCTTGCTGCTTATGACTTGCCCCACTAAACAATTTTTTTTCCTGTCCTGTAGAAAGGCCTAGTAATCCGTGCTAGAGATTTTTTAACTAGTTCAAGCATCCTCAGCTCGCAAGTTCCATGCATTCTGTGATACCTGTGTTTTCTACAAATCTGCTCGGGGCGCCAAACACAGACTCTCTGCCACTATGAAGCAAAACACTGCATCTGCAATGTATTGTCCACACCTAGCACCTGCTTGGCTCTAAAAACAATGTTATACATCAAGCAGCCAATCATAAATCTTTGCAGTAACCTCAAGGGATGCTTGTCCTTTACTTTCTGTCCATCGACCAAATCCACCACAGTTCTGTTGTCTACATGAAATATAACTGTTTTATTCTCCAGTGTCTTTTCCTCAGACTGCTATGGCCACCAATAAAGGTAGTAATTCAAGGAACACAATGCTCCTACCTTATGCCAACCACTTAAAAGGGGGCCACTTCTCAGCAGACGACCTACCCTGCCAGAACAAACCAAAAACTTGTGGTGCCAGCTGTATCCAAGAATATCTGAACCATCCCAACAAAAAGAGACCCGTAGATCACATGGTAACACCATTTGAAACCTCTTCTAAACATCAGCCAAACTTCTAAATCTGCACGCATAGCTGCAGAAATCCGAATTCTAAACTGGCGTCAAAAAACGACCAACCTGCCTTCACTACACAACCTGCAAAATTAAGATGATCTAGAAGTTGTGAATTTGCCTTAATAATATAGCTTACATGTTTCTTTTGCTTCTTCAAGTGAAGCAACCAGCTCTCTAACCTCATTGTCCTTTAGCTTACCTTCATCTTAACATTGTCCAAATTCACTACCCAGAAAAACCAAACCAGTATCATCATTTTTTTCTGGCACTAAAGGCTCCCTAAATCTTCTGCTCTGTCTTGAAGATGTAAAATGCTTACTAAACCCATGTGTTTCTCTTGCACCAATAAACCAATAAATACATCCAGATAATGGATAATCAAGTCATGACCACTCTTGAATGTAAAGTTCCACTGTAAAAAAGGTACTGAAAGACTCAAATCAATTGCCAGAAATGTCACATCCCAATTAACATAAAACTGGTTTACAAATTGAATACCCAACAGAGAAAATCAACCGAATGGACTGAAAAAAATGTAACAGCACACTGGATGTCGCATTTTGCCAGGTCAGCTCCAGGGCCTACAGATCCAACTGAGGGGCATTGCATGATCTACAGAAACAAACTGCACTGCTGCGACTTTTGCTATGAAATCTTTGACAGACCAACCTTGGGGCCAAGAAGGATAACAAGTCATGCGTGATTTGCCAGTAGTTTTCTTTGGTACTACTCCTAGTGGAGAAATCATTAAATCAGGCAAAGGCCAAAATGTGCATGGACCTGCCCTGACCCCCCGCCAACTTTGATAACAAACGTTAAACCTTCTGGAAACCCCCATTCTAACCTCAGCTTCTCTTTTCTGCCCCCTGCCCCAAACTTGCTTGTTCCGCAAAGCACTGGAAGACTGCATGCTTACCTTCACATTTTGAACATCCATGCCCCCCAGGTAAATTTTCCAAGAAAAGGCCAGTATTGAACCTTAAAACCACTAGCTGTATGCAAGAGGGGTAGGTCTCTGTGGGTACCCCGTGTCTGGTAATTCCCAAGCTTCTTCTTTGAGACCTTCTTTCTTTGTATCTCTCTATGTAAATGCTTGTACCCATCAATGAACTCACCTTTCAAATCTTTTCTTTTGACGCATTACTCAAATGTGCCCCCAAATGGATGGACACCCCTGTCGTGTCCCTGAACCCCACAGATTCACGCAGGATACAGGTAGGAGACTTATTCTTCTTTATTTGTATTCAGCTCCCCTGCCCACACACGTGTCTCCTCTCTTCCTCTGCTCCCCGATACTGCCCCTCTTCCCCACACCCTGACCGGATGTGGTGTCCGGTTTCCCTTGTCCCCACTGTCCATCTGGGGTCCTAGTGCCCGTCTCCAGGTCACTACATCTCCCCCTTTTGTCACGAAGAAGTGAAAAGAAATTGAAAACACAGAGATGTGTCGATAGAGATGAGAACAGATAAGATAGAGATAAATGCGCTTCCCATCGTTACATTTCTTCTATTAGTCTTCTCGGCCGTCTGATTACTCTTTTTGGGCAAGCCTCCGTCTGTTGCTCTTCTGACGTCCCATCCCCATTGTGTGTTCCCTTTCTCTCATGCTCCGACCATTCTCTTTCTTTAGCCTCCTTATCTTCTTGATCTTCTTCATTCTTCTCCTTCAGTCCTTTGAAGTGTGAGCTGTTCCGTGTTATCCTTCGGTGTTCTGACTCCGCTGTGATCATTGGGCCTTTCACTTGAGTTACTGTTAGCGGGTCTGTCGAGAACATGCTGTCAGACTTCCTTTGTTGTCTTTGACGCACTACCACAGTGTCCCCTTCTTTCAGGTGCGACGAGACGGCGTGTCGCCTGGCGTCTGCGTATCTTTTCATTTTTCTTTAGCCTCCTTGTCTCTTGCCTCAATGCTGCTGTGTTCTGGTGTCATAGTTGCTTCTACTTGTGGCAGCCTTGTTCTGCTTGTCCTTCCTAATACTAGCTCTGCAGGGCATTTTCCGGTGGAGTTATGGGGCGTGTTTCTGTAGTCACGTAGCACCTGGCATAGGGCCTGGCCAATTGATATCTGCGCCAACTTCGCCCTTTGAACCGCCTTTTTGATGTTCCCCATGAACCTCTCCACCATTCCATTTGCTTGAGGCCACAACGGAGTTATCTTCCTGTGGTTTATTCCCAGGTAGGCCATGAACCTGCGGAAATCTTCTCCTGAGAATGGGGGCCCGTTGTCTGTTTTTAGTGTTTCTGGTGATCCCCAGGCCGCAAAAATGTCATCTAGTATCGGTAAGGTTGCTGTCGCTGACGTCGATGACACCTGTCGCACTATGGGGAATCGCGAGTATTCATCAATGACCACAAGCAGATAGCTGCCTGTGTCTAGTGGCCCGAAGAAGTCAGCCGCTAGTGTTGTCCACACCGCTCTTGGGATTTCTGACATTTGTAATGGTTCATGTTTTGGTGGTGGTCCTGTCATTTGACAGAGGTGGCATGTTGTGATTGTGTCTTCCACCCTGCGGTCTAGCCCAGGGAACCATACTTTCTCCCTTAGCAGTTTCTTTGTGGCTACTATTCCTCGGTGTGACTCATGAGCCAGATCGACCAGTTGTCGCCTCAGTGAGCGTGGTATCACTATTCTTGTTCCTCGCATCATTATTCCTGTTGCTGTTTCTGACAGTTCTTCGTTTATCTTCTTTAGGGCAAGCATTTCTTCTTTGCGTACTCCCTCTCCCCAGGTGCAATTATTGTTGATGTGTTTCCATCTCTGCTTTCTCATTGTCTCCATGGCCGTTTGTAACGTGGCATCATCCTTGGTCTCGTTTTCCAGCTCCTCTACTGTTATTGGTGCCGGTGTGTTTTGTTTTAGCACGAAGTTGAGGTACTCTTCTGCCATCGATTTCTTCTCTTGTGCCTGCGGCAACGGGTGTCTCGACATGTAGTCTGCCGGGTTGTGCTCTTTTCCGGGCTTGTGCACAATCGTGAAATCGTAGTTCATCAACCTTAGGCTGCCATAGATTGTTACCAGCCCCTGGTGGTCAGTTATGATGGTGAATTGCTTCCCGTAGATGAACATGTGATAATGTTCACACGCCCATACCACCGCTAGGCTTTCCTTTTCCGGTTGCGAGTATGCCCTCTCAATCTCTGTCAAGCTTTTGCTTGCGTACGCGACAATTTTCCTTGGTGAATCTCTCCCTGGCAGATGCTGCGCTAGTATCGCTCCTAATCCAACTGGGCTGGCGTCCACCGTCAGCTCAGTGCAGAGCATGGGATCAAAATAAGCAAGATGTTCCACAGTCATCACCGCATGTCTGATTTCCTCGAATGCCTTGTTGCACTCCGGTGACCAAATGAACTTCTGTCCTTGTTTGGTCAGTTCTCTTAGTGGTGTGCTCACTGTGGCGAAATCCTGTGTGTATCTAGCGCAGTAGCTGGCAAGTCCTAGAAATGATCTTACTTCTGCGACGTCCGTCGGAGGATTCGCGTTTTTCAGTGTCTCTACTTTGCTGGGATCTGGCCTCATTCCTTGCTTGGAGAAGATGTGTCCGAAAAACACCAATTCCTTTCTTCCCAGCTCGCATTTGTCTCCATTCAACGTTAGTCCCGCTTGTTCCAGTTGTGTGCACACTTGGCGCAACGCAGTGTCATGTTCTTTGTCTGTTTTTCCAAACACTAAGATGTCATCACTATAATTTAGACTGTTCTGTACTGGCCTTATCACCTGCCTTATTGTCTCTTGGAATATTTCCGCGGCCGATGAGATTCCGAAGCTCAGTCGCTTGTACCTAAACAGGCCCAAGTGCGTGGAGAATGTTGTGATGTACCTGGACTGGTGGTCTAGTTCTAGTTGGTGGTACCCTTTGCACAGGTCCAGCTTCGAAAATTGGCAGGCTCCAGTGAGACAGCTGATCATGTCGTTTAAGTGTGGTCCTGGGTGACGTTCTCTCGCGATTGCTGTGTTTGGGATCCTCATGTCTACGCAGATGCGGATCTTTGAAGTGTTCTTCTTTGGGACTGCCACGATCGGAGACACCCAGGGCGTTGGCCCTTCAGCAGGCTCAATTATGTCTTGCGCCAGGAGGCTGTTGATTTCCTCTTCAACTTGTGGTTGTAGGTGGATGGGTACTCGTCTGTGATGTTGGGCCACCAGCGTAATTGCTTCATTTATATGTAGCGTTATCTGCTTTCCTTTCAATTTCCCGAGACCTTTTAGTATGGCTGGGTATTCTTGTAGAATGTTCTCCTTTTCTGACATGTGATATGTCATAGCTAGCAACCCCATCACTTGCGCTGTTACATTGCTTAGCAGGCATGGTGCTGGGATGTCACCTTTTAGCACGTGTATTTCTTCTTGGTAGGACCTGCCCTTGTATGTTAAAGTCTCTGTAAATTTCCCTAGGTTTTCTAATGGTCTTTTGGAGCCCCACGTGAACACTTCTACGGTTGACGGTGACAGCGATGGTTTCACTTTCATTTTCGTGTATTCTGACATGCACATGATGTTGCATGTTGCTCCACTGTCTAGCACGAACTTAGCTTGGTGGCTCCCAACACCGATGTCCACGGTGGCGGTTTTCTTTATTTGCTGCTTCTCCACTAGCTGAATGTACTCCGACCTCGTGTTTTCTTTGGGCTCTTCTGACATTAGATATAGTCTCGCCTCACTCACTGGTGCTGCCGTCTCTTCGGACTCGTCAGAGGAGCTACGATTAGCCGTTTCCATGTGTCGTGCGTACCTGTTGCTGGTCATCCGTGGTCTTATTGCTCTGCCTCTCTCACTTCTGCCTTGTCTGCTCGTGCACATGCTTGCAAAGTGATTGTCCCTGTTGCACTTTCTGCACTTCTGGCCCATTGCTGGGCAGGCACCGACATGCGGGAATTCAAGGCCACATCGATAGCATGTTTGTTCGCCCTTCTTTTGTTGGACTGGCACCTGGTATTCTTTTTTCTTGAAAGTCCCAGCGACGCGATGCGCCAGCGCCACTCTCTTTTCTTTTCCCATCTCCATTTGCTTGGCATGTGCTGCGGCCCCTGCTTCCGTGCGAGCCATCGTCAATATCTTCTCCAGCGTTGTTGGTTCCTTCAGAACGCGTGCTCGGAACTCCACTGATCGACAACCTTCAATAATGCGCAGTCTTATCGCTTGACGTTGTCAAACTGGTCAAACGCACAGTATGTGACTAGTTTTCTCAGTCTCGTTGCAAAATCGTCCAAGCTTTCTTCATCTTGCTGGCATGCAGTGTTGAATGTATACCTCTCGAAATCAATGTTTCGTTGAGGGTCGAACTTCTCGGTGAGACACTTTATTACTCCTTTGTAGTCCGTTGTTTTATCACTGGGGAATGTGATGAGCAGATCTTCTACTTCATCTCCTGCGAGATTTAGAAACAGGTCTAGTTGTTTGGTTTCCGCGACGTCCGTGGCGCGCATGTAGCGCTCAAATTGCCTGATCCATCTTTCCCATCTGATGCCTGCTTGCGGTTCCGATAAGCTAAATGGTAAAGGTCTGCGGAATATTGCTTGTGCGCTCGGTTTCTCCGTGTCGCTCATTTTCTTGCTTTTGTATATTCCTCACTTCTTCCCTTTATTTGGTCCTTTGTGGTCGCTGTATTTCTTGTATTTTCAATTTTTTTTTTTTTTTTTTAATGTATTTCCATGGCTGCCTGACTTCAAAATGGCCGCTGAGCTTTCCTGTGCTCCGATTGGCTTAACTTGCCTGACTTCAAAATGGCCGCCGCAGTCTCGCGAGGTTTCAGCCTCTCGGGCCTTTGCCTTACCTTATAAGATGGCCGCCGCTTGTTTCTTGCTCCTGATTGGTCCGGCCTGCCTGTCCTTAAGATGGCCGCCAACTCTCGCGATAGTTCGCTTGAGCTTCGCGCGTCGGTCGCGTTAACTCGCTTTTCAGTTGCTTTCCTTACTGCTCTTGTCCTGCGGTCGGGGTGGGCTCCCGCAACGGTATTTCTCTCGGCCACGCGGACCAGGGTGGGCTCCTGGCTCCGGTATTGCTCTGGGCCACTCGGACCAGGGTGGGCTCCTGGCTCCGGTTCTTCTTCTTCTCGGCTCCCGACGCCACGGCGATTTTCCGTCAGCGGACCAGGGTGGGCTCCTGACTACGTCGCGTTTGTTCTCCGGCTGCTCTCGACGACGCCACGTGGATTTCTCTTTGGTCAGCAGACCAGGGTGGGCTCGTCGTCGACCTTGATGCACAACGCCGGTTCTTCCTTGGGATAACGATGATCCCACCTTCGTTCGCCAGTTGTCGTGTCCCTGAACCCCACAGATTCACGCAGGACACAGGTAGGAGACTTATTCTTCTTTTTTTGTATTCAGCTCCCCTGCCCACACACGTGTCTCCTCTCTTCCTCTGCTCCCCGATACTGCCCCTCTTCCCCACACCCTGACCGGATGTGGTGTCCGGTTTCCCTTGTCCCCACTGTCCATCTGGGGTCCTAGTGCCCGTCTCCAGGTCACTACAACCCCCATATAAGGTAATCTTTCCAAACCTTTTTTTTTTTCCTCCCCCCTTCCCCGTATTGGACTTGTCCATGGTAGCATCCCCAGTATTCACATTCTCTCCTTTTCCCCACCTCATTAACCGTTTACCTGATAATGGTGCTTTTTCAACTATTTCATCAATACCAACAACTTTATCCACTGCCTTGAGCCCCACTTCTTGGCCACCTTCTTGTCCATTTCTTTCTTATTGGCCCCTCTTCAAATGTACCACCATTGCGTCTCATCTGTTCTTACTCTGGAAACGATTTCGAGAATGTCCGCCTACACTCGCCCTTCCCCTACATTCTCTCAACTCCACCTCTTCTTGCTAATCTCCTGTTTGAAACTACGCCATCTGGAATACAGGATTCTTGGAACAAAGTTTAGATTCCTACCCCTTTTTTGTCCCCCTCCCAATTTCTTGGCCTATTTATATTATTGTCAATTTGGTATTTCCCCTTCTTCCAAATCAACATCTTCATCCCCATAATCTAATTCACACTCACTTCCCTGTCTGCATGCACATTACTGACTCCCAGACATCCCCTATCACTTAAACCACCATCAAAAAACTTCCAAACCACTTGTTTATGCATTTTTAGATGTCGCCGATGAGGTTTTCTTTGCCACGACGTCGGGATGGTTGCACTAAAATGTTCCCTCTCTTCGGTCGCACTTCCGAGGTTGCACAAAACCCAGCCAGTTCACATTCGCTGCATCTGTTGGTGTCCTGCAGCATTCTCCCTCCGTTGCCCGACAGGTCGCCAGAGCCTGCTGGGACTGTGGTCCTGGACTCTGGCTAACATGACACTATAAGACTCACCTCCGTTTTGCTACTTACCCCAACTATCTGCCTGTAAGGGTAATTACTTTAGACTCCTCTTGACCTGATAAAAAATTACAATGCCTGCTCCTTTTCAAAAACGCCTGAAAATGCACTTTCTGCTTCATTGCTGCCATCTCAACTGCCTTACTGTGTTTTCCCCCCAAGCCCCCTAAAAAACTGGCTGACTAAAAACTGTGCTGCATCTCGTGTAACATTTTTCCCCACCCGAAGCTGAGCATATAAAATAAGGAAGTGCTCTTTCTGCGTGAGAGCCCCCCTCAGCTGTCACCATATTTTGAATGAATGCACAAAAATCGGAGGCCTTTGCGCAGAAGCGCTGGAACCGGAGCGTGTATCCCAGCATTCTGCTGCCCCCTGCTGGCCTGCACACTTTATCGCCCGATTAACGTGCAGGGCCGAAAAGCACACTGCAGCGCACTCACAGAGAGATCCTGATACACAGCAGGGGCCCGCACTTCACTCACCAAGCGCTTACCTTCCAGCGCGCCTCTTACAGCATTCCCGAGCTTCTCGACAGGTATAACCAGGGCACAAGTCCTAAAAAAAGAAGTGGGGGGACTCTCCAAGTTAGGTGGTGTCACAGGAAGTGACATCACGGCAGGAAGTGACATCACATGAGCAGCAGACGCCCAACATCCTATTATTCTAGGCAAAACTCACTGATAAGCCTCAGGCATCGATGGATGTACACATCTAACCTCCCCCGGTCTAACAAAATGAGTGTGTGTCTGTAAGGCAACTGGTGCTCATGTAAAGCGCTCTGATACCAACAGGTCTAGTGCGCGCTGTATAAAGCTTCAAATAGCACAAAAAATACCTATTTATATTATGATGGAACTGTCAGATCCAGACTGCTGTAAACAAGACATTACACCCTTACAGGCTCTTTGTGACAGTTTGGCGGATTTCTCTAATAATAAGGTTCATGCAATCAACACTGATACACTAGCCTGCTCCGATTGCGTGTGGCCCACCACAGAATGATCACCTTTCTCAATGAGGGATTTTAGCTGCTGCTCGAACAATTTAGACTCCTTCGGGATGATGACTATGGACTGTCTTGGGTCAACAGCCATGTCCATCGCCTCGGGGTCTCCTTTAGATCCGCCACCACTCTGATTAAACGTATATGCCCTCCTCTGTCAGCAACCACCACAGGTCGGTCACTTATGCCACGTTTTTCTTGTCGATGGTGACAGCCACCACTCGGCGAATGTGCATCTTTCACCGCTCACGTGTTCTAAAGCCCAAGCAGTAAAGTAAGGGTGACGTGACCGGTCCACACTGGGACCATAAGAAGAGGGAGAGAGCCAATGACAGGGAGCTTCTGTGCAATGGACAAACAGACAAACACAGCAAAAGATTGCAGCTCCCTACTGCAATGCAAACAAGTGAGACAGAGTCTCCGCACAGCGCACTGATTAGCGGCGTGATCCTCGCTCTAATTGCAGCTCCATATTGAGTACGCATCATGGGCACGTCGGGGGTACGGTGTGTGACACCCCGGTGACGAGTGACCAATCAGTGGCTGCACACTGCAGCACTAACTCTGCGACGCTCGCCCGGGCCGTGGGGGCACGGAAATGTTCACCGGCGCCATAGAATAGTTTACTCCCCCCCCAGGTGCGGGCGGCTCGGCTGCAGGTGCGAGCTGCACAGCCTCAGTGCTGGGGAAGCACCTCGGAGCCAGCCTGGGCCGAGCACGGTGCCCATAATTGCCGCGGCCGGCACCGCCCCGCGAACGGGCAGTGAGCAGCCAGGGCTCTGCCGGCCAGTGTCCCGGACAGGACTTGTCCTCCGCTTCTTACATCACTCCCACGATCTGGCAGGCAGCAGGACGTGAAGTCACGCCTGCCCCCCCCCCAACTTACGCAAGTAGGTGCAGGGGCGTGGTGACCAGCAGTCCGAGAAATTTCCGGATTCAGCCGCAATCACCCGGAAATGCGTCGTTGGTGCGCGCTCGTCTTATCACGCTTTTGATGAGCAGGGCAGGGTGGACGGAGTTTTGATAAGCAGGGTGGACGGCATCCACCCTGTAAAATAAGTGGGGGGACGCCGTCAACCCGCGTGGTACTCCGACTCATGCCCTGGGTAAAACCTAAATATCCGTTACTTCTCGTGGCCTAACAGGGCTTTCTCCACTACATTCCCCTGCTTAGGAACAGCCTGCAATCTAATCCCATGCTTTGCGGCAGCCGCCGTAACACCACTCGCCAAGGAGCGTTTGGGCCAGACATTGAAATCCATATCATGTCGTGCATTACAACGGTCCTTCCTACCCGCCTCACAAAGTACCCTAAAAGCCTGCCTCTCTAACTTAAGCTGCTTCATCTACCATTACCCCCAATTATGAAAAACCTAAACCAACTAAGCCCTAAATTAATTGTCATGGAAAAAGAAGACCCTACCGCCTGCCAGGACCAACAGCGTCGGAAACGACGCACGAACTGAAAAAAAACCTAACGGATAAACAAACCCCACCCGCTGCGCAAAAAGAACCTATTTGTGTAACCCTGAGCCCCCATTGTGCTCTGGCAGGCAAACAGAAGGTGCGCCAGTGAGCAAGGCCACGTTGTGACGACGGATACAAGCCATCATTCGAGGGTAGCCCCTTACAAGCGGCACGCAGCGCATCATGTGGGCAATGCGCAGAGGCGTGTGTAGTGTTGCGCCCATGACGTAATGGGTTAGACTACAGGGACCGAGAATGTGGGTCCTGGACGCAGGGGTGTTTGTGCGTTACCCCTCGGCGCAATACACATGTTAGTAGTGCCCAGGTCACGTGACGGCGGATCAATAAAGAGGCTTCCGCGGACGTGACGCACTAGGCGCGCGAACGCTGGAGCGTGTACACCACACAAGATGACTCCGCGTCGTTATTTAAAGTGAGGCCTAGACACGCCATACCGCACAGCCGTGGGAGTGCTTGCCGCGCACCCCACGACATTACAATTGGCGACAAGGGCGGTCAAGCCCTTTCCCCCAGCTCCGTGGCTGCAGCGATTGCGTGTTTCACGCCGTGCGGTGCTCGTGCCGCGGAGTGCGCATTGACACCTCTGGCACTGCGTAGAGCCGTGTCGGCAGTGCGGCCCCGCCCTGTGGTGCAGCGGAAAGGAACTGACAGTGGCTACAACGCCTAGCGAGACAAGTATTCCCAAGGTGAGAGTGCAGAGGGGGCTCCTGATTCCTACAACGCCCTGCAAAGTAACCCCACATCACAACGGAAAGAGGGGGTTGGAGAGCACATGTGATAAGTGGGCCCCTTACGTTTACTGCACACGCCCCGAGGTCTGTCAGCACCAGCATAAGTCCGGCCACAAGAACACCTGCACCAGAGGGTGCCCCCACAACTGGGTCAGTGCACTAGCGTCATATCCTGCGCCAGGCCCTGCGAGCAGCAGGCTGAACAGTTGAGGCAGCCAAAGCAGTCTACCAGACTACACCATGGCGTCCATTCCGCCCATAGAGCCATTTGTGGTGGACGGGCCCCCCTCGACACAGGCGCCCAGGTGGAGAGAATGGGTAGAGCGCCTACTACTCTTCTTTGAGGCCACGAAAGTTCACAAGGACCAGAAGAGGGCCATGCTTCTCCATTTGGGAGGCAAAGACATATATCGGATTGTAAAGTCTGTCACAGAGGCGATGCCCAAAACACACCACACCTTAATCAATGACCTTACAGGGTATTTCGAGCCTATGGCGAACCAGGACTATGAGCGTTTTATTTTTCGCCAGGCACGGCAACTACCCGAAGAATCCATTGATACCTTCCATGCCAGACTGAGAAATCTCGCAAGCACATGTGGGTTCCGTGATGAGACGGAAGAGATACGAGGGCAAATTATTCAGGGCTGCGCCTCGGCGAAGCTCAGAGAAAGGATCCTCGAAGAATCGGGGAAGTCTTTGGCAGACATCCTGACATTGGGGTGCACAAAAGAATTGTCAAAGGCCAGAGCGGCCCACATGGAGGCAGCATTGCAAACCACAGTCAAAGTGGAACCCGTCAACGCAGTGGTGACTCGGCCATCGGCCAGGTACAACAAGAAAGTAACAGCGAACACCCGGAGCTGTGGTTACTGTGGCGGAGGGCCCCATGGCGCGGCAGACTGCCCAGCAAAGGGCAAAAGATGCACAGGATGTGCGAAAATAAATCATTTTGAGAAGGTCTGTCGCTCGAAGAAGTACAGGAAACAAAAACAAGCAGTCAACCTAATTCCTGAAGGGCGTGGGGAGACGAGTGACAAGGATGATGACGAGGGAGATGAACAGATGGTACACACAGTGTACATGATCGGGAGTGCAACTCGAAGGTCTCGTCGCCTCCCACAATGCACCGTCACAGTAGGTCAGAAAGACATCACTGCGGTGGTGGACACTGGTGCCACCATAAACATAATGTCACAGAGGTCTACACCACGCTGAAGCCGGCTCCCCCACTAGACCCCACAGCTATCACTGTGTTTGCATATGGACAAGACAAGCCTCTGAAGATGAGAGGAAAATTCAGGACAACGGTCACCCATGGGACTTGCTCTGTCACGACCCAGGTATACGTGGCAGAGGATGGACAAGGCATGCTACTCAGATGTAGAGCGGCGGAGGATCTAGGAGTGGTGACATTTGCTTTTGGAATACATCAAGAATCAGTTCAACACATCCTAGCTGAATTCCCCACCGTGTTCGATGGGATTGGCAAGCTCAAAGGAAAGGAAGTCCACCTCCACATAGACCCCACGGTACATCCGGTAGCTCTGCGCCATCGGCGGGTGGCATTCCACATGCGCCCGTTAGTAGAAAAGGAGCTAGCCAAGCTAGAAGAAGCAGGCATAATCGAGAAGGTGACGGGACCCACTCCGTGGGTATCCCCCATCGTCGTTACCCAGAAGCCTAAACAACCTGGCGCTGTCAGAATATGTGTGGACATGAGGTTACCCAACGCCGCTATCAAACGGGAAAGACACATCACCCCCACTATTGACGACCTGATTGAGGAGATGGCTGGAGCGTGTTGGTTTTCGAAGCTCGATCTTCGGTCAGGGTACCATCAGCTTGTGCTAGACCAAGCGTCCAGATACATAACAACTTTCTCCACTCATGTCGGCCTCAGAAGGTACACCCGTCTGAGTTTTGGAATCTCTAGCGCGGCGGAGGTTTTTCAAAATGTCATCCATGAATTGCTGATGGACATTCCGGGGGTAATCAATGTCAGTGATGACATCATGATACATGCCAAGACCATCGCTGAACACAACACCAGGTTGACCCAAGTACTTCAGAGAATCCGAGACTCTGGACTCACATTACATAGGGAGAAATGTGAGTTTCTCAAGACGCAGCTTCAATTCTTCGGCTATGTGTTCTCGGAAGCAGGGGTGAATCCAGACCCCGACAAGGTACGGGACATCAAGAATGCGCCGGTGCCCACCAATGTGACCGAAGTCCGAAGTTTCCTCGGAATGGTCAACTATTGTGGCCGTTTCATCCGGGACCTCACCACCCTCACACAGCCACTGAGGGAGCTCACTAAAGACTCTGTCCCATGGGCCTGGAACCCAGAACACGAAAAGGCGTTCCAAAACATCAAAGATGCCCTGTCGGATACGACCACTCTATCTTTCTTCAATCCTAGGAAGCTGACCATGGTCACTGTAGATGCAGGTCTGAAAGGACTGGGAGCTGTCTTGATGCAACGAAATCATGCGGCGGAGGATTGGGCTCCGGTGGCCTTGGCCAGCCGCTCATTGACTGACACGGAGCAGCGATACTCCCAAATAGAAAAGGAGGCTATCGCCATCCACTGGGGGTGCCGCCATTTTCATCTGTACGTGTATGGGCACCCATTTGTTGTGACGACGGATCACAAGCCGCTTCTGTCTCTCTTCTCAGGCACTTCGTCCAAACCACCCCTACGAATAGAGAAGTGGATGTTGCAATTACAAGATTACAACTGTCGGGTGGAGTATCAACCCGGAGCCCGGAACCCGGCGGATTATCTCTCTCGCCATCCAAGGGCAGCCACAGTACAAGAAGAAGAGGATGCGGCGGACACGGAAGAATACGTTCGGTGCATCACCGCCAGGTCGTGCCCCTTACCGCTCTCCATGGCAGTGTTGGGAGAGGAAACGAACAAAGACGAGTGCCTGCAGAGAGCCAAACGAATCCTGAAACAGGGCAGATGGCAGAGCGCGAGAGAGGAATGGAAAATACTCACCCCTGAGGCAAGACGCATCATGGAGTGCCTGTACCATGTCCGAGATGAACTGAACGAAGACTCCACAGGGTGCCTGCTCAGAGGACATTGCCTGGTAATCCCTTCAGCTCTGATGGCAAGGGTAATCCAACTGGCTCATGTTGGACATCAGGGGATGGTCAAGACAAAAACCCGGCTGCGAACAAAAGTATGGTTTCCCCTAATGGACGAACAAGTGGAGGCAGTAGTTCGGTCGTGTCAGTGGTGCCAGGCAACAGGAGAGGCCCCTCCTCCAGCACCGATAATAACCGAGCCCCGACCCAGGCGCCCCTGGACCCATGTAAGTCTGGACTTTGGGAGTCTCCCGGATGGGAGGCACACATTCGTGATCATAGACGATCATTCAAAATACCCCGAAGTGGAAGTACTTACCTCGTTGAGCACGAGTGAAGTTATCCCAAAGATAGAAAAAGTGATGGCGACTCATGGTATCTTTCAGGAACTGAAGACGGACAATGGTCCCCCATTTCAGGGTCAGGAAATGGCAGCGTACCTGTCGTCCTTGGGCATCACCCACCGAAGAATCACCCCTCGCTGGCCGCAGGCCAATGGTGAGGTGGAGAGATTTATGCGGACTTTAAACAAGGTGATTCGCATAGCTCATGAACGCCACCAGTCTGTGGAGCTCGCCATTTTTTCATTTCTGCGGAGCTATAGACAAACTCCACACTCCACCACTGGAGTAGCACCAGGACACCTATCCATGGGCCGGGTCATAGCTGACTCAATTCCACATCATCCCAGGTGGCGCCCGGAAGGTCCGAATGATGACCAAATCGATGCTCACAGACAGAGCACCAACGATGAAGCCAGCAGGCGCCGGAGGGCCCAGCCTATGCAATTGAAGGTAGGCGACATGGTCTTGCTACGAAATCGTGTCGCCAACAGCAAGTTTCGACTACCTTATGAGAAGGACCCCTGGGTAGTCATCCAGTTGAAAGGCACTTGGGTCACTGCCAGGAGGGGTGGTGAAGTTGTGACTCGGAACACCTCCTGCTTCAAGACATTTCACTCCTCCACCACTGCATCTCCGGAACTGAGTCCGTCAGCGTCAGGGAGTGGTGAGAGACTGGATGCCGATGTCAGGGAGAGAGGAGTACCGGCCAATTCCAAGAATCATGCAGAGCGGAACAGACCCGAACTGGACAGTGTCTCCCCTGGATGGGATGGCCCGGACATGACAGGGAGTACTCCCGAACCAGGAAACGGTTCTCCAGCAGCAGCATCCTGCGTGGAGTCGAGGGGGAGAGGAAACTCTCAATATCGTCTGAGACAGAATCCTGAACCATCACGAAAGTTGAGAGACTATTTCACGTAAGAATGTTCTGATTTGATCTTAATGCAGACTGCACTTTGTTGAATAGTGAAGTAACCGTTATGAGTGTTTTGTTTGTTTTGTGGAGGAATGTAGTGTCGCGCCCATGACGTAATGGGTGCGACTACAGGGACCGAAAATGTGGGTCATGGACGCTGGGGTGTTTGTACGTTACCCCTCGGCGCAATACACATGTTAGTAGTGCCCAGGTCACGTGACGGCGGATCAATAAAGAGGCTTCCGCGGAGGTGACGCACTAGGCGCGCGAACGCGGGAGCGTGTACACCACACAAGAGGCTCCGCGTCGTTATTTAAAGTGAGGCCTAGACACGCCATACCGCACGGCCATGGGAGTGCTTGCAGCGCACCCCATGACATTATAGCGTGTGAGTCAGATCACCGCATTATGGCATTCCCATTATTTTTTCAACGCTTCCTAAAAATATGCGGGGAATGTATAACTTTCCCCAAAATATTCCAGGACTATTAGAATAGTAAATAAACCTCCTGGAATATTTGGGGGAAAGTTTCTCTTTCCTCAAATATTTTAGGATTGGAGTTAGAAAAGTAAAATATGACCGTTCTGTGTCCGTCACACCCACTGCTGCCCTGAGGGCACAGTTCAGGGCAAGAAACATGAACAAGAGGCAGCTGTGCGTGTCTTGGTTGGGAAAGATGGCTTGTGACACTGAAGGCCCACAAGTTCGTGTGTGGAGGCTCACACTGCTGAGGGCATGAAAAGGATAGAAAACTTGAATGCATAGGAAAGTCAGTATGGCAGAGTGGGTACGTGAAAATTAATTATTTTCAGCCCTGAAGTGTGCAAGGGACGTGGCACACATCCTACGTATCTACATTATGTGAAATGGTTTGATGAGAGAGGGCAATCAGGAGCATGCCCCTCATCATAAGCAGTGCACACAAATGCAAGTAGCAATTCCGCTCCCCCACTCAGTCAGCTGACTGTCTGTGACCGTGGCACCTAGGTGGAATGTAGGGATAGGGCTCTTTAATATTCACTTCAAAGTGACAAGAGAAACAGAAGTTATGGTGAAATACCCCCATCCTTATTCGCGACACTGCGAAGGAAATATTCAAACTGCTTCAGAATCTGGTGGGGAAGGAGATTACGATGGTGCTGTGGCAGCATTTGAGGCACAAGTCAACCCTCAGTTTAACCCGGACTATGAGAGGTTTGTTCTTAGACAGGCCCAACAGATCTCCATCTGCATCAACAGTTTTTATGCATGCCTCAGGGAACTGGTGAGCACCTGCAGAAATGATGATCCTTTGAAGTAAGTAATGGCGCTGGTTATCCAGGGGTGTCAGCCGACTGCCACCCGGCAGCCACCCGGCAGCTCATCTTAAGAGAAGCATTTATGAACCTTGACTCAATCATCACATTACGTCAATTGCATAGGCTTTCTAATGCAAGAATTGAGGAAAAGGAATCCGCAATTGCCATAAACACCATCAGAGAGGAGCTGGTGTAATAAGACGCATACAAGAAGAGACAGTTGACATTGTCAAAGGGCAATCAGCTCATCGCCATGCTACAAGTCGGAAAAAAAGAAAAGTAAAGAAAATTGGGCAACCAAAGTGATTGAATGATGTGCGGATAAGGCAAAATCTCAACTGATGACAGCATGTCTTTGGAAAAAGAAGAAATGTTTAAATGCGGCAAACCAAATCACTTTACCTCCATTTGCTGAGAAGAGTAGCCTGGAAGAACACTCTTGAGGTGATCAGCACAGTCCAGGTCACTAACAGCAATATCTCATGAGGAGGGTAAGTGGATGAGAAGCATTCTATCATCCAGTGAAGGCAATCAAGTGGATGATGAGTAAGAATTATTCCATATATCATTTGTCATCAAGATGATCAGTGAATGGAAGGCACAACTGTATTATGACATGGAAATAGCTGGACTCATGATCACCGCTCTCAAAGACACCAGGGTATAGGTAAGTGTGATGGACAAGAACCAATATTTGCAGCTAACCCATGTTTGAATACCACACCTAGCAAAGAAAGAATAACTGCTTATGAGGGACTAACACCTCTGTCCCTGGTGGAATGTTCGAGTCAGCCCTCCACTTTAACAAAATGTCTATCAGTGCCAAATTCTATGTAATAGAACGTGGAACAGGGACACTTTTTTGGTGTGCAGCGGCAGAAGATCTACGGGTCACCTTCTTTCACAGGAAAATTAACTTTTGTTAGGTGGAAAGAGTGCTCTTAGAGAGTGCACATCTGTTTACTGGACTTGTTTGTCTAAACAAGGCATCTAACCTTAAACATTGACACCACTGGCCATTCAACATCAGAGGATACTGTTCCATCTTCACCTTCAGGTTGTGAAAGAAGTGAGATAATTGTAATAGGAGGTTGTAATAGAGAAAGTTACTGGTCCAATACCATGGGTGTCCTAAATAGTGGTCATATCTAAGTCATAAAAATCAGAAGCAGTACACATTTGTATAAATATGCACCTACCCAACCAGACAATTAAATGAGAGTGTCACCTAACACCAAAAGAAAGCAATGTTGGAGGATGCAGTCATGCTGTGCTTTGATCCTAAGAGGTAGCCCAATCAACTTGGGGGCAGTGCTACTGCAAGAACATTCTTAGGACACCATGGCTTCCATCATCTTCTCAAGCAGCACTCTTTCATACACAGAAAAGAAGTACTCCAAAATGATAGGGCGGCGCTAGCAATAAAGTGGGCATAGGTCCACTTCCATTTGGATCTATATGGACGCAATTTCAATGTAGGTACTGACCACAAACAGCTTATTCCATTATTCTATGGATCAGTGCCTCACCTTCCATGCATTCAGAAATGGGCCTTTGAACTACAAAAATGATGGTTCAGTATTGCCTTTAGGCCAGGCATTAATATTCCTGCGAACTACAAGTGGTAGCTCAGGATTTTGAGAAGGAGCTGCTATCATGAAATACAGAAGAACGTCCAGTTTGTGACTCAGGCAACATTCCCCTAAGACACAACAACTACCAAAATGGTAACCGCCACCGAGAATGATACCTTTCTTCAGTTGGCCTGTCCCACCTTTGGGATTAACTACTGGAATACATTTCTAGAAGGACACCGAAACAAGGATGCCAAAACTCAGGAGACGCTCATTGCATTGTGGTCTGTACCACGTGAGGTGAGCAGCACAGGAGGAGGGTTGACCCTGAAGTAATTGTTCCTGGTAGCCTAAGCAGAAAGTTTGTCCAGCTTGCACAGCAAATACATCCAGACATCAAAGCCAGGCTGAGGGACAAGATATGGTACCTGGACATGGATGAAGAACCAGTGGAACTAATCAATAATTGTGAACTATGTAAGGCAACCGAGGAAGGTCCTTGCCTGGCTCACAGCCAATGAAAGAGTATGAGAGACCCCATTCACCAATGTCAGTGGACGTTTGTCCACTTCCTGACCACAACTATTGATGTTCATGGATGCCTGCACGAACTACCCAGTGGTGTAGATAGATGACTCTATATAATGTAAGAATATAATGTCTAATTTAAAGAAAATCCTAGTGGTGTACAGCTTCTCAGCATCACCAAGACAGACAATGGGTTCCCTGTTCAAAGCAGATTGTTGACATAGCTTTAAATACAGGGGGTTGACCACCAGAAAATAACGCTCACAGGTCAACAAGGTGTAAGAGCGATTTTTGTGGACTCTCAAGAAAACGTTGAGAAACAGCGTAGAGTGACAGGAAGATAGTGAATGTTCCGTCTACAAATTCCTAACAATGTACAGAAACACATCTCACTGCACCACCAAGTGATCCTTGAGAGATACAATACCAGCTGCATCTGATTACACACCATGAGAGCCTGATGCTGGAGCTACTTACAACGCTGTAAAAAAACCAAAGCGAATCCGGGTCAAGGGAGAAGGGTGAAACCAATCTCAATAGAGTTAGGAGACAAAGGGAGTGTGGCCAACGGACAGTAACAGATGCGAAATAAACCGTTGTCACAGCGACTCAAAATCATGAGCTCATCACAAGAACCATGTCAATGATCAAACAAGTGTCTGATAAAGTCAGCTTAGGTGACACTGCTCAGAAGAAGAGGAGGCAAGACCAATCACAAAAGGGATGTTTAGGCTGAAGTGAACAGCTTGCAAGATTCACAGCTCATGTCACCATCAGTTTTGCCCAAAGAATATAGGAAGAGGAACACTGTCATTGAGGGCGTAAAAAACCACCAGTAAGGTAACTTCCAACACCGAAGTGGTTCATAGTAACACCTGAGGCCCAGCCATTTACATCCTCGTGTCTGAGAGATTATGAATGGTGAAGAAGGCTGTTATCGCTACCAATTACATTCAGCATGTTTGTTGTATTTTAAAATCTAAGGGGCCGAATACGATGCGGTCGGAAAAAACTCAGACTGTCGGTCAGAGCCTTTCCGACCGCATCGTAATATGTTGGTCGGATTCCTTTCCGACCGCCTCATTATGATGGAGGCAGTCGGACAGTAATCCTAACGGTCATTCCGACTGGCTTCTGAAGGGCTTGAAGAGCCCGTCTGCCGGTCAGAATGCGGCCAGTAATCCCAAGGGTGGCTCTCTCTTCTTTCTGACACAGAAAGGCTGTCGGAACTCGACTTCGGGGGACCCCAGCAGGGCCCTCTTGGGTGCACGGCCTCCGGTTGGAGGCCGAGGGGCCACCTATGGTGCCCCCCTGTTGATCCACGCGGTGCAGGGATGAACTGCACCTCCAATTTTGCAATGGGAGCATGCATTCTGGCTGGAATACATGCTCCCATTGTAAAGTATAGGAATGCGACCAAACAGTGTTCGGTCGCATCCTAATTAGTCGGTCGGGACCGCCAACCGGGTGTCGGTCGGTCCCATGACCAAGACGATGTCGGGCAGAGGAAACTCCGCCCAACATCGTAATAGGCCCCCATGTTTGTGTTGTAATTGGTAGGCCAGTGACATAGAAAGATTGCCACAGACAAAAAGCAAACCAACAAAGCAGGCCTCCAGCTCGGATGACAACCCCAATGCAGTGTTACATTTCTAAGAAAGAAAATAGTATAGGCGTCCAAAGATTTTCTTTAGAGTCGCCCCCGATTGCTGGGGTTGCTAAATGAGGCTGCCTAGTATTGATTCAACCTATGCATCTTTATTCCTCCACCCTACAATTCCTGTCGCTTGGTTTCACACTTGCAAATTCTTTATTACCCCTGCTTTCTCTCTTTGTGAACGTTTTCATCTCTTTCTCCTTTTTCTCACTTTTTATGCCTCACCCGCAAACATGAGTGCCTGTGCTCACCGCCTGCAGCCACCAGCACAAATTAAGCAATGCTCCAATGACTAAGCTGCTACTGCTCCGCAGTGTTACTTTGTTTATAGAGGCAGTACTCCCTCGACACTGAGATACTCACTGTACTGGTAGCACTTGAGACTGACTAGAGCCACAAATACTGTCCTGCTTGTGCTCACACTTTGGGCAGTCTACAGGCTAACTTGGTTGTTTAGTGCTATGTGATTAAGTTCTTAGGTTTCCCTTTTCGTTCTAGTACTTGCAGTGCTGTTTGTCATAGGACTATAAGTACCAGGAGTCAGCGAAAATGGTTTGCTCTTTGTATATCTTATCAAACAACTTGCTTATAGGCTTCTAGGAGGGCATATCAAATTTGTTTCTGCCCGGGCCGGTTCTGCGCCAAATAAAAAACAACAGAGCAGGAGGAGTCTATGAGGGTTTCTACCTCCTCTATATAGGCAGAATATTAGCAGCACAAAAATATGAATATTAATCCTCAATGGGGCCTGGAGAATTGAGGATGGAACAGCAACAGCTAAGAACATCACAAAGTGAGGTAGAGTGGTGAGAGAAAAAGGACTATTGTAACAATATATCTTGGGACAGAAAAGTCCTCTGCATGGTAAAGACGTGTACCCCTGCCCTGAGTGCCCAACAGTATCGTTGTCTGGATCCCTAATGCTGATTTCCTGTCATAGGCGAACACGGATCATGCATGTGTGCCATGGCATAGGCCTGTCTCGTGGATTGCGGTCTTGTTGGACCTAGAGGGGCGCCCAAAACGATATCCTCATAGTGGTGGAAGGCTACTTCCTTCACTAGGAGTTAAACAGCCCAAGCGTGGTGGTGGTAGTAGCATACCGTGTGATGATCCGTAGTAGTGACCAGGTCCTTTTTACCCTGAGTCATTGGAGTGAGGCCTACAAGCTCACGCACCTTTTTTTTTTTTTTAAATCTGTTTTATTGAAAGAAACTACGAAAAACAATACAAATAAGAAAACACAAATACAATAAGGAGCAGTTGTCAAGATGGTCAAAGTCGCGTGGTATAAACGCAAAATTACATACAATCAATAGAATGGGTAAAGGATGTCGCCGAATGGATGTAGGTCACATATTTGCATGAAAATCTTAAAGTGTCTCAGTGTCAACATTGAATGGGGAAACATCACCAAAGGGGGTACACAGAAAACCTCTACTTTCGTTCCAGGGGCTCCATATTTTAGTCCATTTGCCTGGGCATCCCCTGCTTTCATACACCACTCTCTCGGCCTGCATGCACCAGTCCATGTCAGCCGCCCAGTACGTGTGCTGGGGCGCAACTCCCCCCTTCCATGTTCTAGCGATATTGCGCTTTGCCACTATACAACCCAGCGAGACCCACATTTGCTCAGTTCGAGATAGATCCGTGGCGTCCCAAATGTTCAATAGACAGAGGGGAGGTCTCTATAGATTTATGACATATTCGGGACATGGTGGACAAAACCCTACTCCAATACTGTAGAAGGACAGGACAGTCCCACCACTGGTGCAGGAAGGTACCTGTGGAACCACAGCCTCGGGGGCATAGCGGGGAGTCCAAAAGTCCCATTTTAACAAGCGCTGAGCTAGTATAATAGGCCCTATGTAGTATTTTAAGCTGTATGAGCTTGAAGCTGGAGCGGATAGCCACCACCCGGGGAGAGGCCAGGGCCTCCCTCCAATCCTCGTCAGGTAAGTCCCCCACGTCATCACACCATTTTGTACGTAGTTTGTCGAGAGTTTCCGGTGAATTATTAAGTATTTTACGGTAGGTCAGAGAGATGGCCTTATCCGGGAGATAATCGTCTAGAAGCCTATCCTCCAGAGGCGAGGAGACAGGCAGATCAGAGCCCTTGGGAATCGCCTTATATAATGCACTACGTGCCTGAAGATATCGAAACGTTTCTCCCTCATGCAGTTGGGACAGTGCTTATAACTCACCAAATGGAGCCACCCCGCCCTTCGTCCACAGGTACCCAACCGTGGAGAGACCAATCAGATCCCACTTTTCAAACCCTGGTTACCTTGAGAGCATACCCAATTGGCACGATTCCAGCAGCGGAGTAACCAGCGTAATTTTGCCCTTCCAACCCAGTGCGGCAGTTGACGTGTGCCAGATCGAAACTGTAGTAGAAGTCGGAGTATAATTGGGTATGTGTCTAGGCCCTCCATACAGTGCCCGTAAGTAATTGCCCGCAGTCATGTTGAGCCTATCCATCCTGTATGCTGGGTCCATAATGGGGCGATGAGCCCAGTGATTGAGGACCACTAACTGTGAGGCCCAGTAATATGCTTTAATAGCAGGCAGAGCAATACCTCCGTCATACCAACTTTGTGTAAGTTTGGTCAGAGCGATTCAGGGTGCGCCGCCATTCCATAGCAGCGTGCGGACCTCGGAGTCAACTGCCTGGAAGTATTGGGGCGGGACGGGATATGGCGTATTCTGCAGGGCGTAGAGGAAACGAGGAAGCGCCATCATTTTAAAAAGGGCAGCTCTACCCAAGAGAGTAAGGGGCAGTGTTTTCCAGTGCTGCACGTCAGCCCGGAGACGATGCAAAGGAGGCAGGAGGTTCCTCTGATGGAAAACACCTTCGTCCCTCGTGACATATATTCCAAGATATCGGAAACCGTCCATGACTATGTTGGCGCTGCAGCCCGTGGGAAGACGTGGGGGCTCCCCACTTAAGGCATAAATCAGTGATTTATCCCAGTTGATGGTGTAACCATAGTACTTTTGAAAGAGGGCAAAAATGTGCAATATCCTGTGAATCGAGGATCTGGGTTTGGCCAAATAAAGGAGAATGTCGTCGGCGTAGAGGGAGATTCTGTCTGACCACTCCAGAGACCAATTCAGTCCCCGAATAAGGGGGTCACCCCTAATCCATAGAGCCAAGGGCTCCAGGGCCAGGGCAAACAGCAATGGTGACAGAGGGCAGCCCTGCTTCGTACCCTTCCCCAACTCAAAGATCGCCGATCTGCCACCGTTCACCGTAATGCGGGCCAGGGGTTTTGAATAAAGTAGGCGCACCCAGGACAGAAACCGTCAACCAAAGCCATATCTCTCAAGTGAGGCGAACAAAAATGGCCACTCTATCATATCAAACGCCATTTTGGCGTCTAAGGACACGATCACGGCATCCTCTTGTATGGTGGGGGCTCTGCCCAGCACTCCGAAGAGGCAACGGAGATTGAGCGCGGTATTTCTGGCCAGCATAAAGTCGGATTGGTCCGGGTGAATTAATTTGTGGAGGTAGGGTGAGAGGCGGAGGGCCAGAATTTTGGCCAGGATCTTGACCTCCGGGTCAAGGAGGGAGATTGGTCTATTTGAACAACATAGTTCCTGAAGTTTCCCCTTTTTGTGTATGACCACAATGTTAGCTAATCTCTGCGTTTCAGGCAGGATTCCTCGGTCTACACTCTCGTCATACATTTGCGTGAGGAACGGGGCCAGCACCGAAGAGACAGCTTTGTAAAGCTCGATTGGGAGGCCACTAGGACCCATGGCCTTCCCGGACTGCAACGCGCCAATCGCCTTAGAGACCTCCTCAGGGGTCAAAGCGGCGTCAAGCTCAGTGACATCCTGGGGATCTAACATTGGTAAGGGCAAGGTGGAAAGCAACTCAGCTGCTGCCTCCTGGGTGGATGTGGACGAGGGGACATAAATCCGCTCAAAATGGCTAGCGAAGGTCTCAGCAATCCCCACTCGGTCGTAGCGCCTCACGCCGACTGGAGCCACAATTTCAGCCACCCACCTATTGGCCAGCTCCCGTTTGTCTAGCCATGCCAACAACTTACTGGCCTTGTCCCCAATATCGTACACACGATGTTGAGTGGCCCGGTATCGAACTCGGGCCGCATCCTTGGCTATATCACTGTACTCTTTTTGTTTTACCGCAAGTTTGTGGGAGGCGTCCGGAGAGGCGGACGCGACTAGTTCGCGTTCGAGACAGGCCACCTCACTTTCTATGTCTTCCAGCTGTTTACGTTTCTCTTTCATGTGACTCGCCACTGCCGCCACCCCGGATCACTGTCTTATATGCCTCGCAAAGCGTCACGTCCGACTCAACGGAACCCTCATTTTCTACAAAATAGTCCTTAGTGGCCTTTATCAGTGTGTCCCGTATCTCCGGCACATTGAGGTACCAAGGGTTGAGAGCCATCTCGCGAAGAGAGCGAGAAGGCACACCACCGTAGTGAGCCATGATGGGAGAGTGGTCGGAGATACCCCTGGGCAGAAAGGAGATTTCACCGAACAGGGGGAGCTGAGTGGCTTGGCAGAAGAGATAGTCTATACGGGACATACTCCCATGGACCCCGGAATGGAAAGTGTATTGTTTGTCGATGGGGTGGTGTGTTCACCACACATCAACCAGTCCCATGGCTGCTAGAAAATCAGTCAAGAGTTTCCCTTGTGGTTCTCCTTGTCGGGGTGGCAAGCGATCCAGTTCGCCAGCCATGGCAGCATTACAGTCTCCCCCCAGCAAAATGTCCCCCTCGGGTAGGTTCAACATGTGGGGGCCTAGGTCGGTCAAGGTGGAGGAGTGTAACTTGGGAGGTATGTACAGTGAGGTCACATTGAGGGACCAACCCGTCACTCATCTTTTTAAACATTCTGCTGCTGTTTTTAACTTACCCGTGGCCTACATCGGGTTGATGTAGAAGTGTGTGCATAGTAAAAATGTGCTGAGTGTATGTGAGCGCGCAAGACATACACTACACAGAAGGTGCAGTGTTTCAGTAAAAATGGGTTCAGCAGTAAACAAGCATAAATTCATGATTAGTTAAACCAGTCCAGTAAATCTGTTAGGTTGTGACCTATTGTTTAAAACAAATTGCTTGATTCATTGTAAATTGGATGTAATGTCTATATTCAGACAAAGTTGCCAAAGTTGAATTTAAATTTAAATCACAAGAAGTGAAAAGTAGTAACATTTCCAGCACTGTAAGACAAGAACATACCTCCAGATTTAAGACAGTCAGTAGAAAGAGAGGTTTGGGATTTTACTGTAAAAGATGTTGGGCTATTAAAAGGGCAGAATCAGTGCAAATTACAGTGAAATCGGATGCAGTGGTTCCATGCATCCCCCGACATAGACTTTCTCATGAAGCTGAGTAAGAGATTACACCCATGATTGAAGAGATGGTGCAGCAAGGCATTTTAAAAGAGGTTTTGGGAAGTGCTTGCAATTCACTGATAATGGGCTTGTGCAAATTTGATGGAAAATGTAAGATAGCTCAAGATTTGAGAAAGATTAATGAGATAGCAGTCCCATGTTGTCCTGTAGTACCGAATCCAGCAGTGATTTTGTTTCAAATTCCAGCAGAGGCAGAGTGGTTTACAGTAAATGATTTGCATTATGCATTTGTCTTAATTTCTCTAGAGGATGATAGTATCTTTTTGTGTTCAAATTTAAAAATAAAGTGCTGGTTTGGGCTAGGATCCCAGAAGGGTATACAGAGAGTCCTTCAATTTTCGTTAGGTACTTAAAAAGGATTTGGAATCTTTGGCGCTGCCGTGTGAGTCCGTTTTGGTGCAATACATGGATGATTTGATGATTGAAGCAAAAACAAAGGAAGGTTGTAAATTGGTTACCATTACATTTTTGGATCATCTAGCTGGCAATGGGCATACCGGTACTCCCACAAAGCTACAGTATTGTCAGAGAGAAGGTATTTTTTGGGGGACACCAAATTCAGAAACGAGTGCGAAAAGTTACAAAGCTTGTATTTCTGTAGCTTTGAGAATTAATCCGCCTATAACGCAGACAGAAGTGAGAATGTTTCTAGGAATGGGCTACTGTCGTCAGTGGATTCCCAACTTTTCCTTGATTGCAAAACCATTACAGAGCTTGTCACATGGTGACATCACAGGCCCAGTACAACCGAATGACAAGTATGAAAGCCTTCCTGGAGCTAAAACACGTTTTGCGTTTAGCTCCCGCTTTAGGAATGCCTGATTACAAAACAAAATTAATTATTTTGTCATGAAAAAGAAGAGTGCTCACTTTTTGTTTTGGTACAACAGAATGGTACTAACAAAATACATATTCCATATTTTTCTGTAATCCTAGACCCAGTTGCTGTGGCTTTGCCTGGGTGTCTGAGATCGGTTGCTCCAACTTCAATTTCTATCACACAGAGTGAATCAAATGTCAGGAGTTACATGCACAATGTATAATTGCCTCATTCAGCAGACACTTCTAAACTGCACAAAACACACAGTACTTAACAAATTTGAGATTAACTAACTATAAATTGGCGACACTGGCAGCACCAAATGTATCAATAAAGAGATGTGACATATTGAAACCTGCAACTCTTTTACCACTTCCAAGTGATTTAAAAAATGAGGATGATGTACAGGATGTAGATAAGCATGCGTTTGTGGATGTGACAGAATTGAACACCAAACCAAGAGATGACATTAAGGATGTAGCACTCAATTTGGCTGTTTTGGCTTTATTTGTGGATGGTTCATACTTGAGAGACGTCCAAGGCAAATTACAAGCATCATATGCAGTTTTCACCTTGACATATATTGTTGAGGCATTGTACTTGTGCAATGAACTTCAGACGGAATTGATTGCCATTACAAGAGCTTGCTGCTTAGTTAATGAATTGATTGTTACAGTCTACTCTGATAGTCGATTTTGTTTTTTGTCATTTATGACTTTGGTCAGTTGTGGTAACAACATGGTTTCATGACCTCAACTGGTACTCCGATTAGATTCTTGATTTGTTATATGCTTTGAAATTGCCATTCAGAATTGCAGTGATGAAATATGTCGCACGTGGGCATGGTGGTGACATGGTACTTTTGAGCAATAATTGTGCTGAGAGAGTTGCAAAGTATTATCAAATAACTGGCACTACAGTGCCCATGAAGACTGATAAAAAATCAGACAACAAAGCTCAATAGTTTACTTGTATGTCAATATAAACATTAGAGGAGCTAAAAGATGTACAAAATGAAATGACACGAAGAAATGAAAAAGTAGGAAAATGCAGGATGTAACAGGACAAGAGTGAGTTTTGGAAATGTGATGAAAGGAGGTTTGTCTTGCTGGATTCATTACTATCGTAAGTGGTGAGACTTTGTTACAGACCTATTTATATGGGAAGTGATGGGATGGGAAGATATTTTACAACTAATTTGTTTATTCCTCATTTCATAAGTACTGCAGAAGATTTCTGTCTAAGATGTATAGATTGTTGGAAAAACAATGTTGGAAAAAGAACATTTGCAAAGAGGAGCATATAAGGAAGTCAGCTGGTTCCTTCAGAAGACCACAGAGTGATTTTGTAGAGATGCCACCCTATAACAAGCTGATATATATATTAGTCATTGTTTGCTTCCTTTCAAAGTGGATTGAGGCTTACTCAAAAATGAGGTGTGATGCACTTACAGTTGTAAAATTGCTACTGAGGAATTGATCCCTAGGTTTGGAATGCCAACTGTGATTGAGTCAGATAAGGGGACACCCTTCAAGAATCATCCAGAAACATCAGGAGTTGTTGAAAGATAAACTGGCGAACGTATGTGATTTAACTTCTCTGAAATGGCCAGAGGCACTTCCATTGGTGTTACTAAGCATGAGAGGTACCCCTCAAACATCTACCAGAATGAGTCCTTATGAAGTTCTCGTGGAAAGAACTATTAGACTTCCAGGAATACCATCAGCAGCTTTGATAAACTTTACTGATGAATTGATCTTGAAATACGGCAAACACCTAGCTGGTACAATGCACTCTATCATCATGTGCTAGTTGCAACACCTTGTGCAGTTTCTGAACAGTGACATGATCTGGAGCCAGGAAACTGAGTAATTATGAAGAAGTATGTAAGGAAGTTGTGCCTTGAGCCAAGGTGGCAAGGACCATATCAAGTGATTCAGGTGACGAATACAGCTGTGAAGTGTGGTGGTTTGCCATACTGGATCCATGCATCTCACACTTAGAGAGTGTATGCTCTGGATGAAGAATCAGTGAAACAAAGCGTTGAATCACTAATCAAAAGTCAAGTTTGATATATGGATCCAGAGGGAGACGAGAAAAAGAAACAAGAACAAAAAATGCAATTGGGAAAGTCAAACTGAAGAACAAGCAAATCATGCTTGAATTAAACAAAGAAGGAGCTGAGACTCATCAGAATCAAGCAGAAAAGGTAACTGAAGAGGATGGAGGCTTGAATCAAGTGCACCTGCCTGAAACTGTGAGAGAGGAAGCAGAGCTTTACAAAGGACTCCTGAAGAGAGCAGTGGACAATCAACAGATGGGGCTACAACAACAATCGACAAGAATTCCAGACATGACATACACCGTTCCTGAATGAGCGTATCTAACTAATATTGAACCGGATGAAAAAGGCATTTATTTGCGAAGTCTTTGTTTGGAGATTTCCACGGTTCACCATGAAGTGAAATGATAAATGGTCGATGAAATGAAGAATACTTTGCTGATGAAGAAGTGAACTGTTTCTCTGAATTTGTGAAAGATAGAATTTTTCCTTTTAGAATTTTTGCTTTTGATAGGTCTGCATCATTATTCTACGTTGATTACGTCTGGAACATTTCTAACTACTTTAGATTAGTTAGATACTATTGAATTCCCTATTGCACTTTGCTATTTTTGCTTTTTAAAGATCGATTTTATTTTGAAAATACAATTCTAAAGGGCTGAAAAAGATGCCATCAAGAAAAATAAACCTCTCATGGCTTTCCACTTAATTGTTATAGTTTTTATTTTGGCTGACCTTATTGGGTTGTTATTACAGACATATCCTCCTAATGGCTATTTCCCAAACACTACTAATAGTTCAAAATCTTTCAATGACACTAAGAATCAAAGATTAGAATGTAGAAATAGCATTGATGAAGGATTTGAAGAAAACCCTTATATATTTTTATAGCAATATAGAATAATATAAATATAGAATTATAGAGAAATAATTAATGTGTCTGATTGTTACATTTGTACTCATTTACCTACTTCTGTTTCAGGGGACTTGACTTATGGTCAGTTACCGTTGTCATATGGCCTCTCCTGTTCTGTGTACTACAGTTTGATTAAACATCAAGATTATTTAGAAGAAAGTAATGTAGACCTTGACATTTCAATAAATCCCTTGCCTTAAATTTGAAATCTGGAAGTAACTGAAAGCACTAAAAGTGCTTTAATGTTTCATAGCCCTAAACCTGGAAGTACTAACATAAAGAATGTATGTAAGTTGACTGAAGTTGAACGTGACTTTAATATAACAGCAAGAGATCAAAAGTAGGGCGGAGCGCGCAGTTCAGCAAAAACTCCACCAACCGCCGCATGGCAGAGTTTACCACAAACCCCTCCAGGCATCAAGACACTCCACTGTACATCAAGTAAAAAGAAAGGTTTCACTTCTATGCAAAGTTAGAAATAATGAAGACTGTAGTGTCCTGCTGGACACGTTCTAGTGTTCAGCCTTGTGCTGCAACCACACTTTACACCCACCCATCACAGGCGTCACCAGTCAGGTGACCCTGCTAATAAAAGGGGCCGGGCGCACGTGCCCTGAGCCAGTTACAGTACCCCACTGCTGAGTGTCTGTGTGGTCATTTGGTACACCATGTGGGCCTAGGCCCCGAAACACCACAATGGCGACGAGCGGGTCAGCCCCGCGTGTGTGATGGCTGCAGTTCCTGGTGGGGAGAAGAGTAGCCAGGTCAAAAGGCACCTACTACCAGCATGACTGCGATTGAAGGAAAGCGAGAGTAAAGCCTCCCGTAGAGCGAGCATGCCGGTGCCCACCAGCAAGGGTCCGCAGCCCCCACCTGCAGCCCCCACTGTGCTGACAGTGGGGCTGCAGAAAGACGCTAGAGAAGAAGGGCCGCAAGCAGCGACGTGGGCCCCCATGCTCAAGGCGCCTACACGTACTACTGTTCCCAACGCGACAAAAGTAACCGGCGGCAGGAAAGGTGGACCACCACTAACGCACCAGCCCAAGCCAGGCAACTGGACATGAGGAAGCAGACGCTTTGCCCAGCCGCCCCTGCATCCTGCGACCCCATGCTCGCGCCTGCTATCTCCGCGCAGCCCACACACTGTGAAAGGGACAGCTGCGGAGACGAAAGGCTTCCCTCAGCTGCCCAAAAGCCGGAGAGAATGGGACAGATTACCTGCCCTGAATGGTGCTGCCCGTGTCTGCAGCACCACCCCAGCAGCCCCTCTCACCGCGTCAAGCTGTGGCACCGATCGGCATGAGAAAGTGTAGCGCTCCGAAGAGACAGGTCCCGCCCTGTGATCCTGCTTCCAGCGGGGCTGCGTCTGTCTCCGGCAGCGCCCGCGTGGTGGGGAAGAGTGACCCTGCTGCAGCCCAGGAAACCACACAGTGGAGAAGGGTCATCGCGATCAAAAGGAAAACGGCGGCGAAGCTGCCAGTAGCTGTGTCACACACCGTGAAGCGCTACGGCCCCACCGGCGGAGAAGCCGCCTGGGATCAGTGAGAGAGAGCTGGGGGGCCACAGCAGCCAGCGCTGAGCAGGGCCGCAAACCGGCATCCCCAGTCCCCTGCGGCAGGAGGAAAGCCACCTTGGACTGAAAGAAATGGTGGATGGAGCGCCACCTAGCGGTCACGTGAGTACACCGCAGGAAGGCCCACAGCACCGGAGAAACTAGCGGCCAAACGAGGCATCAGTAGCACCAGAGGGCGGCAACGGCAATCTACTGCTCCGCACTCCGACCCTGAGAGACACTCTAGGGAAAGTGACAGTAAATGGTAGAAATATTGGCCAGCAGACAGGTACTTTACTCGGTACTAGGTAGATGAGTCTGCACCAGCGCGCAGCCCTACCTTACCGCAGCAGTGTCCCCCTGCCTCTTCAGCACCTTCCTGCACCATGCCTGTGTGAGCGACAAGGCCCTACAGCCAGAGGGTAAGAGGTTGTGGCTCCCCATAAGGCTTCCAATGCCCCAGAAAGCCAAGAGGCCCGCAGCAAGAGGAAAGTGCAGGGCCTCCCAGAAATCGCCTGCAGTGCCACCTAGTGGCCATCAGTGGTTACTGCGCCCGTGTAAAAAAAAAAAGGGGGGAGCACGTTATAGTGAAAAGACGCACACAGCCTCATAAGAGATGTCGTGTCCTGCTGTGGCATGGTGACTGAAGCAAACCCCTGCTAGCAATATGCTTCATGACAAGCCAACCAAGCACTGCCTGTAACATCCCTGGTTGAGCTGCCCTGCTTTAGGACAAGGGGGAGAGACTGTTGAACCAAAGAGAGACCTGCAGAGCCCTTGCCCCAGCCAGTAGGCACAGAGACCATGCCAGACAGAAGCCCAAATGAATGACCCATGTGTACCACGCTCCCCCATAGTGGGCCGCCTGACGTTCAGGAGGGGAGAGACTGTTAACACGTATCAAGGAGCCCACAGGAAGTTCAAAGCTGCCTAGCCAAGAGACGTCCAGCCAAGGTAATGGACCCAAAGGCAGCCAAGCTTCAAGTGGCCAAGCACGGTCCAGAGAAGGCAACAAGACCGAAAGCAGCCAAACTCCATGAAGACGCAACTCCCACTGGATGCCCGACGCCACCGCAAGCAAGGATTTTGCTACACACACCCCAGTGGTGACCCGACGTCACGGCAAGCCAGGGAAATGGGCACGCCCAGCTTCAGAAGAGGGCACCCTAAAGAAGGTAGAAGAGCGCGAAGTCAGAGGTGCGCAGAAAGCCGCACCAGTGAGCCTAACAGCCCGAGCAGATGCCCAAGAGAGAGAGAGACCTCTCCACAGAGAAGTAATGCTGAATGACACAGGGAGAGCCTCTACCTCTTCACCTGCACCATCGAAGCCCCGCAGTGGGCCAAAGACAACACAGTGTCCTCCCTCACACTGCCTCAAGACGGAGTCGCTAATGACACAAGACAGGCAAGAGGAGAGTCGCACACTCCACGTGGCAAGCTACCACCGCAACACATGCTCCAAAGACACGCAACATGTGGCTGGACGCCATATCGCACAGCAAGGAAGGAGCGCGTCACTTGAAGTGACTAACCCTGCCAAGCATGCCTGAATGGAGGCAGAATCAGGCGCCACGACGGCGCAGCCTCGAGGCGCAAGCACAACACCTTTGAGTGAAGAAGAGTGACAATCCTGTCACCATGAAGAACCGGAGGAACACAGGTGCGCTGAAAAGACCAACAAGAGGAGAAGAACGAGGACTCGTACCGCCACAACACAAGAGCACACCCAGAGACACCAGACAGCCACCAAGGCGGACCGACGTCCCTGTAGACAGCCCAACAAGAGAACCAAATTTAAGCCACAGCCACCGCGAACTGCGTCTCTCTCCAACGCTTCCCAGTGCGACCCTCCAGTCCCGAGCGTCGGCAGTCTAAGTCGGACAGCATCCCTGCTCCTGACCGCAGATGCCACGGGTGAAGAACAGCCTCAGCAAGACAAGGACACAGGCTGCGAAGTCCCTCCAGACATCCTCTCTCCCAGCAAGTCGCCACCACCTGTCGCCCAGGTTCAATGGCAACCACAACATCACTGCCATGTGCATCACCCCATCCAAGTGAGGAACCTGGTCGGAAGCAAAGAAGAATGTGGCAGGACGCCACTACGCGAAGGAAGAAAGGAGAGTGGCACGATGCCACAGGGCAAACAACCACCACAGGCGCGCAAGAGGGAAAAGGAGAAGAGCGACAGGACAGAGGACTCGTGCCAGCACTACAGAAGGTGTTCATCAACACAAGCCAGCCACCGGGGTGCAGAGAAGTCACTGGAGACAGGTTCGCGGGACGACCAACAGTAAGCCGCTAACCAGCGTAAGCCGCTAACAAGCGCGATCTGCATCCAGGCCCCATGCTTCACAGTTCGACCGTCCTCTCACCTGTCACCGGCTGCTTGACATCGATGGCACCACATCTAGCTAGTGCACCTGCCAGAAGACAACCGTAAGTGGGCACAAAGTCCCTCCAGTCCTCCTCACTCCACGAGCTCACCGAAAGCAAGAGATCGCCGCCTGTTGCCCAACCGAAATAAATTTATCGTAGCCATCACACAGGTGCATCATCACCAAGAACATCGGAGGAGCATCGCACCACCCGAGTGGATCCAAACACTCAAGACAGCCAGAGTTCAACGAGGCACTCCTGGCGCTGTGGGACGCCAGCCACCCAGGAACCTTCTGTGTGCCCCCGTAAACCTGAAGCCTGACGAAGAAGAGCATACCCGACCATTGGACCATCCACCCTTGGGGTTACACGAGGCTTGGCCGTGGCCCTGTTGGGAGTTCCGCAGCGACCCCTCAGCGCGGCCTACGAAAGGCCCGCACAGCCCACGCGGTCACGTGGCAATCCAGGGGCAAGGGCCTCAACGGAGTTTCCTGTGAGAGGGGATTCCCGATCGGAGAGATGAGTCGGCAGCAGCTCCACGACAGGCACCGGGAAGCATGGAGGTCGTAGACGAAGATTGCTCGCCTAAAGGTCATCAAGCACCGTCGCCTCCAACGGAGGGCCTCATCCACCAAGGTCCTCCTCCATAGCGGCAGGCTTGCCGTCCACCGGAACCTGAGCGCTTGCAAGATCTCTGAAGTGGACTCCACCACCGCTCCAGATGCACCGCTAGTTGAACTTTGTACACAGACCCCAACAACGCGAGACCAGGCCGGTCTGAACGTCATCGCAGCGGTGGACCAACGCCTCCTGGCCGTGTGGTCCAAAGCTCCAGCCCCGCCCAGCAGATGGCCGGAAGAGACTCATTGGTGCTGTGTATTGTTTATTTGTTTTCCCTACAGGTTGGACTTTTGTTTGTTTCGTGTCATCAAAGTTTGGGAGGGATGTAGTGTCCTGCTGGACACGTTCTAGTGTTCAGCCTTGTGCTGCAACCACACTTTACACCCACCCATCACAGGCGTCACCAGTCAGGTGACCCTGCTAATAAAAGGGGCCGGGCACACGCGCCCTGGGCCAGTTACAGTACCCCACTGCTGAGTGTCTGTGTGGTCATTTGGTACACCATGTGGGCCTAGGGCCCGAAACACCACAAAGACTACAAAGAGTTAAAACAAGAAAGCAGCAATCTGTGCACGTTTCTCCGAAAGCAGCCTCTTAGTACATGAAAAGTGCATTCTCAAACACAGCACAAGGAGACAAATATGTTCATCTTCCCTTTACATTCCTTGCACCTTGGAAATGCTTGAGGACGCACCTCAGACTGAAGCCAGCATCCTCATTAAACAAATGTGATGCGTATTTGGAACCCATAAATCACAGTGCTCCTGGTGTAGGTCCTCGAGCCGCTGTGGAATCGCACTTGATAACCAACTTCTGAGAAAGTAAGTTTCATTACAAAGCAGTGACTCCTCACACTGATTACTGCTGCAGCTTAACATTGGCAGCGGAACCAGACTTATTAAATTCAAGATGGGAGCCGCTCTCAAGGCGCTTTTCATCACTGATTCCCCGAATGTCATCCAGGAAATCTAGCCTCGCGCAGCCTTGGCATTCTTGAGCAAAGAAGCCGGACAGTGTTTACCATCGCTGAACGTTTTGAGCAGGGCTTGCAGTTATTATACCAGGGAAGGTCTCTTCTATTTTGAGCCTACCCAGAAGTTAAAGAAAAAGGATTTGAAATAGGATTCTCACCTCCTGCATAGGGGTGGTGGTATCAAGCATGGCCTGATCAAAGCCATTCCAATGTTATCCTAATGGCGGTGATACTTCTGAGCCACTCATACCGTATTACGGACACCATTACTTGGCTTTCAAACAGTCTGCCTCCTGTCACAAATGTGACGGGTTGATGGCGAGGATTGTTTACTTGTCTTTTTCTGGAAGCCCAGGCATTATATCTCTCCTCCCTTCCTGTTGACAACACAGGTGCCGGGAAGAATGTATCTGGCTTCCAGGAATCATAGGCACTGTTTAAATGTGGCCTCAATGCATAGAATTTCCATCAATTAAGCTGCCTAGGAAAACGTGTGTATTCTTTGTATGTGACTCACTGCAAGTTGTTTATCTGTGCGACAGAGTGGAATAATTCCGCCGCTCGCTGAATTCCTCGGAATCTTGCAGACATTTTAGGTATCTTTGCGGAGTTCTGCAGAGTAAAACTCTGCGAGTTCCGCCCACCCCTAAATTCAAAAGTAAAGTTGTTGAGAGGTACAGGTGAAATGAGATTTTGTTTGAAAGAAGAGACTGATTAAAAACTCACAAATGCATCCTAGTCTTAGAATTTGGAAAGAACAAGAAGAGTGTGTGTGATACAACTGAGGCGTAGTGAGTATGATAGTCTAGCTGTAGCTGGAAATAGTGTGTGTACATATTAGTATATTATAGATAGGTTCTATGGGCTAAGTATTATTAATATTATGTTTAGAGACATTTATCATATTTGTAACAAAACTGATTATTGTAGTCTTCTGCAAGGTTGGGCAGGTTCTTCTTATTTTGCTTAGTGTTCCCCTCGATGTACCATATTAACAGTTTGAGTGGTGTGCTTCATGGAAGAGTGAAGACAGAACCTTTAGGTCAACATATATTAGTTGTGCTTGGTATTTTAATTTCTCCTGTAGGTGTTGCTTTAAATGATGCAACGATTAAAGAATTATCAACTTTCATAGAATATTTGGCAGGTAACACAGCAAGTGCTTTAGCTAGGGTTAATGAAGAGATGTTTGCAATTAGATTATTGGTGATTAAAAATTATCTAGCTTTAGATATGCATTTGGCTAAAAAAAAAAAAGGAGGAGTCTACCACATGGTGAAGGTACAGCAATGTTGTACTTATATTCAAGATAATATTGAGGATATCAACAAATATATTAACACTTTACTAACATTGTGAGTAAGGTTCAACCTTTAGGAGAGCCTGGAGTTTGGGAAAAGATTGGTTCATGGATGAAAGGGCTAGGCAATAATAATTTATTAATGAAGATTACTGTTTCACTATCAATAATAATAGTAGTGATAATGAGTATATGACGTTTAGGTTTTGTGAAACAATTTGTGTTAGGGGTCTAGGTGTAATCATAGGAACAAGAAGAAGAAGAAGATGATGAAATGGCTGACTAAGAAAGAGACTCCTCTTGATAAACAGAATGGAAAGCTCCATGACATTTTGAAAGCATTACGCAAGAAAGAAGATGTGTTGACATCAATGATGATAACTAAGTTGTAAATGTTTGATGGCATGATAGTTGTCATTACCAAAAGGGGATTGTGTGAGCTGATATTCATATTAAAAATATTGTGCCTAATTTAGATTGGCCTTGGTTGACATGACGAGGCCGCATCAAACCACAGCATTTAAAAGAGAGCTTGTTTATTTGTGTGCACCAGTCCTGCACGTTCACATTTTCACTCTGTTTGCAGAATATCATTTTAATTCCACTGCAAACCAAGGTCTCTGCTTGCATGTAAGAAATAGCATTTCATTAGCGTCCCCAGTAAAGGATGCTCTAATCTTGTAACATTGCAAGGCCACTGAGCCGAGCCTCCGTTGACAGGTTGATGTTTACGTGCAAAAGCTGTTAATAACAAATTATGTGTACTGTTAGCCAATGCAAGTATGTGTTATTTTAAAATAATAATGTGATTGGTGCTGTGCATGTAACATATCACTACTGCATATTTATGTAATATTGTGCTATGAAAATTGTGTGCTTGCTTTGTCTAAAACATTATAAACACTTTGCTTGGCACTTAGCTTTGGACTTTAAATGAAACTAACCTTATGTCATTTTGCTTGACACTTGGAGAGGGCTAGATTTTGTTTTTCCTTATGATTTAACTATGCGAACGCCCTTGATTAACTAACCCTTTTGCTTTCTGTATTGATTGTTTTGGTTATCGAATAAATTAGCAGAACTGAGATTATTGTCTAAAGCTTTTTCCTTATTGTTATCGTCTAAATATAAGAAACTAGGATTTCTCCCTTTTCCACGAATTGACCTCCATAAAATCAGATATGTTTGGGCGTCAACAACCCTGGCCTCTGACTTTGACACATACCAAGATACTTTATTTGTGTGATGCGCAAATGACAAATAAGCACAGAAATCCAATTTTAACATGTTATTGTTTCTGCGCCATTTATGTTTGATAGGAAAACTGGTTGCCTGATACACATTTAGGGACCCTTTCAACAGGCCATTTCACTGGAAAATGTGCTCTGCGTAAATAGCAGTGCCCTACCACACTAATCTTTAGTATATTGGAAAATTCACCACTGTATACACACTGCTCCCTCCCCCCATTTTCCTGCTGAATGGGCATGACTCATTTGATACACTTGTGTAATGCTTTCATTTTTCACAATCACTATTGTTTCAGTGACATAACCAGGGCACATTTTGGTGTTGGACGCGGGGGGGCGGAGTTCACCCACTAATTTTAGAGAGAGGATGCCGTCCCCTTTAGGCCCAAGCCAAAGGAGGCTTGGAGTTGCCTCTTTTATTATAAGACAGCATGCTCCTGCTTTCACTTGTCAGCATATTCATTTTCTTATTTTGAGCCTCTTCTGAAGGTCGCAAGCTGTCAGAGCCAGCTTTAGCACTGGTGGCGCCCTGTGCGACAGTCTTTTTCAGTGCCCTCCCCTTGACCTCTTTATCCATGGATTCCCTCGCTACCATCTTCCAACAGTGCCCTTCATCTCTCCATAGCCCCCCATCTCACATGCATTTCATTTGTTTTATAGCGCTACTCATACCAGAGTAGGGTGTCGGAGAACTTTACATCACACACAGATTATACAGAGGCAATGAATTACATGTGTGTAAATCATTCTATAGGACATGTTACATACGACGATGAGGATTACAAGGTATAGGAATCACATGTCATCCATACTAGTAGGCAGTATATTTAAAGAGCTTTTGGTCTGGAGAAGTATAAACTTGGGATTTAAAATGTACCACAGTGGTTGGGGTGGTTTTACTAATAGGAATTTATTTCTATCCAAACGCTAATGAAGGACTGGGGAAAAAACCTAACATTCTAACCTATACCATGCAGTTTCCATGCAGGCCTTTGATGACAGTTCATAGGTCACTGTGCTATATTAGGGTTGTAACTTATGAATTGCATATAACAAAAGCATCTCTGGGACAAAAGTAGTAACCCACTGAGCTATTCACATAAAATGCAGTTCTGTGATCTGCATGGTACACGTTCTTTGCAGTAGGCATATTAACCTGCGCTACTTTATATTGAGTCAAAACTCCCACTAGACAAAACTCCAATCTCTCTCCAGCAGGAACATTAATCACCAGAGTGATCTCAACATTTTTATTGTTGGCTGAAAACTGCTGGTCGCACAATGAAGTCTGCAGCAGGTGCTTTTAAACCCACAAATTATTTCTAAACACAGCACCCCGCCCCCTTCTCTGATGGTAATCAGAGTTTACTAGTGCTGCTGAACATCTCCAAGCATCCCAGTCTAGTAATAGAGGGGCTGATTCACAGTTTGGTGAACTGGCGTCTCTTTGCAAATGCAAAGAAGTATCTTGTCCGCCAAACTGACTGCCCGTCCACCTCATTTAGAGTCAGGTGAACTGTCAGTATTCCGTTGACGGAGCCCCCATTGGCTCCATCGACAGAATACTTAATACTACCTCCGACAGCCTGATGGAGTAGGGGCTGTCATAGGAAGGACTTCACACTGTCCGCTCTATTTAGGGTGGACGGTGCAAAGGCTTTTTTCCTGTCCATCGCCATTAAGAAACACCTGGCAACAAGGGACAGGAAAAAGAAGAATGACCTCCCACACCCTGGCAAGTAATTCACAGGGTGTGGGGGTCATTCTTTTTTTTTTTTCAAAACCAAAATCAAACTCCCACTTTTTTATGTTATGGAATGTGTATTTATAAAGCGCCCTATCACCTGCGAGGGTATCCTGGTGCTGAGCACATGTGTGTGCCTAGCCCTGCCTATGGTAGGTTAGTTAATTGAAAAGCCAGGAGTTCAGCTTCTTACAAGATTTCAAGAAGAGAGGAGGCTCTGTTGTGGAGTGGGAGGCCTTTCCATGCTTTAGGAGCGATGTAGGAGAACAACTGTCTTCCTGATCTGGTTCTGTGTAGATGTGGGATGTGTGTGTGCAAGTAGGAGTCATGTGGAGCACAGATGTCTGGTGGAAGGTGATGTGACTGTTCAGGTAGGTAGGACCTAAGTTGTGTAGTGCCTTGAATGTGCATATGAGAGTTTGAAATGAGTGTGTTTGTGTATTGGGAGCCAGTGGAGCTCCCTGAGGTGTGGTGTGATGTGAATTCTGTGCAGGAGGTTGAAAATGAGTCTGCTTGTTGAGTTCTGGGTGGTTTGTTGTCTTTAAGAGAGAAGCTTGGGAATCCTGGCTAGAGGGTGTTTCCGTGACCATTTTTCTAGTGTTCCTTGGGAGTCATTTGAAGATCTTCCTCAGCATCTTTAGGGTGTGGAAGCAGGATGCAATGGCGGCGTTGACTTGAGTGGTCATGTCCAATTTGCTGTCGATGATTATTCTGAGGTTCCTGGCATGGGTGCTGGGTGTGAGTAGGAGTTCGGCCTGCCATCAGTTGGAGTCCCATGGTGAGGTGTTGTTGCTGAAGATCACTACGTCTGTCTTGTTGGTGTTGAGCTTGAGACAGTTGGCTTTCATCCAGTTAGTGCAGGCAGAGAACTTGTTTCTTGTGTTGCAGGTTTTTGTCTGAGAGGGAGAGTATGAGTTGTGCGTCGTCGGCGTAGGAGAAAAAGTGGATGTTTCGTGCATGGATGACGTTGGCCAGAGTATCATGGATATATTGAAGAGGGTGGGGCTGAGCGATGACCCTTGAGGCATTCCACAGATGAGTTTATGGGCTTCCAAAGAGTAAAGTGCCAGGCTGACAGCTTGCATTCTACCACTTAAGAAGGAGCAGATCAGGCGGAGAGTGAATCTTTAAATGACAATCTTGTGCAGCCACCTGATGAGGATGGGGTATGAGGCCATGTCAAATGGTGCAGAGAGGTCCAAGAGAGGGAGGGCTGCCTTGTCTCCTTTGTCAAAGATCATGCGGATGTCATCTGTGGCAGCGATGAGTGTTGTTTCTGTACTGTGGATGAGACTGAATCCGGACTGCATGGCGTCGAGGAGCTGGTGGTTGATGAGGTGGATGGTGAAGTGTCGGTTGATTAGTTTCCCTAAGACCTTTGCCGGGTATGGTAGGAGGGAGATGGGTCTGTAGTTCAAAAGTGTGGCTGGATTAGTGTATGGTTTCTTGAGCAGGGGCATGACGGTGGCATGTTTTCAGTTGTCTGGGAATGTGGTTGAGTTGATGAAGGCATTGAGGATAGGAGTTAGTACTTTGCCAATTGGTAGGAGTCCTTTGGTGAAGGCGTGTTGGGGGCAAGGGTCAGATGAGGCCCCCGAGTGGATGGTCTGCATGGTAGCAGCGATTTCGATGTCGGTGGTGGCGGGCCATGAGGTCAGTGTTCGTTCTTTGGCCGTGATGTGAAGTTGAGTTGCGATGGTGACAGGGTTCGGTTTAGGGTCAAAGTTGCTGTATATGGAGGTGATTTTGCTACAGATGAATTCTGAGAGCTTGTTGCAAAGGTCTTGTGAGGGGGTGATGTTGGAGGAGGCAGGAGGCGCAGTGAAATCTTTGATGATGGCAAAGATTTCCTTGCTGCTGTTAGGGCCGGCATCGAAGCGATCAGCAAGAGCTGTGTGCCTGGTGTTCTGCATCTGTTGGTGGTAGCATCTTAGGGTTGATTTGAAGATGTCTTTATCTGTGGTGTCTTGACTTGTTCTCCATTTGTGCTTCAGTTGCTTGCAGTGGCGTCTCGTCAGCCTGAGTTCTTCTGTGTACCAACTGGTCCAGGTTCGGCTCCTGCCATTTAGGTTGCGCTTAAGGGAAGCCAGGTGCATGCGGTTATCCAGCTGTTGAGGTTCTTGATGGATTTGGCAAGTTGTGGGTGTGCTGAGGCCAGTGTGTGCAGATGGTGGAAGCCCACTCCTCTTCTGTTATGCTTTTTCAGCTGTGGCGGGCGTTGAGGGCTTGATTTTGAAAAACAAAAAACTTTTGAGAAGTTTGACAGCCTGCTGTAGAACTATCTGTTGAACTTTTCATACATTTACAACACCCGATTGTCGTTCTTGTCAATATACAGAGTTGTCCACAGGGCTGGTGAACAACTTAAAATTTAGCGGACGGGATGTCTGTCTGAGATATGGAGTAAATTCTGTTGCCCTGAAAATCATTAATCCATCTCCAAAACTCTGAATCAGGCTCAGAGTGTCTAATTCCTGAAAGATCTCTTGAGGGATCTTTATTGATTGTTTAGTAAAGTAATGCAATAGTCAAAGCAAGGCCATTGTCTTTGATAGGGCTATTCTATCTGCCACATGCAGGGCTAGTGTCCTCCAAAATGTCACTGTCCTCCCTCAGTGCCACCAGTGCAGCCTAATATTCCTGTTGGGAAGGTCCATCTTGGAAAGGTAGATCTACAATGCCAAATAGCGAAAAGCGACTCTTTTCTACCTCCGCCATTGGCATGACTTCGGCTTTGCTAGATTTGCTCCAAATAACTTCGAGGCTGAACTGCCTGCTGAATTCCCCCGTGGATGCTACTCCTCGGTCAATGTCATCATTTGCATTATTTGTGGGGAACAGCATAGCATCTGCCTACAGTGAGGTGTAGAAGGGAAGGTTCTGCTGCTGGCTGTAATGCATACTGAGTGGTGTCCCTGTCGCAGTAGGCTTGCAAACTGCTCTACCACCAGTGCAAAAAGAAGTGGGGGACAGGACCTCCACCTATCTTGCAGGGGCCAGAAACATCTCACTGTACGGTCCGTATACAGCAGCTGGGTCCATTTAAGAACCTGAAGCTCCAGTTCTATCTTTCTCATCATGGCAAAGAGGAATCTCCAGCTCAAGGTATCAAATGCTTTTTTGATATCTGTTAATAATATTACCGCACTTTGCAGCAAGTTCCTGGTTTTCTCATTATCTGTAGCAGCCATCTAATTTCCATGTATGTGTTGTGCCCTGGTATGAACCCCCTCCTGGTCCAGGTCAACTATGCGCTGCATTAATGGGGTGAGTCTGTTAGTCAGAACCTAACTCAGGTCTTTGTAGTGGTATTAAGCATTAATAGGTCTCTATATGATGCCATGTCAGTTGTATCTCTTCTGGGTTTGGGTATGGATACTAGCAGGGTCTCCTATGTTTGGGGGGGGGGGAGAAGCATTCTTGGAACACCATGTTGCACACGTCCGCAAGCAGAGCTGCAAGTTGTTACATGTATGTAGCATATAATACAACTGGGTGGGTATTGGTTCCCAGCATCTTCTGTATTACGCTTTATGACTGCATCAAGCAATTACTAACAAGCAGGATGAGGTTTTAAGTTTGTGTGTGTGTCTTCTAACCATTGTCAAAAGCACGACTTATAAAACTGCTGCAATAATGTCATTTGTAAATTGGCTCCTATTAGCAAGGGGGAAATATTTGCAGGATGAAGATAGTGCTGTATAGAAAGAGTGAGAGGGAGAAATGCAATGGGGCAATAAGAAGAGAGTGATAGGAAATCAAGCCAGAAACGAGGTTAAAGGGTGATAGTGCCAAAGACAAAGTGCCAGTGACAAGAAGAGATACAGAAAAGAATAAAGTATGCATAGCGCGACGGTGGATTAGACTATGGCACCGACCAGGAAACTATTTGCATGTTAATTAATTTTTTTAATTGTCAGTTCGCTTTTGATGATCATACATGTCACAGAACAATGTAGAGGTGTGAAATAAGAGCCCTTTATATGTGTCAGTACTGGGATCACAGTTCATAGTGCAGGTAATAGTAGAGGTACATTAATAAAGATGTGTCCTAGGTCTGGGATACTTGTACTGAATTTCCTAGACAGCTTTGTCAAGCTATCTCTACCAGCCAATATCACTGATCCCCCATACTACTCTGGTGAATCAGTGTACCTCAAAAGCAACATGTAGCAGCCATAGCTATTCTGATACTGAGATGTGCACATTTTTCAGCGAACCTTTGATTTACAGGCTGGAGCTCATGTTATTACAGATATCTTCCCTACACAGACTGTGAATGCAGATATAGGGGGAGACCAGTCAAAATGTTTCAGTGGGTGAAAACTAAAAACACACTCCGATGCAGTATTTATTTGATCCACTCCCCATTTCAGTCTTACATTTTCTCTGTGTCTCTGTCTCCTTTCCCTTTCTCTCTCATATGTTCACCTCCTTGGCTCTCGATTCTCTATTTCTCTCATCTGAATCGCTCATCTCTTTCTCTTGGTCACCTTTTGCTCTGCCCCTCCACACATTAATCTTCCTTCACCTCTCTTCCTCCTCCTCTCTCCCACCCTACTTGTACACCTACTCACACATTCTTTTCTTGTTTTCCCTCCTTTGTCACCCTCCTCTATCTTTCACTGCCCTTTTCACTTATTGCCTGTTATCTCCAACTTAAACTCCCTCTCTACTATGCAGGGCCATTGCACATATTGTTGTTCCTCTCTCTTCTAGCAACGGTACCACATTTCCTGGTTGTATGGGCAATGTGACATTTCCTGCTGGAGAAAGCCTAGGCATATAACCTAATATTCCCTCCCTCTAAATTGCACCTCACCTCTCTGTTGTCTCTAACACTATTCTGTCTATCCCATACCTCTTCTCGTTGAACTTTTTCTCTATCATCCACCCCCTTCTCTTCCTACACACCTTTTACACACATGCTCATCTTTCTCAACCTTCTCATCTTCTCTTATGTCCTCATACCTTTCTTTCACATACCACATCTTTCGCCATCTTTTGACGATCTACTTTCTCTCACCCTCACACTTTAATCAGGATCAGTTCACATAGACACACCCTACTCTCCTGTCCTCACATCATCCCCATATCTTTTGCACACATTTAATTTACATATCTTCTTTTCTACTTTTTTCAGACACCATCATCTAAGATCCTCCTGTCACCCAACCATTCCTCTTATGAACCTGCTGGCTCTCTCACACACACACTTTCTTTTTCAAGCTCACCTCTTGCACCCCCCCATCTCTTTCACCCCCTCCCCCAAATCCTTCTTCCCTTTCTAAACTTCTCACATTCCACTTCCGCCCTACTCTTACCGGCATTTAACTCATTCAGACCGTGCCTTCTCATCAGTGCACTTTCACTCTCTCACTCTGTCAGTCATACAGACACACACAGCAAGGATGACCGTTTTACTTGTGTTGCAAATCACTAGTGCCAATGTTGAATGATATTTTATTTAAACATGCACTGTTGAAAACAAATGTGAGCACAACAATTAAGACAATTCCAACTCTGAGGCCCTTGTGATTATGTCTGTGGAGCAAAGCTTTTGCAAGTTAGAAGGCAGAAATCAATGCAGTCATGATTTCAAGAAGAAAGGTGGGTATTTAGTTGTTATAAAAAAGTAAAATAATAGATTGAAGCCATTTAGAAACTGCTGCACTTTGTGTTAATTCTTTAGTTTTTAATTTACTGAAGAGTTTTAGTTGTACAGTGTAAAACTATTCGGTTAGTGTAAAATGGAGCTGCCGGGTCACCTCCAAAGTAGCTATGCTCAAGCCAAGCACACACTCACCAACCTCTTCAAATAAGACCCATCAGAGGAGGGAATCAGAAAAGGAGGGATGGAGAACTACAGTCTCCCCACTATTTGTTTGGACCTGTGCCCTGGATGTAACACTGAGGGCAAAACCCTCGCTCCAGTGAAACTGAATCCTTGTCTCATTCTAGAACCCATAATAGATGGCAATGGGAGATTGTATTATAGTATCACAAAGAACATGAACACTTTACAATATATATTGCACAAAAAACATAAACATAGGATAAGTACATAATTTTTTTTCTCTGGAATTTGTGTTCGGTTCAGATACTTACAATCATCACCTTTCACAAAAACCACTTACTTGTAAGTCGTAGGTAACAAACTTGAAAACATGTTGGCCTCCAATTCGAGACTTTCTCTCTCTCCTTTCTGCTTGTACAAAAGCATTATCACGCATTCCCACAGGGACTGTGGCATACTGCCCTTTTCCATCACTTCCTCGTAGAGCTCGAGCGAGTCCCGCCCAATCAGGTCCCACAGTTCGACATAAAGTTTCACTGGGAGCCCATCACTGCCTGGGGTCTTGTCTGTTTTGGAGGTCGTGGTGTCCAGGTGCAGCCCTCTCTTCTGGACTCAGTGCCTTTGAGATGCCCTCTTGGAAACTGCCTGCCTGAGCTCTTTCTCACAACTTTTTTTTTTTTAACACTTTTTATTTATTGTAGAGAACATATCGATACAATACAAGTTTTTGCATCACATTCAAATCAATGACCGGAGATTACAATCCAATACTGAATATCCCACCTAAGCCCCTTCCCCCTTTCCCCCCCCTTTCAGGATTTTGTCACACATTTGACCAACCCAACCCATGCCTCCGCTCGGAGGGGGAGGAACAAATGTCACCTCGATATGCGTTCCATTTCCCCCATATCTTATCCCATTTTTTGGGGCAGCCTCTATTCGTGTAGACTGCTCGTTCCGCCAACATACACCAATCAACATCCCGTTTCCAATCTGCAATCGTTGGTGGGTCTAGAACTCCCCATTTGCGAGCGATGTTACGCTTTGCAATTGTGAAGCCATTGGTCGCCCACAGTTGATCCATACGTTTGAGGTCAGTGGCGTCCCAAATGTTTAGGAGACATGTCTTAGGAGATAATGTTAGAGCATTTCCACTCACCTCATTCACAATGCGGTTAACTGCCTCCCAGTAACTCTGTATCAAGGGACATTCCCAGAGTATGTGGTAAAACGTACCCGCCTCCCCGAAACGCCTTCTACAATCTGTCGAGTTACTGCTGCCCATTTTCACAAGTGTCATGCATGTAATATATATGCGATGTAAAATGTTCAATTGGACCAGTCGCAACCTTGCCGGTACAGCCACCTCGCGCGGGGAGGATAACGCATCGTGCCAGTCCTCATCCTCCAAATCTCCCACGTCAGTCTGCCAACGCATGTACAGGTGAGTCATCGGGTCTGGTATATTATTAATTATCTTACGATACGTGAGGGAGATTGCCTTACTCAGCATGGGATCTGCCAGTAATCTGTCCTCCAGTGGAGTGGATTCCGGGATCCCATTTAATTCTTTAGTTGCTTCTAGTAGGGCATGGCGTATTTGAAAATATCGGAAGGTTTCGGTCACGGATAGTTTGTACTCTATTTGTAGTTCGGCGAAGGTCAGTATTTTACCCTTCTTAATTAAGTCACTAACTTGCGATATGCCAATGATGTCCCATTTATCAAACCCACTACATCTACTTAAATTGCCCAATATGGCAGCATGCCATAGTGGTGTCATTTGTGTCAATTTATTTTTCCAGCCCAATTTAGCAGTGGTTGTGTGCCATATGGCGGCTGTAAGAGCAGTGGGCCCCGGGAGCCACTTCCCACTTGATTTTGTGTACAATGCTTCTCTGTACCCTCCATGGCCCATCAGCCATTTATCCATCCGACATGCTGGGTCCTGTTGTGGTCCATATACCCATTTATTTATGATTGACAGGTGGGCGGCCCAGTAATAACATCGGATGTCCGGAAGGGCAATTCCCCCATCATACCACCCACGGCCCAGTTTGGGCCCAGAGATAGGCGGAGGCTTCCCGTCACAGAGCAGATTTCTAATTTCTCCTTCAATTGACTTAAAATACGTGTCGGGAACGCTATATGGGGTGTTTTGTAACGCATATAGGAGCCGGGGAAGGGACATAATTTTGTAGAGAGCGGCACGTCCTAGTAACGACACCGGTAGTGTACACCAATGTCACACATCACTTTGTAAGCGAGTTAATGGGCCTAGGAGGTTCCGTTCGTAAAACAGCGAAGGGTCCGCTGTTGCAAATACACCTAGGTATTTGAATCCATCCTCCACAATCGTGACTTCACAGGTGGCTGGAAGGGCTGGCGCAGGCCCATGTAGTACATATAGTACCGGCTTAGACCAATTTATATTGTAGCCAGAGTATTTGCCGTGGTTAGTGCAGATTTGGAGGACTCTGTTAATTGAGGCACCTGGGGAGGCGACGTAAAGAAGGATGTCGTCCGCATAGATTGAGATTCTGTCCTCCCACTCGTTTGCCCACTTCAGCCCACGGATCAATGGGTCTCGACGTATCCAACACGCAAGGGGTTCTAGGACGAGAGAAAATATCAGAGGAGATAGTGGGCAACCCTGTCTCGTTCCACGGCGCAGGGTGAACGTGGTGGACATATGTCCATTCGCTACCACCTGAGCGAGTGGTTCAGCGTACAGAAGTTTCACCCAATCAAGATATTCCTTACCCAGGCCCATCCGCTCGAGCACCGCGAACATATATTGTAGTGTAGCTCCTATTTCCCTAATAGGCTCTGCGCATTGGAATAATATACCCTATAGGTTTGACATAGGACTGAGGTCGGTATGTCCCTATCGAGTATATCAAACTTAATTACTTGTGCCAGCTAGCTCAGAGGCCACTAGAAACTCCTTGATAAACAAGAAGGGAGTAGTTTCTGGCAGCCGCAAAACATGACAACTTTGTTTCCCTTTAGAATCAGAACGTGTCCCAGAGTCGTGGAAACAATCGATAACCGTTTCATTCAGCTCACTCGTGCATACTTTGTTTTCCTCAAAGTTACACAGAAAGAATAGACGGGCGTTTCAATAAAAGATTTATTGAACAGTCTGGTTTCTCGTGTAAGTAATATGTGCTGTTACGATCACAAGACAGTATGCAAGATAAATAATGTACAGCGTAAGCAGTAGAAATAAATAATACTGCGCTAGCATGATCTTTTAGTAGATATTCATTTACATAAATAACAGACTAAAAATGCGAGTACTCATACGATGCGTTTCTGAGCTAGTTCTACCCCAATGTACCTAACCTAACCTAGGTGTAGGGAGAGGTATGAAGTAGGTGAAGTATTCCTTACTATGGTATACTAAGAGTATGTTAAGTCTAGTATGCCTAGTATGCCAAGAGTCCCTCTAGGTTTCTAGTCAGCTCCATACTTTAAGAATGAGAGAGGTGGGAATCTCTTGCCAGACTCGAACTCCAACACCCCGCGAGGGAAGTCAGATCACTGGAAGCTGGACTCTCTGCGTGCAGGGATGACAGCGTCTTCTCAGTGCGTCAGGCCGGGAAACGGGCTCCTCTGAAGTCGAGGTCTCCTCTGATTTACAGGGGCTAGGTAAGGTATATTTATACCTGAGAGGTACCTCAGAATGTTAGCATTGACGTGAATCGGACAGCGGAAGACGTCATGAATGAACCCCTAAGGTATAACGGTTCATGCATAATAGATGAGTCCTTGAAGAAATCAATAGTCCTGTGCTAGGGAAACTCCCAAAGCCTAAAGGTCTGTTCTTCAAGAACTCGTTGTGACGTTAGGGTGGACGGATGTCGGAGACCATGCCTGTATTTGGAGTGCACGGTTTAATGCCTAAATAAGGACTGGGATTTTATGCCTATATAAGGGCAGGGCGAATTGTGCCTATATAAGGACATGATACAGGAAAACCTATATACGGACACCCTAAGAGGAATACAACACCCACTCCACTTTCGTGCATACGATAATAATAAAATGCTAAACATTTAAAATGCTAAACATTTAAATGGAGTACCGCATATTGCTAAAAATATTTCTTAAAAGCATTTTTTTTTTTAAATATTAGAATGCAAAAGGTACTGTACATTTTAAGCATTGCTTTTCATTTCAGGCATATATTTGGAAATTAAATGCAATTTGAATGAAATAAGCAGTAAATTCACATTTGACAGAAAATGATCGATAAGTTGTTCAAAATCAAAAGCATTTCATGTCATGAGGATTAATGAACTTTTTAGACAAATAAGATGACAAAGTGTCTGGGGAAGTGCCGCTAAGTCCGTACTATAAGAATAGTTCTACTTCAAGCAGACTGAATTGCCATTTAGTTCGAAAAACGGAAAAAGTTCAATTTGGGAAGAGTTCCAAGTTTTTGAAATATGAAGTCCAAATTTTACTGCGTCTCTGGTACACTGTGGGTTGAATCAGAGTCAGTGTACGGGTCTGGTGTAAACATGAGATCATCTATTTCTGTAGACAAAATATCGTCCACTGTAGTTGGTGACATTCGGAACACCTCGTGTAGTAGATTAATTGCACAGAGATGTGAAGCATCGCTTTCAGCATAGGATGCCGCAGCAATGTTCGCATCCGTTGTTACTGTGTGCCTGTAGATCCATCTCGTACCTCAGCAGCAGCTGGAAGCGTCTGTGAGATCTCAATGAATGCCGTCATCAGGATTGGTAGCCTCTAGGGACAACACAGAGCATGGGCCGTTATCGGGTCCAGCAGAGTATCGATATCCGTTGGCGTTGCTGATGGAAATGTTAGACAGGTGTCTAACACGCATTCTTCACCGCATAGCAGGCATCGTAGAACAGGTAAGATGCAATCTTGCCAGATTTGTCTGAACGAAAGGAACCATGTGGTATTAAGGTCACGTAGACGAGTCATGCCCAAAAGTTGTACTATTCGCTCTCGGCACTTTCGTTCCAGGAGAGCTTTCTCCATTTCGCTCGGAGTGATGTCTGCGAATAGGCTGGCCATAGCGTAATAGCAGGAAGAGAAATAGAATTCCGGCAACAAGTGCTAGAATTAATGGTATGCCACCAAACACCGAATGTGCAAAGTTCGGGATGATTCCAAGTATTGCCTGGAAAGGTGCTAACAGACCGGAACAGATGCTCTTAAATACATGTACAATTCCGCTTGTATCAGACATGTTAAAGATACGTCCTATCATTTCCACGAAATGTATAGGGCAGTTTGTACGTATTAAAGTCTGTATCTCAGCCGAAGTCCTTGCTACTTGTAGATCATAGGTTTCTTTGGCCGAGGTCAAAGGCACTGTTTGTTGTAAAAGCATGGCTTTCATTCTGCTTAAAGTATCAAATCTTATAAAAGAGACGTTCAGCGAAGGCCACAAAGGCAACTCCCTGACTGTGTCTATTGGGGCAAACAATACTTGCATACAGCAAGTGACCCTGGAGTTGACCGTTACTAGATATGGGATGCCTGGCAACATGCCGCAGCAACTCTGATCATTCAACATGAGGTAACTCCCATTAGAAAGTTGTCCAAACGTTGGATTAATCACAGCAGCTGGTGTACCCTGCTGATGGCAAGACAAATTTGCCACAGAACCATTGCAAGCCCCGTGTAAAGTAATATCCTGACATATAAGTGAACCGCTCAGTGCACTTTTACAGTGTATTCCGCTCAAAAACACTTCACGATCCCCACTCCAACATCTATATGTATACGGTAAATTCCAAGATGTCTTAATGTATTCCTTACCCAACCTTTCATATTTGCCTGCTTGCATCTGTTTGAGGCAATACTGAAACTGAAAAGTAGTCACAGGTAGTGTGATTTTGCCATGAATGAGCCATTCTGTAGCTGGTTTTTCTGCCACTGTGAATGGTAATTTGTCCAATTTCTCAATGCTCAGCACTGTATACTTTGCTCCCCTTTGTGCCAGTTCGATCTGTTTATCAGTTAGATTGTATTCTGCAAACAGAGCTGACGTGTTGATAAAATGCCAAGGCACATAGCCCGCGCACAAGGATTGCAGCGTCCAGCTTAATAACACAATAGAACGTCATTGAGACTGGCCTTGCTGTAACATCGCCAAATCTTGTTCTAGTATGTCGATAGCAGAGGATACAATGTTGTCCAATGAATATATTCTGGAGGACAAAGTTGTTAACCCATTGTCGACCACAGCGAGTGTTTTCTCTAAATTAATACGATCAAGTTCACGTATTTGTTCTGCGGCCTCCATCTGTGACACTTTCCATGCTTCATTATAAGCAGCATAGATGCCGGCATATATGAAACGTTTTTGACGCGGTTTTCTTGGTCCAAGCAAGAATTCCCTAAGGTCTGCGTCTTCTTTAAGTAAGGATAAGTGTTGTTTCACATCCTGTAGTGTAGATTTCTGCAGCCAATTGAGGCATAATTTACCTACACTGTATGTTGTTACTACCCCTGGATGCTGTCTTTGGACGTATCTTGGGTCTGGCCTATGAACAGTAAAGCCCTGAGTTTTATTCAGGAATCTTTCCTGACAGTTGTTCGTGTCTGTGGGCCAGATCAACCATTTTCTCCAATCAGTATTAGATCTGTTGAATTGTAGTATTTGGTCAACTGTAACCGCTGCATGTGTTTTGTTATCACTTGCAGGTGTTGGTACAGAAGGTATTTTCATCTCTTTTATCTTGGCTAATCCAAGACAAGATGTTTGTTGGACAGTTTCATTCAAAAACATTATTTGTTCAGGGATGATACAGGCTCTAAATAAAGCTTCTATCCCCTGCACTTGCCAATCTTTAGTACCCCAGACAGATTTTGTGTCTATTTTGTCGTTCCATAAGTTGAAACCTTGTGTAGACAGTTGGGCAATAAATGCAGCAGAATAAATCTGTTTTGTATTAGTTAACATAATTTTCAGTCCTGTTTTGTTTATATTTTTATAGTAAAACGTTTCTGGATCAGATATATTGTAACCTGAAAAATATGGAAACTTATTAGCAAATGTTTTTGAACTACCTTGTGGTGCTGTAGGACAATGCTCCCATTGGTTAAACATAAACACATTTCTAGGGTATGCAGATTTATGCAAATAATGATGACCATAGTGGTTATAGCAATACAGTTGTTCATAGTCTGATGAACCCTCTAAATATTCATTTTTAGAAAATGCAGCAGATCTTTCTAGGTCAAACATTATGTCGTTAACAGTCTCAAAGTCCCAATCATCAGAATAGGTACTGGACGAAATGAGATCACTTAGTGAAATTTTAAACAAATGTGGAATGTTCAATTTCTCCGTCGGGCCAAAAATATCAAAATCTGTTTTGTCCCACACTATACCATCCTGTATAGGAACAGCTGTGATGTTTACTGTTGATAAGTCTCTTGCTTCATGATGGGAAGATTTATGAGGTTTCAAAAGTACGTTCACATCTTTTCCTTCAGTATTCACATGGATGTATCTGCCATTTATAAGCACGCTCATAGTCATAACCAAAGCTAGCCAAAGCAGGAAAACAAATATTCCAGAAATAATCCAGAGTTCAATCCATGGTGAAACCAGATAAGTCTTTTTCAGAAAGTGAAGAAAGTCTTGTACTTGCTGCTTGAATTTTGATGATGCTGGCGTCGTTTCAGGTTCACTCGGATCTTCTGAGAACGTATCAAAGTTAATGAAATAGCCAGAAGCAGTTCTGTCAATTGTTGGAATTGCATTAGGATTCGTAGAAATCGCTGGAACCAGTCCATCACTTGCTACATTGGTGTAGACAGGTGTATTTGGACGAACTGTTACTTGATTTTCAAGAGGGACGAGTTCCATTGCATTGTTGCATAGTCCTTCATCTGTTGCTGCTGAATTCTCGAATGTTATCAGTCTTTCAGTCTGAACCTCTTGGATAGTAGTGAGAGGAGTGCGTCTGCTACTAGGTCGGAGTCCACGAGGCCTACTATTTAGTATTGGCCACATACTGTGGTTTGATGAGGTCGATGGACACAAATCTTTTCTCCTTTCTTCCAGCAAGGGGCGGCAGAAGTACTGTTCTTGTTCCTTGAACTGCTAGGACAGGTACTGGTTGTCTGTAAGAAGGTCCAAATTCCTTCTTGTCCGCAATCTTTTCTCTGACTAGATCCCCAACTTTTGGAATCCAGACAGGGCTTGCTGGGACCGCCGGTTTGTCCCCAGTGGTGGTTGGCTGCAGGAATACGTTGCTTTGTTTCGATCTTAGTTCATTGAGTTCCTGTAAAACAGCCAAACGATCTTTGATATCAAACGGTTTATTTTCCACCACTGTGCCTACGTGATCGAGGTCTGGTACCCACATTCTTGTCCCAAATAGGACCTCATATGGAGTGACCCCCCCTAGAGAACTTTGTGGCAGGTTATTCAATGAGCGTTGGACCCCATAAAGATGTTTGACCCACCCATCACCCGAACCTAATACCCTAGCTGTTATAGACTGCTTTATGTCCCGGTTTTTCCTTTCCACAACCGAATTTCCCTCAGGATGGAATGGAGAGGAGTACTGCAATGCAACGCCCAGACTGGCCATGGCTTCTTTGTAAGCCCGAGAGCTAAACGCAGGACCCTGGTCAGAATGTAGCGTGCCTATTGCGTATGTGCCGATAAAGACTCGCAAACTTTTATAACAGTTTGAGCGTCAGCCGAGCGCTGAGGCCATATCCATAGGAACCTAGAGCATGAATCCACTGCAACCATGATATATTTATAGTTACCGTCCCTTTGCAAGGGACCGCAGTGGTCCAGGTAAACACAAGCTAATGGTTTGTCCGAAATTAACAGGGGTGTCTGCGCAGGGCGTTTCACTGTGGAGACTTTCATCTGTTGGCATATATCACATTCTAAAACATAGTTCTTTGTTTGTTTCCGAATGCCAGGCCACCAATATCTTTGCTTGAGTAAAGATACTGTTGCAGAAACACCTGCAAGGGCAGAAGCTATCCCTTTGTGTGCTGCTAGGATTAGTCCTAATCTACGTTCCTTGTTTGGAATTACCCTATCCCCCACTCCAGGGATTCGAGCAAAAGGAACGTTGTTCGCATCAATTACATAAGAGTACTTGAGTGGAAACTTTTTTGGTAACGCTGCACCACTGCCTTTGCTTGTAGCATTGACAGCCAACATTATCTCACTGTCTATTTTTGTTTTTGAACGAGTGATCGCAGCTACGGAAGCCGTCTGAACAGCCCCCTTTGCGGCTTCGTCAGCCAATGAATTCCCTGCAACGTGAACGCCATCACGTTGATGACTCAGTGTGTGGATCACGTGAGCCTTTGGTAGTTCGTTTTTCAACTGAACTACTTGTTCCCAAAGCATTTTGTGCTTTATTGTGCCACCTTTCGCATCTTTGAAACCATTTTCAAGCCAGTTTTGTATATATTCATTATACGACTGAACACAGTAAAAGGAATCGCACACTATTAGCGTGGGGAATTCTCGATCTGTACTTTCAAGTGCCAGTTTGAATGCTTGTAGTTCAGCTCGCTGAGCTGTACAATCCCCTAGAGATTGAGTTTTTGTGACCATAGGTCTGAAGATGCCATCTTGCATGCAACCTTTAACGATTGCACACGCTGCACTGTAAGCTTGCTTACTCCCTGTTGCGGGTTGTGCGGATCCGTCAGTGTAAATTATGAATTCGTACTGATTGAGAGGCAGGATTTCAGTGGGCAGAGGACATTCTTGTTCATATTGCAGGAACGCTTGTGTTTTTAAATCGGGATCAAAAACATATTCAACATCTGTTGCAGCAAGAGAATTAACCCATTGTATCCATCTTGGATGTAATGCTTTAGCATTTGGAATGCTTGCTTTTGTGACCGCTTCTAAAGCTGGTACTGGGGTTACGACAATAATGCGTTTCCCTTGGGCTAAGGCTCTTTCTTTTGCTACAGCGGTTTGAACTGCTGTCAGAATTTTTCAGTTGAAGTGAAGCGCATTTCCGCTTGTGTGTACAAATGAGATTTGTATGCGATTGGTATTTTTTCACCCTCATTAAATGTTAAGTAGGTGAATCCGCATTGACCCAAAATTATTCGGATCACCAGGTTGCGTTGACTTACGCGTGTTTGTAAGTGATTTGTTGCTAACATGTTAGCCTGGAGTGAACGCAAGATTTCTGTGTGTTCATGTGTCCAATTTTTGATTGAAAAATCAGGTTTGATTAATGCGTAGAGAGGTTTAACCCTTTCTGCGTAATTTAGAATGTATGTTCTTCCAAAATTTAGGAAACCCAGGATGGATTGTAAGTTTGTTTGCGTTTTTGGAGGTTGGAGCAGCGCACATTTCTCTAGAAAGTTAGCTGCCAAGCTCTTGCCTTCACTTGAAAGCTCATATCCTAGAAATAGGACATTGAGATGGGCAATTCTGGACTTTTTGAAGTTGAATTTGTAGCCCTCAGAGGCGAAGCCCAGTATAATGGTGCTCACCCTGTTCAAGTGTTTGTCCAGGTCATCGTCCGTCAGATAGATGTCGTCGACATAGGACAATGCCTCATTGTCATAAATTTGTAGTAACTCCGTTACCCTCGCTGAGAATAACCCCGGGCTGTTCTTGAACCCTTGTGGGAGTCGACAAAATTGACGCTGGGTCCCCATTATGGAGAATGCTGTTAAGTACCTGCTTTCAGGTGCTATGTTTTGACAAAAGAAACCATTTGAGATGTCTAATGTGGTTTTATATTTTTAGCACAATGTTATTCATTAATGCTGTGCTATGTGCATTTTGCACTGCAAATGTTTTAGAACAAGTGTTTAAGTGTCTGTAATCCAAAACTAGACGATAGGTGTTGTCTGGTTTGGAGACAGGAAACAAAGGATTGTTCATTGAGGAGGTGCATGTTTCAATCACCCCTTGGTATTCAAGGTGATCTAAGATCTCCCTGACCTGTTTTTTAGCTTCTTGCTTTATTGGGTACTGCCTCTGTGCAGTTGGTTCATGTTTCAGATGTATTTTATGGTGAGGTGAGTCCTCATCCCATCCTACATGATTTTTATATAATGCTGGGGCCTGGGCTACTGCCCATTTCCTGGCATATGTATATTTTAGGTGAATTGGAATATGGTTGGAGAAGGCAGGCATAATAATGTCCTCGCCATGTGGGCACTCCCTGACAAATTGTGGTGGCCAGTCTTTTTCTGCTAGAAGTATGTCATAGCCCCTTGAAAGTTTTTCCCAAAAAGTGCTTTCACCTGTCTAGGTATGTCTCCCTCCATCCGGAGTGTTATTTCATATAACTTTTGTGGAGTACTAACCCTGGTGTCTACAGTCTCGACTGTAATGTACTCATTCAAGTCCACTATCTCCAGAAGTTCCTTCAGGTTCTGGCGAGCTATTGTGACTTCTGCTGCACTGTCCAGCATTGTCTGAGCCCATTCTCCGTTCTTGAGTTGTGTTCTCAGTATTCTCGGCATGTCTGATCTTCAGACCTGCTACTTTCTTTTTGGAGAATTGAGGTTTTGTTTTATTTTTTGTAGCGTGTTTTTCTTCCTTGGATTTCACGCATTCTTCTCTGTGTTCTGACCGTCCTCTTCTTTTCAAAGTCTGTGACGAGATCTGAAAGGGACGAGAGGAACGTGTATCAGTATCTTGATACCTGTCAGGCTTTCTCAAATTATCCCTATTCCTGAGGTTATACCTCCTTTCAGAGGGCTCCTTTTGAGGAGACCTACCTCGGGATTGAGAACGTTTCTCGGTTGAATGTTGTTTATTAGTCTCCCACTTCTTTTAGAAGATGTAGGAGTTTGTTTAATAGAGTCCTTCTCAGGACTTTCAGATAGTTTCGGCTTCACTGGTCTTCCACCCAAAACTATCTCTGCCTAATTCTGCATAAGATTGTTCAATTATTCTGGGTAGCTCAGTCTGATGTTCTGTAACATCGAATTCCCTTAATCGTTGGCGGATCGCCACTGCTGCTGCCTCCCCTTTAATATTAGATAATATTATTGTTGAGACCTGGTCGAAATTCTTCAGTAATTTCATACCTAAATTTAGAGCAGGCTCTGCCCCGTATTCGTTTTGAATTTGTTTCAGGACATCAGGTATTACCGCAATTGATGGAATACCATGTGTTTTAGTATAGATGGCAGCAAAGACTGAGCCCCAAGTGGTGCAGTCTTCCAGTTGTGGTGTGATCCCCATCGGTAAACTGATTGTTAGGATTCTGTGTTTCTCATACGGGCTAGTATTTGGAAATACTGCTTCGATTTGAGTAATTTTTTGAGCTATCCAGAATGGAATTTGCTCACGTTTTGTGGGCATTTTACCCATGACTGCGTATAGAGTCTGCGGTGTAATTTTTAGTGTATTCCCCTGTTGAGGGGTTTGATTTGGAATGGTTAATGGTGGTTGGACTGTGAAAGTCCGCATAACATATTGGACCAATTGTCTGTAGATTTTTATTAACTCTGTTATTTGAGTAAGTAACTCCTCATCTGACATTATAGCCAGTTCAGGATGAGGTGTGTAGCCGGCTAGAATCGGCCATGTTGCTCCTGGTCTACCTAGTGGACCGAGCCTGGTAATGTTTCTGTGATGTTTTAGGGCGCCTTTAAACCAGAGCTGATGCTCCTGGTATGTTAGTGGAATTTCAATATCCTCGAAAGGAATATATTCCTCTGGTGGATCATCTTCTTTGTAGAAGTGAAACAGTTTTGTAACTGGCTTGGATTCAGGAAATATTACCCATGAATAGAATACCTCTGTCTGAAAGGATTCGTGTGCCTCTATCACGAAAACTGCTCTACCGCCTCTTGGTGGTAGGCCGTGTTTTATGAGTTTTAGAGTGATGGCTCTTCTTAAGTTTTGAGGGATGTCTATAACACCCTCCTCGGTTCCATCTAAACCGGTAATGTTTAAAGCTCTTAAAGCTGGTTGACCCGTAACTTCATCGTTTCCGGTGTCATTGTCGGAGTCAGGCATTTTGTTTTTGAAAAATGTAGAACAAGTTTCAAGGAAACAAAGATAAGGTGCACAATATTTTGGAACACTGTATCCTTCAACGTTGAGCAAACCAAACAGCTAATATATAGGGTGCTTCCCTTTGTAGCCGTGGCGGATACTTAACCCTGCCCACTCCAGACGTCTTTTGGAGTATATGGGTAGGGGTCTCTGAGAGAAAAAGCACAGCTGAGTTACTCAGTATCTAGCGTTAAATTACCGCCTTACCAAACGTTGGGCGCCATGTAGTGTAGCTCCTATTTCCCTAATAGGCTCTGCGCATTGGAATAATATACCATATAGGTTTGATATAGGACTGAGGTCGGTATGTCCCTATCGAGTATATTAAACTTAATTACTTGTGCCAGCTAGCTCAGAGGCCACTAGAAACTCCTTGATAAACAAGAAGGGAGTAGTTTCTGGCAGCCGCAAAACATGACAACTTTGTTTCCCTTTAGAATCAGAACGTGTCCCAGAGTCGTGGAAACAATAGATAACTGTTTCACTCAGCTCACTCGTGCATACTTAGTTTTCCTCAAAGTTACACAGAAAGAATAGACGGGCGTTTCAATAAAAGATTTATTGAACAGTCTTGTTTCTCGTGTAAGTAATATGTGCTGTTACGATCACAAGACAGTATGCAAGATAAATAATGTACAGCGTAAGCAGTAGAAATAAATAATACTGCGCTAGCATGATCTTTTAGTAGATATTCATTTACATAAATAACATAGACTAAAAATGCGAGTACTCATACGATGCGTTTCTGAGCTAGTTCTACCCCAATGTACCTAACCTAACCTAGGTGTAGGGAGAGGTATGAAGTAGGTGAAGTATTCCTTACTATGGTATACTAAGAGTATGTTAAGTCTAGTATGCCTAGTATGCCAAGAGTCCCTCTAGGTTTCTAGTCAGCTCCATACCGTAAGAATGAGAGAGGTGGGAATCTCTTGCCAGACTCGAACTCCAACACCCCGCGAGGGAAGTCAGATCACTGGAAGCTGGACTCTCTGCGTGCAGGGATGACAGCGTCTTCTCAGTGCGTCAGGCCGGGAAACGGGCTCCTCTGAAGTCGAGGTCTCCTCTGATTTACAGGGGCTAGGGAAGGTATATTTATACCTGAGAGGTACCTCAGAATGTTAGCATTGACGTGAATCGGACAGCGGAAGACGTCATGAATGAACCCCTAAGGTATAACGGTTCATGCATAATAGATGAGTCCTTGAAGAAATCAATAGTCCTGTGCTAGGGAAACTCCCAAAGCCTAAAGGTCTGTTCTTCAAGAACTCGTGGTGACGTTAGGGTGGACGGATGTCGGAGACCATGCCTGTATTTGGAGTGCACGGTTTAATGCCAAAATAAGGACTGGGATTTTATGCCTATATAAGGGCAGGGCGAATTGTGCCTATATAAGGACATGATACAGGAAAACCTATATACGGACACCCTAAGAGGAATACAACAATATGGCCACTCCACAGTATCGAAGGCCATACGTGCGTCCAAAGAAAGTATGGCCGCCCCCTCCCTAACGGTGTTTTTCCTGGCAAGTATGCCATTTAGACGACGCAAATTCATAGCCATGTTGCGGCCAGGCATGAACCCAGATTGTTCCGGGTGGACCAATTTTGTAATAACCGGGAGTAACCTATTAGCTAGTATTTTTGCGAGGATTTTAGCTTCTACGTTTAACAGGGATATTGGTCGATATGAAGCCAAGTCTTCCGCCGATTTCCCTGGCTTACGTAAGACAACGATAGACGCCAGTCTATGGTCTTTGGGGAGTGTGCCAATTGACTTGCTCTCAAGGTACATATCAAGGAGATACGGAGCAACCTTAGTCGCTGTTACTTTGAGGAGTTCGATAGGGAAACCATTGGGGCTCCCTGCTTTACCGGACTGCACGTTGAGTATGGCAGTTGTGATCTCCTCGACCGTAATGTCCCCTCCCAGCAGTTGCTGGTCTTCTGGGGTTAACATTGGGATTTGAATATCGGTTATTTTCTACTGTACTTCTTCTATAGTGTCTGCTGCTACCGATGAGTAAAGTTGAGTATAATAATCTGCAAATCCCTCTGCTATGTGCTGTGGGTCACGTAGACAGGTCCCGTTCCGATCATATAATACCCTTATCCATCGGTCTGCCCTTACCTTCCTATCTAACCATGCTAGGAGTTTACTAGCTCTGTCTCCCTGCTCGTAAATTTTAAATACCGTAGCACGGTGTCTATCCTTAGCCGTTTCAGTGGCCAGGTCTCTATATTCTTTTCTTTTAAGTTCCAGGATGTGATTCTCTGTCTCATCGCGGCTGCCCACTAACGCGCACTTCCGTGCCAGGATGTCCTGCTCCAATTCAATAATTTGCCTGTCCTTCTCTTTCCTGTGACCTTCTGAGAGTGACAGCACCTGACCCTTAATTACTGCCTTATAAGCTTCCCACAAAATCTGCGCCGACTGAACTGTCCCCACATTTTCTGTAAAGTAGTATTCTGTGTCTTGGATCAGTGCGTCTTTGATGTGAGGGATGAGAAGGCACCGTGGATTAATGGTAAGTGTCCTGCGGGTAGGGGTGGCATTTATTGTGTATCGAGCTTTTATGGGAGCATGGTCAGAAATGCCCCTCGCCAAATGTAGAACCTCAGAGAAGTGGCGTGCAGTGTCAGCTAAAGTCAGAATGTAGTCAATACGGGAGTGACTTTTGTGAGCGGCGAATAATATGTGTACTGCCGTAACTGCGGGTATGTTGCCCGCCATATATCCGTCAGGCTCAGCGCTGCCCCGAATTCAGCCAATGTGTTTTGTGTTCGTGCGGTGCCTCTCGGGGGGGGGGGGGTATCTGTCAGCTTGGTCGCAAAGCGTCATGTTGAAATCACCACCCACTATTATTTCACCGTCCGGCAACGTGAGAATCATACTACTCAGTTCCGGCAAAGCCAACTTATGCAAAGCAGGGGGTATATACACCGAGAGAACACCCGGATATCCCAGCAAAGCGTCCATAGTTATCTGTATGTGACTGAGATACCACAAATGGGAGATTTTTCTTCATGAGTATCCCCACCCCTCTGGATCCAGTAGTGAATCCTGCATGTGCGACAAGTTTGTATCCCCATCTGTCGAGTGCCTTGCAGGTGTTGCCAATAAGATGGGTCTCCTGCAACAGGATCATGTCTGCAGCCTGTCTTTTGATATATTGTAATACTACCCCCCTCTTGATCCTATCTCCCAGCCCATTGACGTTCCAGGAGAGAAGGGTTAATGTTGCCTCGAGTCTCATGTTTCAGGGGGTATCGTCAGTTGCCATTCTGGTTGCATTGGGTGCTCCCTATTCCCCCCACCTCTGAAGCACGGTGCGGTCGAAACCACCCCATGTGTACACTTAACAGGGTATGTGTTTGTAGGCAGCAGCGTGTATATACTGGACAAAACGAACGGGATTCAGTAGCTACTGTGTGTAGTGATGCTAGAATAATCGCTGTAACACATGTGAACAACAATGGACTTCCTGTAACTTGCCCCAACTCCCCCCCCAACCCTGCCTCCCTGCAAGACGGACTTCAAACTACCCGCCACCCCAACATTGCAGAGTGCCCTTCGCCCACCCATCCCTATTTCGGAGGGGATGTGAACCAACAAGACTAGACCCTCCCCCCCACTTCAAATATATGTATTGCAAACCGTCTCTGATTATATTATATTCAATGCATGTACTCAGCCATTTCCAGTCCAAGGCACTGCCTCTGCGACTCCTCAGCATAGGCCGTTGAACATCTCCGTACTAGAACGCATATTCGACAGTCCGACGGGGGGCCGCGAACGGCACACGGCCAGCAGCCTTATGTCCCTAGGACCGCATTCAATGTGCCCCTACTCTTATTCCATTATGCAGGACCAACTCGGCCAGTCTCTGTTCGATCTGTATCCACGGTGTCACCTTCCTCGCGCTCCGACGTGGTCACCCTAAGGTCCTTTCCCGTCCGTCTTCAACATCTTTCGTTGTTATTCGCGCCTCCGACCTGTCGCCAGCCGTCCAGCCACTCCCAGACCGCCTCCGGCTCCGTGAAGAACCATGCTCTGCCCTCAGCCTCCACCCTGAGCCTCGCAGGGAACAGCATTGCATATTGCAGCTCTCTGTCTCTCAGGGCCTTCTTGACTTCCCGGAAACTTCTGCGCTGTCTTTGGACCTTCAGGGTGAAGTCCGGGAAAAACATGACGGTGCTATTATCAATCTTGATCGGGGGAGCACATTGCGCAGTTTGCAGGATTATGTCCCTGTCACGATAGTTAAACACTCAAGCCACTATGGGCCTGGGGGGCTGCCCAGGCTTAGGTTTATCTCACAACTTTGTTGAGTAGAGCTTGCCATAAAAGTCGGTTCCAACTTTCATAACCCACTCCTTCCAACCTTGGAGGTTTTTTCTCTGAGTTTCGAAGGTCCACCAGCAATGTGTGGACTGATTTAAGTTTCTTAAAGAAGTACAAGTAGCATTTCTACTCCTTCTCGAGGTTCTTGGTTCTGGTCCAGAAGATGATTTTCCCAGATTCTTTCCTGAAATGCTCAACAAGCCGTTTTCGGGTTTCCTACAGGACGCCACTCACGTCCAATGAACATGAACAAGAGTTCGAACAATTGCTGCAGTTTGCTGTGCAGCCTCCTGAACTCACCCTTTTTTTCCTATGCAGTAGCTGTGCTTGCATTCTAGAAGAAGCTCTGGAACCTGTCCTTTACCCACTCCCACCACTCGCCGGTAGACTGAAAGAGGTCCTTCATGCCCTTCCACCCTTCTACTCTACAGACACAACTCTGAGGTTTGCTACTAATGCCTCTTTCTTCAACAGTGAGCAGGTCAGTTTCCAGGAACTTACTGCTCTGTGGTCAGAGAAGTGGACTCCAACCATGGAGCTTCACCCAGGCTTTACTGCTGGGCTGGTAAATAGAAAGCGAATCCAGTAATGCACAGAGAACATCAGGACAACTCCAGGAAAAATTCAAGGCATTCACCCCATGCCCTTGATGATGTGCCTCGTCTATCACCTCCACCAGCAGCCTAGATGTCACGCCCATCCCTACAGAGTCTGCCCCAGTGCGTCCATCTGCCTCTGTGGTGCAGATGAAATCACCACCCATCAGGATGGTCGTATATGTCACAAGCTGCAGTCTAAGGACCTGGAACATCTTGGGCTGTTCATTCTTCTCTAGGGGGCATATACACTGATGAGCCTCACTGGCTGCCCAGACCATGAGCTGTCTATGAAAAGAACTCTGCCGTTAACATCGGTAACCTTCTTAGCTGTGAAATGCTTTCTCATGATCAGAATGGTGACTTCTGAGGACCAGAAGTCACTTCCTCCAGACCAAAAAGATTGGCCGTGGGTCCACTGGCCTTCGAGTTGGCTGTACGACTGGGCGTCCAGAATCCCACATTCCTGAAGAAAGCAGATGCCTCAGTTCTGGGCAGCTAGGAAGCGCAGTATGCCCACTCCTCTGGCCTGATGCATCACACTTCTGACGTCTAGGGTGAACAATGGTATAGCCAATGTCTCAACACTAGCTATCGGTGTCCAGGTTTGAACAACTAAAGAGGATGGGGCCTGAGCTACTTTAACTGGGAGGGTTGAGCCACCTGTGGGTCTTGTAGAACTACCTGCTACGTTACCTCGATGATGATCTAAGCCTCCGCTTCCAACAGGGTTGACACTTGACTTCCTTCTCCTCTTCCAGTCCTGTGTACGACGATATCCTGGTGGCTTCCAGGTGCAGTCTCCTCATTTCCTCCTGGATTTACACTTTATTTTGTAAACAAACTTAATTGGCATTTTCACATTTATCCATTTACATTATGGCTGTACTAGATCCGCGGACCAATTACAGGGAAACAATAATCAGACTTGATTACTCATCCACCAGGAAACAAAGGCTGGTACAGCCTTTACAGTGCATTCCATAGTCCCATCAGTTAGATCTCCCAGCTGCCCACACCAATAGTGTAAACACAGTAAACTAGAACGCCCAACCAACTCCCAGTCTCCCTCCCCGGTCCCATCTGGTGCCCAGTGCGCGTACATTGTGTACTCAGTCCATCTCAGCATTATGCGCTGAGAGTAACATATTCTCCTGATATCCATGGGAGCTGGTTGAGGGAGGCATGGGTGATCCCTGGTTAATGTTCAGTTGTCACCGTGCAACTGTTTGCCTATTGACCTTTAACAGATACTCCTTGGGTGGTCTCTCTGGGTGCTGTAGTCCTTTATTCTCGTAGGAGGAAACTGATTTTCTGAGGTGTGGTCATCTGCTTTCATATCTTCCACCAGGCCCTCCCACTCTCTTGAAGCCTCTAGGGTACAGCTGCCTTGCTTCGCTTCTCTAAGGAGGTTGATGCTTTCGTACTCCGCCAATTTAATTAGTTCCCTCCTCCCACCAATCAACTGTAGGGCTTACCTCTGATTTCCATTTAAATGTAATTTGTCTCTTAGCCAGTATCAGGGCTAGAGCTATAAATATGGACGTGATCTTGTGTTTGGCAGGGCGTGGGTATAGACCCAGCAGACACACCGTGGGTGCCACTGAGAAATTGCGGGCCATGATGTCACTGAGTAGTGTAATAATATCTCCCCAATATGTGATTAGCTGTGGGTACTCTCATAAAATGTGGAGCATTTCTGCTCCAATAACACTGCACCTAGGCCACGTGGCTTGGGTGTATGGGAAGAATTTATGGATCTTGCCAAGTGTGAGGTATGCTATATGTATAAAGTAAAAGTTAATTAGTTTAAACTGTGCATTTCTAGACACTTTTGGTACTCTTTCAGCATCTTTACCCAGTCGCTATCTGTAATGGGTATTTTTATTTATTTATTTATTTTTATTTTTATTTATTTGAGTTTTATATAGCGCTGGCGAGACCCGGAGGTATCAGAGCGCTTTACATAAGGAAACAGTGTGTTACAAATTACAGAGATTTCACATTAATAACAGAAAGAATACATATTCAATACAGGAGATTATTAGCGAAAACGAGAGTCAGGATCCAAACAGCTCAGGGAGAGTTGGGAGTCCAAAGGAAGGAGACAGCAGTGGAGGAGAAGACGAGACAAATGTCCGAAGACCGGCTGGGTAGGTGACGGCCAAAGCGGAGTGCCAGAGCCAGTCTCCCCTATAGCTGTCGGAGCAGCTCCACCGGGGATCGGCCATGCGGTTCGGACTCCGCCGGCTTAGGGTGAGGATCAGGAGGCGAACGAAAGACTTGAGTCCATGTGCGGGTGAGTGGAGATGGCGAGGGTGGGGGGGTCGGAGAGGATATGTGGCCTGGCTGCCATCTTTAGGTCAGGTAGGTCGAGGTTGTTGATCACTGTGACTGAGGCTGGGGGTTTTCAACCACGAGACTTGTCCTTGACTAGGTGGGATCGGTGGCAGCCATTTTAGGGTCAGGCGCGGAGTGTTGTTCAAGTCCCTTGTTGTTAAGGACAGGCCAGTTCCCTGTATAGAGATTATGGTCGACCTGGAGACTCCATGATGATCCAGGGAGGAGTTCACCAGTTGGAGAGAGCTGAAAAGTCTGGCCCGAAGCAAAAGCAGCATGGGCGCCATGTTGGAGTCAGGCACCATATCATATCCCATATCATTCTCCCACCTGTCTTTTAGTGTGGGTAGAGGAGCATTCATTGCAGTTCTGAGGGCCTGAGACAGCCTTATAATCTCCGGTGGTGGTACAAATAATAAGGCATTACTGGTGCAATTTAGGTTCTCACGTCGGCCTTTTGCACTTAATAGTCGCCACTAACTTCCCATATAGTAAGATGTGCCCCACTGGTATATCAAAGTCGACCTGTAACTCTTCAAATGGTAATATTTCTCCTACTTTGTATAAGTTGCCAATTTTAACAGTGTCACACTCGACCCATGCAGCCAAGCTGCTCCAGGCATTCACTGAAGTAAGGGTGGATAGCCACTACAGTGGAATGTTCGGTGAGTAGGGGGTCCCCATTTTGGTCATTTGCAGACTGCATGTCCGGCAATATTTTGGCAACTGCCTGTAGCCTGTGTACCTCCACCACTGTGCAGTGGGGCACCAACAACAATTGCTTTAGCCACTTCAGTGGCGGGGTATCAGGGTTTACCTGTGGTATCTATGCACTATTAGCATGCACCCACTTCATCACCCTTTGCAACTGCGCTGCTAAGTAATATAATATCAAAATCTAGGGTTGCTAGAGAACCTTCTGTCACCGGGCACTGTAGTTTAGTTAGTGCTGCCTTTCGTCTACCTGAACACCATATTAAATCAATAAGCAAAGAGTCTAGTTCTCGAAATTTAGTTCGGGGGACTATTACCGGTAGTGTGCTAAAAACAAATATAACAGCCTGAGTTGCGCCCCCATCTTGGCAACTACCACTCTTCCAGCTACTGAAATTGGGTACGTTTCCAAAAGGTAATTACTGCTCGTAATGAAGCTATGGGCGCTCCTATGTTACCTTCTGCAATGTCAGCTACGGTTCTGTATATGTGGACTCCCAGGTATATGAATGATGTGGGTTCCCATATCATTCTCTGCTGATTAGGGGCCGCATCTGTAGAAGGTGGAACCAAGAACAGGCTAGTTTTCTGCCAGTTTATTCACAGGCCTGAGAGATTCCCAAATCTATCAAGAAATTGTGTTGGCTTTCCTGGCTTTGAATGTTTATCGTTTAGGAAGAGCACCATATCATCCGCATATAATGCGATGTGGTGTATTATTCCACAGCTGGTCACACCCGTGAAGGGAGTTCCCAACCGTGCCCTACATGCCTGTGGTTCTACTGCTATTGCAAACAGCAGCGGGCACATCGGGCATCCCTGCCAAGTACCCCTCTCCACTCAATAGGTGTCACAGATCATCCCGCCCGTTTTAACTCTCGCCTTGGGATTAGAGTAGAGAAGTTGAGTCCACTTAATAAACCCAGGTCCCTATCCCATTTTCTCCATTACTATATAGAGGTAAGTCCAGTCGAGGCTGTTGAAAGCTGTTTCGATATCGACAGACATGACTAGGGCTTCTGTGGCAATATTCGGGGGATCTAGTAGGGTGGCGATTAGTCACCATATGTTTATTGGAGTGTTTTGATATGGTATAAAACCTGCATTACCTGGATGTATGAACTGCTTCATAAAGGGCAATGGGCGTGTCGCCAACACTCTGCTCGGTATTTTGTAATTGAGATTTAACATTGACAATGGCCTGTATGCCATTACGATACCAAAGGGGATGATGGACGGAGCGTTAGAGCAAATCAAACACTCACCCCCAGTCAACTGATCTGGGTTTAATCCATCATCATTCTTTAGCTCACTCCACCACCCCAGTTCAGACATGGCCATATGCAAATCAGTCTGACCCTGTGCCTCATGGGAACAGTCCAGCCCGAACTGCCAAGCCATGTCTTCCCTGGACCGGAAACAAGCATCCTGGGACCGGTTTCGAGTTCAAAACCCTCATCAGCCAGGCTATCTTGAATCCAGTGGCAAAGTGAGCAAGGGACCCACGTCTGGGCATACCCTGCCAACTTAGGGCGAACAAAGCGATACCAAAGGGGATGATGGACGGAGCGTTAGAGCAAATCAAACACTCACCCCCAGTCAACTGATCTGGGTTTAATCCATCATCATTCTTTAGCTCACTCCACCACCCCAGTTCAGACATGGCCATATGCAAATCAGTCTGACCCTGTGCCTCATGGGAACAGCCCAGCTCGAACTGCCAAGCCATGTCTTCCCTGGACCGGAAACAAGCATCCTGGGACCGGTTTCGGGTTCAAAACCCTCATCAGCCAGGCTATCTTGAATCCAGTGGCAAAGTGAGCAAGGGACCCACGTCTGGGCATACCCTGCCAACTTAGGGCGAACAAGCGATACCAAAGGGGATGATGGACGGAGCGTTAGAGCAAATCAAACACTCACTCCCAGTCAACTGATCTGGGTTTAATCCATCATCATTCTTTAGCTCACTCCACCACCCCAGTTCAGACATGGCCATATGCAAATCAGTCTGACCCTGTGCCTCATGGGAACAGTCCAGCCCGAACTGCCAAGCCATGTCTTCCCTGGACCGAGAATCAAGCATCCTGGGACCGGTTTCGGGTTCAAAACCCTCATCAGCCAGGCTATCTTGAATCCAGTGGCAAAGTGAGCAAGGGACCCACGTCTGGGCATACCCTGCCAACTTAGGGGCGAACAAAGCGATGCCAAAGGGGATGATGGACGGAGCGTTAGAGCAAATCAAACACTCACCCCCAGTCAACTGATCTGGGTTTAATCCATCATCATTCTTTAGCTCACTCCACCACCCCAGTTCAGACATGGCCATATGCAAATCAGTCTGACCCTGTGCCTCATGGGAACAGTCCAGCCCGAACTGCCAAGCCATGTCTTCCCTGGACCGGGACTGGGGGTGAGTGTTTGATTAGCTCAAGCGCTCCGTCCATCATCCCCTTTGGTATCGATTTGTTCGCCCTAAGTTGGCAGGGTATGCCCAGACGTGGGTCCCTTGCTCACTTTGCCTCTGGATTCAAGCTAGCCTGGCTGATGACGGCTGAATGGCCAGAAACCGGTCCCAGGATGCTTGTTTACGGACCAGGGAAGACATGGCTTGGCAGTTCGGGCTGGACAGTTCCCATGAGGCACAGAGTCAGACTGATTTGCATGTGGCCATGTCTGAACTGGGGTGGTGGAGTGAGCTAAAGAATGATGATGGATTAAACCCAGATCAGTTGACTGGGGGTGAGTGTTTGATTAGCTCAGCGCTCCGTCCATCATCCCCTTTGGTACCGCTTGTTCGCCCTAAGTTGGCAGGGTATGCCCAGACGTGGGTCCCTTGCTCACTTTGCCACTGGATTCAAGCTAGCCTGGCTGATGATGGCTGAATGGCCAGAAACCGGTCCCAGGATGCTTGTTTCCGGTCCAGGGAAGACATGGCTGGCAGTTCGGGCTGGACTGTTCCCATGAGGCACAGGGTCAGACTGATTTGCATGTGGCCATGTCTGAACTGGGGTGGTGGAGTGAGCTAAAGAATGATGATGGATTAAACCCAGATCAGTTGACTGGGGGTGAGTGTTTGATTAGCTCAAGCTCTCCGTCCATCATCCCCTTTGGTATCGCTTTGTTCGCCCTAAGTTGGCAGGGTATGCCCAGACGTGGGTCCCTTGCTCACTTTGCCACTGGATTCAAGATAGCCTGGCTGATGACGGCTGAATGGCCAGAAACCGGTCCCAGGATGCTTGTTTCCGGTCCAGGGAAGACATGGCTTGGCAGTTCGGGCTGGACTGTTCCCATGAGGCACAGGGTCAGACTGATTTGCATGTGGCCATGTCTGAACTGGGGTGGTGGAGTGAGCTAAAGAATGATGATGGATTAAACCCAGATCAGTTGACTGGGGTGAGTGTTTGATTAGCTCAAGCGCTCCGTCCATCATCCCCTTTGGTATCGCTTTGTTCGCCCTAAGGTGGCAGGGTATGCCCAGATGTGGGTCCCTTGCTCACTTTGCCACTGGATTCAAGCTAGCCTGGCTGATGACGGCTGAATGGCCAGAAACCGGTCCCAGGATGCTTGTTTCCGGTCCAGGGAAGACATGGCTTGGCAGTTCGGGCTGGACTGTTCCCATGAGGCACAGGGTCAGACTGATTTGCATGTGGCCATGTCTGAACTGGGGTGGTGGAGTGAGCTAAAGAATGATGATGGATTAAACCCAGATCAGTTGACTGGGGGTGAGTGTTTGATTAGCTCAAGCGCTCCGTCCATCATCCCCTTTGGTATCGCTTTGTTCGCCCTAAGTTGGCAGGGTATGCGCAGACGTGGGTCCCTTGCTCACTTTGCCACTGGATTCAAGCTAGCCTGGCTGATGACGGCTGAATGGCCAGAAACCGGTCCCAGGATGCTTGTTTCCGGTCCAGGGAAGACATGGCTTGGCAGTTCGGGCTGGACTGTTCCCATGAGGCACAGGGTCAGACTGATTTGCATGTGGCCATGTCTGAACTGGGGTGGTGGAGTGAGCTAAAGAATGATGATGGATTAAACCCAGATCAGTTGACTGGGGGTGAGTGTTTGATTAGCTCAAGCGCTCCGTCCATCATCCCCTTTGGTATCGTGTATGCCATTACGTCATGTTGCCCTCGGCCAGGTTTAAGTAGGGGTATTATCAGTGCCCCCATTGTTGTTGTAGTTAAGGAGCGACTGTGCTTCGTGGCTCTATAAACCTCCTCCAGCCACGGAGCCAGGTGCCCAATGTAAGTAGCGTAGAACTCCACTGGGCCATGCACCTTGATCGCCATCTTGATCTCTAATGTTGTAAAATAATCCCTACCTAGTTACTATCTCTCTCTGCGGTAAGCATTGGCAAAGGTAATGTGTTTAGAAAGGTGTGTATGTCGGGGAGATTATCCCAGCAGTTCCCAGCGTATAATTTAGTGTGATAATACTGAAAGACCTCATTTATGTCTACCTGTCTAAAGACTCTTATCCCCTTTTCGTTCTCTATTTCCAGTATTTGAAAGCCCCTTTTATTGGGATTAGCTAGCCATTCCAACAGCGTCCCAGATTTATCTCTTTTAGTGTGAGCTCTCACCAGATATTCCTTATAATCAAAACAACGGAGACAGTGAACCTGCTCTGCCATTTTGCTTTTGTTACTAATAGCGTGTGTTGTAAGTCGGGTTTCCCAGGCCTGTCTCTCGCTACTTCACTTAGTATCGCTTCTTGGGCTTTGATCGTACTAATCGGTATTTGGCGGACCCCCAAAGCATTTGCGATGCACTGCCCCCTCATCACCATTTAAAGGCTTCCCATTCGAACAGTGCAGATGTGGCAGTACCTGTATTGTCTGTGAAGTAATTCTGTATCCCTTCCCCTTTTTGCAGTTTTATATAGCGCAAACACGACCCTAAGGTATTGGAGCGCTGTACATGAGCACCAGCTACATTACACAAGGACACATAAATGTTTGGTAGGCACAGGGAGATTAAGTGATTTGCCCAAAATCACAGGATGTTGAGCCGATGCCAACACTCGAAACCTGATTCCCCAGTTTCAAAGTCGGCAGCTCTGGCCGTTACGCCAGATCCTCTCCCCTGATTAGTGTTGGGGGCATATATGTTAACTAATGTAAAGTCTGTGCTCCCCAAGCAGCCATTGAGAAGAACATAGGGGCATATTAGCAAGACCGGCGATAAAATTATCGCCGTTTTAGCGGCAGCTAAAGCGGCGATAATGGGCTTGCTAATATGCGTTATGGAATTCCAATAGAGCCCAGGTTAGATGTCCTGCACATCTAACCTGGGCTTCTATTGAATTCTATAACGCATATTAGCAAGCTCATTATCGCCGTTTTAGCGGCAGTTTCCTGCCGCTAAAGCGGCGATAATTTTATCCCGGTCTTGCTAATATGCCCCATAGTTCCCTGCTGCATCTATTTCTGCCCTAACATTTAGAAGGGAACCCCGGGGTGCACCCAAGTAAGTACTCCACGTGCAAATGAGAAATATTCTTTGTAGTAAGTTTGACCCCGCTGTAGTGATCGCCTGATCACCGGTCTAGTGTTTGCATTGTGCCTCAACCACACTGTACACCCATCCCTCACAGGCGTCACCAGTCAGGTGACCCTGACAATAAAAGGGGCCGAGCGCACGTGCTCGTGGCCATTGCTACCCAGTAACCATTGGTGTCTGTGTCCGTCATTCCAGTCCTCATGTGGGCCTAGGGCCCAGTGTGAGACCATTACATTGGCGACGAGCGGGCTAATCCCGCGTGTGCAGCCGCCTTGTTGAAGGTGGTGAGGGGGAGAGTGTGGCCCGTGTCGAGGGCAACCCCTGGAGCAGGCGTGAGAAGCGCCTGATCGCCTGAGGGGCATGTGAAGAGCCCCAGGCGTGAAGACGGTGTTCGGGAGCCCACCCCGCACCGAAGTGAAGACCCGCGGGGGAGTGTGAAGTGCCCCAGGGTGAAGGTGAGAGGTGATCGGGGGCCCGCCCCGCACCTGCGATGCCCGAGAAAGTGGGGCGGCATCTAATCCGTCCGTGGTGTGACCTGCGTGGCGGAAAGCGAGAGACCACGTGGCGGAGAGCGACACCAGTGGGGTGCCTGCCACCAGCCTACTGAGGCCCGAGGGAAGTGTGAGCCGAGCGGAGCCCACCCGCCTCGGACGCGACAATCTGCTGGCAGAAGGTGAGCTGGAGTGCGGGCATAAGGGGCAGTGAAGTGAACCTAAAGCGGGAGGACGGAGAGTGGAGTAGCTACCCACTCCCCGTCCCCGCGAGGAGGAAGAACTCTGCCCCACAACGGATCGAGCAGTCTGCAGTGCCAGCCCCAGGCCACCCTCGCGCAGCGAAGTGAAGTGAGCGAGGCTGCGGCGGTGGGGGTAGAGGAAGGAGGAGGCCAGGAGTGAGACAGCCTCGGAGCGAAGTCCGCAGTCCCAGGCAGCTGTTGCTGCCTCACCCCGCGCAGCGTGAGAACTGTGAGAAGCTGCTGCGGCGGGGTGCAATAGTGAAAAGATCCAGCGTGTGGCCTGCGGCCGATCAGAGTGGCCAGCATGAACTGTAGCCAGACCCCCCAATCCCTAGCAGCGTGTGAGCCGTGAGCCCGCGGCGGTGGGAGGACGCCCGCAAACACAGTGAGTGGCTGGCCGCCACGGCATCGCCCAAGGACTGCCCAAGCCTGCGTGGTTTCACCCTCCTTCCCTGCCGAGATTGAACCACAGTGCCCGAGGAAGCACAATAAACTTACCGGGTGAGTGGTGTAGAGAGCCATCCGGGCTCTCTCCTACAATGTATCGATCCGCATACACGCACGCACCTCTCGGGGCGGGCTCGTCCCGAGAGTATAAATAAACGGCGGAAGACCGCTCGGGGTCTTCGCGCCAACAGAGAGTACAACCTGGTGTCTGTGTCCTATTACTGTGTGTCCCCGCTACGGCCTAGAGCCTTCGGGTGGCACATCACACTGGCGACGAGGCCGGTTGGACCGGCACGCGTGCACGCCTCCTGTCGCAGCGGCCGCTGCACTCGCCTCTACCTGCGGTGGCGTCTCCGCCTGAGTCAGCGCGGCGCCCGCCCACGCGTCTCCTGGCCCAAAGGGAGCGCGTCTCAGCTGGCGGCGCCCGTGCGGGAGGCAAGGCGTCGGTGTCGACAGTTCCTGCATGCGCCCGCCCGCGCGTCTCCCCAGTCAGAGGGAGCGCGTTCAGCCGGCGGCGCAGAGGCAGTGTGAGGGACGGTGAGTGCGGCCCTCCGCGCTGCTGTAGGGCTGGCCACGCCCTCGACACTCCCCGGCAGTGTTCTCCGGCCCAAGACACGTGCGCCACTGCCTGGAGTGGCGTTAGACGGCCCAGCGCGTCGAGGGACAATAAATAACAAAAAAAAAAAACAAAAAAAAAAAAAAAAGACAATAGTAAAGAAAAAAAAAAGGAGAGGGGGAAGAGACATTCCCGAATGATTAAGGACACATAACCAGGTGGCCCAGGACAGGTGAAGAGTCCAAACTAAGGCGCAAGGGGCCCCAGCCTGCTACGTCACCGGGCCACAACGAATACCCGGCCCCTAGCACGTGGCCCAGCACCAAGAGAGGGGGAGGATGAGCAATACCCAGTCGGCTGGTGCGATGGCTGGCCCCCAAGCGCAGGGCACAGACCAGGCCGCGCTGCACCCCAGGAGCCACCACACCGCCATCGCCCCCTTGCCGCCGTTCAGCGAGGCGTCGGACCCAGCGACGGCCGCACCACGATGGAAGGCGTGGGTAGGAAGGTTGAACCTATACTTTAAAGGGACCAGGGAGACAGATGGAACAGTCAAGAGGTCGCTCCTCATTTACTACGGCGGGCCAGAAATTTACGACCTTTTCGAAACGCTCCCGAACAAAGGGGAAGACGATGACTACGAAGCGGCGGTGAGGGCGCTAGATAGGCACTTCGATCCGCAGCTGAATCCTGACTTTGAAAAATTCAAATTCAGGAGAGCCTCACAGACAGATTCAGAATCTGTGGACATGTTCTATTCCAGGCTGCGCAAGCTGGCCAGCACGTGTGCATTCACAGCTCCGCAAGGTGAGATCAGAGACCAGATCATCCTGGGCTGTCGCTCGAAGCTCCTGCGAAAACTCATCCTGCGACAACCAGGAATCTCACTGGATGAGATCCTGGTGTTAGCCCGCTCGCACGAATTGTCAGATGTCCGGGCAGAAGCAATGGAGGCGGCCCTCCATACGCCCGTGTCGGCTCCAAGTGCCCCAAGATACCCGGTTATCAAGGAGGAAAGAGTGGACGCGATACAGAGAAGACCAGCCCAGGCCCGGCAAGCGCAACCGATGCCACGAGGAGGCAAATGTGGATACTGTGGAGACGAACATGCCCCTACAGCGGTCTGTGGGGCGAAAGGAAAAACGTGCTCCCGATGTGGGAGGCTGAACCACTACGCGAGGGCTTGCAGGGGTGGACGGTTCAGACAGGGCCCGGCAAGGTCAAGGAACATGTCACAGCGAATACAACAGGTGTCCCTAGAGGACTCGCCCCAGCGTGTCGACGCCAGGCAGGTGTGGGACGAAGAAGATGATGACGTATTTGTGGTGTCCTATGTCAGTAGAACAGACAGGCGACGGAGACCTCCCCGATGTGCTCGGTGACGGTGGAGGGCACGGACGTGCAGGCCCTGATTGACACGGGTGCCTCGGTTAACGTCATGGACGCGGAACAATACGACTGCCTGTCACCAAGGCCCGCACTGGAGCCGACAACAGCGAGAATCTACGTATATGGGGGAACCGATCCGCTCCCGCTGAAGGGGGTCATCCAGGCCAGTGTCAGTAGTGGCACGTACACCACGAACACCCGGTTCCACATAACGGAGGGAAGAAAGGGGACCCTGCTCAGCTGCCACACGGCAGAGGATCTAGGACTGGTATTCTTCGCGCACCAAATACATAGAGTCGCATGCGGAGACCATCCTGAAAGACTTCCCCGCCCTTTTCACAGGCCTGGGGAAACTGAAAGGGAAGAAGTTCCGGCTACATATCGACCAGACAGTAAGGCCGGTGGCCCTCCGACATCGGAGAGTGCCGTTTAATCTGAGGCCGCAAGTCGAAGAGGAACTGAAAAACTGGAAGAACTGGACGTGATCGAAAAGTCTCGGGTCCCACCCCGTGGGTGTCGCCGCTGGTGGTGGCCCCAAAGCCCAAACAACCGGGAGCCATACGTCTATGCGTGGACATGCGCTTACCGAACGTGGCAGTGAAGAGGGAAAGGCACATAACCCCAACGATGGACGACATTGTGGCCGACCTCAATGGGGCCAAATGGTTCTCCAAATTGGACCTCAACGCTGGGTATCATCAGCTGGAGTTGGAACCGGAGAGTCGGTACATTACCACGTTTTCCACCCACGTTGGTCTGCGACGTTACAAGAGGCTAAGCTTCGGGATATCCTCAGCAGCTGAGGTTTTTCAGAACGCGGTGAGAGAGGTGTTGTCAGGACTGTCAGGGGTAATCAACCTGAGTGACGATATCCTTGTCTTCTCGAGCACGCTGGAAGACCACCACAAGCATCTCCGAGCCACGTTGAAAAGGTTGGAAGACTCAGGCCTGACGCTACACAAGGCGAAGTGTTCCTTCTATCAGGACACCGTGGAGTTCTTTGGCTACATATTCACGAGAGAGGGGCTCCGGGTGGATCCGAAGAAGGCGACGGCAATCAGGGTTGCCAGCACGCCGAAAAACCCAACGGACGTGAGAAGTTTCCTGGGCATGGCAACGTATTGTGGGCGTTTCATCCCGAACCTCGCAACGTTGTCAGAGCCGCTTCGGGTTTTGACGAAACAAGGGCAACCGTGGGAATGGTCGAGTGTGGCGAACAAGGCCTTCAATGACATCAAGGAAAGGCTGCAAGATAAAACAATCATGGCGTATTTCCATCCAAGGAACCGCACAGAACTAGTTGTGGACGCGAGCCCCACAGGTTTAGGAGCGGTGCTTCTACAGGAACAAGATCCGGAAGTGTGGAAACCGGTGGCCTATGCCAGCAAGGCCCTCACGGAGACTGAGACCCGGTATGCCCAGATCGAGAGGGAGGCTCTCGCCATCAAGTGGGCGTGCAAACATTTTCATTTGTACCTGTGTGGACAGGATTTTCAAGTAGTGACGGATCACAAGCCCCTGATTCCGCTGTTCGCTGGCTCATCACGGCTGGCACCCCCGAGGATTGAGCGATGGGCTGTGCAGTTGCAGGCATATCAGTTCAAGGTCGTGTACCGACCCGGAGCCCACAACCCCGCTGACTACCTGTCCCGTCACCCGGACCCTGCATCGCCCAGGACGCAGGCCAGTGAAGAGATGAGCACTGAAGAATTCGTGAGGATGGTTTCTCAGCAGGCATGCCCGAAGGCCATGACACTGGAAGAGGTCGGGCGAGCCACGGTGGGGGACGGAACACTATCGAGGGTGAAGGAAGCGCTCGCAAAGAACATGTGGGTTCGCTTCATGGATGGGAGTCGCCTGCTACGCCCGGAGGTAAGACATGACCGACAGCAGCTCTGGAGAGTGCGGCACGAATTAAGCGTGGGGGAACATGGTGTTATCCTAAGGGGACATTTGGTCGTGATACCGGAGGACCTGCAACAACACGTTCTCGAGCTCGCCCACGTTGGACATCAGGGCATGGCCAAGACGAAAGCTCGCTTGCGCCAAAAGGTGTGGTTCGCGGCCATGGATGCGAAGGTGGATGAAATGGTCCGAAGCTGCCATGAATGCACGATCACAGGGAGAGACCCCCGCCGGCGCCGGTGATCACCGAGGACCCGGTCACTGTTCCATGGACCCATGTCAGTCTCGACTTTGGAAGTTTCCCAGATGGCCGCCAGATGCTGGTTCTAGTAGACACGTTCTCGAAATTCCCAGTGGTAGAAATTGTGGAGTCAACTGCGTTTCCCACGTGAGAAGAGCGTTGGACCGGACCTTTGCCATGTTCGGGCTGCCGGAGGAACTGAGGTCGGATAACGGGCCCCCATTTCAGGGCAGGGAGTTTCAGGAATATCTGAAGAACAAGGAAATCCGTCACCGGGAAGATCACTCCGCTCTGGCCCCAAGCCAATGGGGAGGTGGAGCGGCTGATGAGGACGCTCAACAGGGCACTGCGGATATCTGTGGAACAAGAGAGAGATGCAGAATCAGCGTTGGACCAATTCCTCGGAGTGTATCGATCAACGCCACACAGTACCACCCGGTGTGCGCCCTCCCACCTGATGTTTCAGAGACCACCGAGGGACAGCATACCCGCTGACCCGACATGGACTCCACCGAGGCGAGACGACGAGGCCGTCCAAGCCCGCCGAGAAACTACAAACCGAAAAGCCAGCGAAGTCCGGGGGCTCATGATTCCAGCATCCAAGTCGGAGACAAGGTGGTAGTCAAAGATCGACACCCTGGGTGGAAGTTTCGAACTCCGCTTGAGCCCGAAACATGGACCGTAACAGGAAGGCAAGGAACGATGGTGACAGCCCGCAAAGGACACAGCCAAGTCACCCGAAATGTGTCGTGCTTCAAACGAGTGGTCAGGGGCGGCCAATGTGGTGGAGATGGTGATGATGAGGCTGAGAATCCCTGCGGGCTTTCCCCGGCATCTTCTGAAGTCAGTGACCACATCCCAGAAAGAGAGCTCTCGGGACCCGAGGAGCTGTCACCCGACCAGGGTTGGCCATGTCGGAACACGATGGTGGCTCACCAGGGGTGCCGTGGAGACTGCCGGAAGCCCGGCTGTGGCCAGGAGTCAGCGATACCACCTCAGGGCTAACCCGGTGCCGAGCCAAAAGTTTAAGGACTTTCTGTGTCTGTCCCCATGACCGTTAATGACTTTGGTGACGTCAACCAAAAGAAGGAAGGGATGTAGAGAGCCATCCGGGCTCTCTCCTACAATGTATCGATCCGCATACACGCACGCACCTCTCGGGGCGGGCTCGTCCCGAGAGTATAAATAAACGGCGGAAGACCGCTCGGGGTCTTCGCGCCAACAGAGAGTACAACCTGGTGTCTGTGTCCTATTACTGTGTGTCCCCGCTACGGCCTAGAGCCTTCGGGTGGCACATCACAAGTGGGGAGGAGGTGTGGCTGCCCGATGAGAGAGCCTCCGGCGGCGTGCGTGAAGGAGAGCAGCCGGAGCTGTCAGTGCCCCGCCCAGAGAGAGACCCCGGCCGCGCCCGCCTGCTGAGAAGGCTCGGTGCTGCCAGGGGAGAAGAGAGAAGGAGAGAGGGCGGCAGTTGCGGCCGTGAGAGCAAGGAGGCAATGAAGCAAGGCCCGCAGCGTGAGTGAAGCTGTTCTTGGATGATCGGAGCGCTGCAGGGCCTGTAACTGATCGCAGCAGAGAAGTGCCCCTATCATGTGTGCACAAACAGAAGGATTTTCCACAAAGTTAATAGTGGATGGACAAAGTATCTAAAGCGCCTACCTGGTTGCGAGTGCCGGTGCGGAAAGTGACGAGCAGTGGTCACTGGTCACTAGAAATCTTGTACCGGCGCGCCCAGAGAGGGAGTAGAAAAGCGCGAGGCCTCACAGTCTGAAAACCAGCGGGGATCGCGTTTGGAAGGAAGGACACACTGCCATCTAGTGGCCAAAGCGCAGTATGACGCCCACTGAATAAAAGACAGTGACAAAAGGAGTATACAGCAAAAAACTGCACTAAATGGCATGAGCTAGGGAGCTGGGAAGCTGCAGTGTGCTAGGAAGAAAGTAATGCAGCACAGGGGTAGCTGCAGCAGCCCCAAAAGTGCCAGGGGAAAGAGGAGCAGCACGAGGTGGCAGCGAGAAATGCACATCAGCTCTGGGAAAGCTGCTACTCAGTAAAGCAGATAGGGACAAACTGGGCAACTACCTACGAGGAGGTGGCAGACCTCCACAAGTGAGCCTGCAAGGAATCCTCAAAAGGACCGGATGCCAAGGTTGTGTGAGGCGCGGTGACGCCTACTGGCCAGGGGTAGTCGCCGCAGGAGTGTTGACAGCAGTGAGCAACGCACTTGGATGGCAAAGTTTGAAGACGCCGATCCAGGCAGCCAGTTTCTGAGGGACTGGAGTAAGTGCGCAGTGGGCACACCAAGTGGCGAAAGGACGCCACCGCGAACAGAAGAAGAGCGCAAGAAGAGACTTGCGCAGAAGAGGTACACCGGACGCGGACGGTACCGTAAGAAGCTCGAGAAGTGACCGGGGCGGAGGCCGGCGCGAGGAGCAGTGACCGCAGAAGAGGTCAGAAAACAGTACCCGACGAAGAGGTCCGAGAGTAGTGACCGCAGAAGAGGTCCGAGAGCAGTGACCGCAGAAGAGGTCAGACAGCCGTGACCGAGAAAGAAGTCAGAGAGAAGAGATCTGACAAGAAGTCCGGCAAGAAGAATGACGGAAGGGTCCGTGAAGAGGACGACCGAGAAAGGTCCAGGAAAAGGACCAAGGAGAGGTCCGGGACGAGGACCAAGAAGAGGTCAGAAGAGAAGTCTGACAATATTGATTGGAAATAATTGAATGAACGAAGGTCGCGACGACAGGTCCAGTCACAGAGCGAAGTAAAGGCAGTGTCCTAGAGTGTTAGGACAAGACCGGGAAGACACGTGTGGAGTGCACGCTACACGGAGAAGCCTGGTTAGGGCAGACAAGTATAAGAGAGGACCAGACCGCGTCGCGAAAAAAGGTAAAGAAGAGAGAAGTTGAGCGGCAAGACGCCATGGTGAAGAAGAAAAGCAAAGGAGAAGAGTAATGAGGTGTGTAACAAGTCAACTCACACACCAGAAGGAAAACACCTGAAGGGAAGGTGAAAAGTGCATGACCATCGGAACACCGGGCCTGGAGAATATCAGGGATACTGAGAGTCAACGCCTATCTACGACATCTACCTACGAGTCCCCAGATCTCCTGGTAACGGCAGAGGCGAGCAGGAGGGTCCATTGGTAACACCTACCTTTGGGATAGAACGGGAGACCGTGGATATCCAAGGGGCAAGGGCCTCAGGGACACCAGTGGCAGCGGGTCCCGACAAGAGAGATGGATCCACAACCGCTCGTTTGCAGGGTCCAGGGGGACGAAGGTCTCGTGAGAAAGGGCAGGAGCCAACAACAACCCTTTCAGGCGGAGCGTGGGACACGAGAGGTGGCCCGTAGCGATTCCTCCAACGTGGTTGGGGTGACACGGCGGAAGTCCACCCTGTTCAGTGGAAGCCTGGCAAAAGAGGGCCTCAGGGTCATCCGGTGAGAGGGGAGACCCTTGAGAGGGGCATCCGTGAGAGGGACGTCCTGCAACTGCATACCTATCTGCAGAGAGAATTGCGACTACTCATATGGAGCGAATACCTTAACCAGGACTGTGTGGTGGAACACAAAACATACCTCGTCCACCATCACTCCACATGTACCTTCACTGCACATGGAACAGAAAGAGACTGAGGAGTACCCGTCCACATTATGGAGTCCAAGAAAGACTAGGTCCACAGGGCACCCTGACATCGTGCTAAAAGTGAACTAGTTATCCCGACTGCCAGGATACCATTATCGGCGGTTGGCAAGTGGCCAAAGAGACTTCGTGGAAGTATTGTTATTGATTGTATTTTATTTCAAGTATGTTTCCTTCCCACAGGTTTGGACTTGGTTTTGACTTTTCAGAAAGTTTGGGAGGGATGTAGTGATCGCCTGATCACCGGTCTAGTGTTTGCATTGTGCCTCAACCACACTGTACACCCATCCCTCACAGGCGTCACCAGTCAGGTGACCCTGACAATAAAAGGGGCCGAGCGCACGTGCTCGTGGCCATTGCTACCCAGTAACCATTGGTGTCTGTGTCCGTCATTCCAGTCCTCATGTGGGCCTAGGGCCCAGTGTGAGACCATTACACCCGCCAACTTGTGGCGGGCCAGTCCCTCAGCAGCGGTCAAATGCATTTCCTATAGCCTGCACCTTATACCTCTTAGTCATATTGTTCAGTCCTCAAACATTTCAGGATATAATCTTATATTGTGAATGTTCCCCTGTCATTGGAGTGTGGTGACAGTTCCTCTCCCCTCAGTACCAGCAGGTGGTCTATCTGATTGTACTCCTCTCAGCCTGTTCGTAACCTTCTCTAGCAGCTGGGCACCATAGCAGACCACAAAAAGAACCAAACCTAACTCCCCCACCCCAGGACCGTAAGGCAACATCCCCCTATCCAAACCAGCAACAGGAAATATTGTTAGTGTTCCTTAAGAAGTGTTCCCCCGGTTCTGCAACTCACCATCTGGCCCGAGTAATGCTTTTAGAAGGGTACGTAGTCCCCCTTTTCCTCTTAGCGTTGTGCTAGCCTCATTTGTGAATCATCTCCCGGTCTGTGGTGTGAAACCCCCCTGAACTCGCTGTTCGGTCAGCAGATGCACCTGTCCTCATATGATGCCATCTGCAGACTTCAGCAATAGCCTTTTCATTGTTAGAAATGTTTTCGGTCATCTTACATTGATCATCGCGCCATATGCCAATGTCCGCCACCACAGTATCCATTTTGAGTTCTAGGGCTTCTCTGGTGTCCTTAATAGCAGAAGGATAGAGTCTAACGTGGCTACAGGAGCGTCCCCGTAGTATGAGATGAAAAGGCAGCGTCATCCTCCATGGGACCAGTCGTGGAGGTAGTGGACTGTTTATCGCCGGGTAGGTCTTTCCATTTGGAGTGTCTGCCATTATTTCTCTGAATTTTGTGTGTGATGGGGAGGTGTGCTCACCTATCGGATGCTATGATTTGTCGTAGCTGCTTTGCAATTAATCTCAGTGCATGCCGTAGAGGGTGAATGGCAAGATACCAGGGTAGGGGGGGTTATCAGGTGCCCCCCTATCTTGCTCTCAGCCTAGCCAATGAGGCACCCTCTGATTCACCACATGAAGACTGCAGTGGTGATTCAGTGCTCAGTCTCTGGGGCTGCTCTTTGCTGACTCTTCGTGATATTGTGGCTTGGGGGGGGGCACTCCTGCACCTTCAGTGCCTGCTGTCTGCGCCATTCTCGCAGCACTGCAGCCACTAGTTGTAGTCCATATGGGCCCACGGGTCACTGACACAGTATCGAGCTAAACAATATCATGTAACACAAATATTTTGTCAAAAATAACGTTTACCAAAATATCCTGTCCCTTTACTTATAATAGTAAGTAGAAAAATATTGGGGGAAAATATCTTTGACACTAATATCACAAAATATACAAAAACCATCGATTTTTAATACAAATAGAGTTTAAAGTAGTAAATGTTAATTTTTTTAATATATAAATATAATGTAATGCAAATTAAATACATTCCACTAATATTTAATACTATATATAAATATATAATTATATAAACACACAAATACATATATAGTGTAACATAATTAATAAAATTATGTTTTTTACATTATATTATTTTTTTAGTATTTAAAAATGTATTACTCTGAAAATAAAACACACACACATATATATATATTTATATATATATATATATATATATATATATATATATATATATATATATCACAGCAATCGCGCCTCCCCCTTCAGAAGGACACCAAAGGACCGCACACAGTGCTTATCTTTCAAGAAATTTATTGCGGCAACGCGTTTCAACCTGAGAAGGTCTTCATCATGGCCAGTTTACAAATTGTGCCCAATCAACCATAAAAAATAACCAACAGGGTGATAAACATAAAAAGCACACTGTCAACAGTTTTTGAGGAAATGCAAAGACAGAGTGTATCAATGGTAATTCATAATATGTATAGACCAAATATTTGTCTTCATTAAAATTGAAAATAAAGATATCAAGTAATAAAGAAATATGCAATCTGCGTCAAGATAAAAAAACAAATTATATATATCCACAGATGTGAAAAGGATCCCACATAACATGTGTAGCTCATTGGGATGTAATACTCAGACAAGCAAATGGCATCACCTAATAAGACATGTCCCAGCAAAAGATAGATCAGCCAAGTGGCACTGCTAAGCAATTTTAAGTAATCACTTACCAAAGATTTAATATAATGATAATATTACTAATGGCCAAGTGGCTCAAGCAGTGAAAACGAACAAAGCAGAGTCTAATCAAATACCGGCCAAGTGGCCTGATGGACATTTGTTAGACGAAAGTCCGATAGCAAGACAAGGGCATAATTGATAGCATAATTGATGGCCAAGTGGCCTATTGCGCAGATCAGAATTTTATAAACATAATGCAAAATAAAGTAACAGTCCAAATCATTTGGCAACTCTTATCCCCATCTCTGAACGACAGAAAGATTCACATAGTGAACACCCGCTCAATCTGAGCAATTCAGTGTAGTGTGACAGTCCAAAGAAAAAATAAAAGACATAAAAATTATACTTGTAAGAAGGATACTCTAAGTGGGGGAGGGGGGGTTGGTTGGAGAAAAACATAATTTTGGATGCCAAAAGAGACAATTCTTGGGATGTCAAGGAAGGGTATACCAAGGGCATCAGAGCGCTTGCTCCTGAGTGGGGGTAAGTCGAGGAATGGGAAGCCCATATCTGCTCTAGATATAAGAAACACATCAGATTCTACACTGTAAATATCAGGAAAGATGGAATGACAAAACGTCAGTAAAGTACCACATCAGCCGATGTGTATATGAAGCTCCTCACTCTCATTCAGTCCTCCATGATACTTGCTGCCAAGCAGAATGATGTATTCCGACTCCTTCTGCCGCAGACGCCTTTCCCTGTTCCCACCTCTGACTGCTCTCTCAATCCTGTCAATTGCAAAAAAAACAAGAAGGTCAGCATTTTGTTGATGCAAACTGGCCCAGTGTCTCGCAACAGGGTAAGCCTGGTCTAGATTCTTTATCGCCCTGTAGTGGTCCAGAATACATTTTTTGACCGGGCCTATTGTGCTACCAACACATTTGAGACCACATGGGCATACAAGAACAAAGATGCAAAAATCGCTCCCACAGGTCATGAACTTATTAATGCATCTTTGTTTTCCTGTAGCGGTGGTAAATGTCCTAACATTGCTGCTTTTCTTGCATGCCTTTCATCGCCCACATTTGTAAAAGCCCTTTTGTTCGTGCAGCCAGCTCTCTCTCCTGTTAGGTGTACCTGTGTTGCTGTGTACCAAAATGTCATGTAGTGATTTGGCTTTTCTGTACGTGATTTGAGGAAATTTACTGACAGTTTTGCCAATTGTGGGGTCACTTCTGATAAGGTGCCAATGACGTGCGACCATCTTCCTGATCTCTTGACTATTGTTATTGAAAGTGGTGATAAGTCGCACAGGTGCCTGGCCCTCCTCTGTCCTTTTCTTCTTATTGGTGAGTAAAGTGTCCCTTGTCACCATGGATACCTTGACACTAGATGCCCTCAAAACCTTGGCCGAGTAGCCCCTAGTTCTGAATTGACTCATCATCCTTTTCTTCTCTTCCTCGTACATTGGATTTTTTGCTGCAATTGCGTTTAGCACGTAGCAGCTCGCCGTAAGGTATGCTCCACTTAAGGTTCTGAGGGTGATGGCTACCTGCATGTAGGATGCTATTGCCAGCTGTCTCTTTACGAAACAGTTTAGTATGTAATTGGCCCCCACTGATCTCAACTGCCACATCTAGAAAATCCATCCTTGTGTGATTTATTTTATGTGTAAATGACAGATCCAAGTCGTTGTGTCCTATGTGTGACACCTGTACACGGGACCGTACCCGTGGGACTGCACCAGCCCCGAATGGTGGATGTGGCCGGGTTTCCTCTACGGGACACTTTCCCTTTATATATAATATTATATATATATATATATATATATATATATATATATATATAATACACTCACAATAATACCATAAAACAAAATACATACATATAAAATACATAGACAATAATACCATAAAGAAAATAAACAACACAATAACAAAAAAAATTAAATAATTTAGACATAAAAGTAAATATTACAAATTTATAAACCCCAAAAAACACATTTACTAAAATTACCTAAAAGAGTAGGGAAACAGTTGGACTTCAGAGAGGTTAAATTTACTATTCCCACTCCAGCCTGTAAAGCAGTAGGAAAAGCCTTGGACTTTGGAGGAGTAAGATTAACTACTCCCACCCCAGTCTGTGCTACAGTAGGGAAAGTGTTGGACTTCGGAAGGGTTAAATTTACTATTCCCACTCCTGTCTGTGCAACAGTAGGGAAAGCATAGAACTTCACAGGGATTACATTTACTGTTCCTATGTCAGTCTATGTAACAGTAGCAAAAGCGTTGGACTTCGGAGAGGTAGGATTTACTATTCCCATTCTTGTCTGCAACAGTAGGGAAAGCGTTGGACTTCAGAGGGGGGGGAATTTACTATTCCCACACCAGTCTATGCAACAGTAGGTAAAGCATTGAGCTTCAGAGGGGTTAAATTTACCATTCCCACTCCAGTCTGTAGAACAGTAGGGAAAGCGTTAGACTTTGGAGGAATAAAATGCACATTTCGCACTCCAGTCTGTGCAACAGTAGGGAAAGTACTTCACTTCAAACACATTACATATTTGAATAATCCTTATAATTAATAAAATAAATATAAATCTCTTAATAGAAACAATAATAATTTACATAAAAATAAATAAAAAAATAAAAAACAATTAGAGATCTACATAATTAATAAACAATGTAATAATTAAAATTAATATTATTATTTGTTAATTAGCTTCCCACAGTATACACCCACAAATCTAGCAGTCCACACCTAAAATATAACTAAAACAAATAAGAATACCTCAATTTACATAATTAATTGATTGCTATTACTTAATAAACTTCCCACCCTATACACATACAAACCCCGCAGCCCACACCTAAAATATAACTAAACTATATAATACTAACTAATTATATTTAATTATTACTTAATTAACTTCCCGCCCTATACCCCTACAAACCAAGCAACTTGCACCAAAAATAAACCAATATGCCATAATGTGCAAAATTAATATCAATGCTGCTGAGTCAAGGGTGGGGCGGACTAGGCATCCTGATTGACAGCCAGCAGGGAAAGGAGTAGTTGTTGGGCACTGGAAGTGCGCATGATGGTTTGGGCGGCCGCCTTAGGCCAGCCAAACCGCCATACGCACTTTGATTTCTCCAACCCAGCTGTATTGTACAGCCAGGTGGAAAAATGGAAAAGGCCATCAGTCACTTACTTAGCTCCAAACAAGGCCTCTCAGACCAATCCTGGCTCTGCTCTCATGCTGAGAGTAGTGTCTGGATTGGGTGGGAGTGGCCCATGGACTTCCTCATACTTCTTCACTGAGGCGACTGGCAGCGGGAGCTGCAGTGTGAGGAAAGTGCTTTTTAAAAAAAATTATTATTATTTGCCCCCCTATGCTGCCCCACCCGTTTATTTTGACAGCAGCTGCCCTGCCTAAAAAACGATATTCTTGACAACGATATTTCTACATCACAATATTTGTATCACAATACTTTTTTCCGATATTTCTTTCTCCCAATAATAAAAACATGATATTTTGTCCAAATACCGTCCCTGCTGCAGTCGACTGGCTGTTCCCCTCCCGCCTGGGAGGCTCCACTTTTTACACTGTTCTCTTCCCCATTATAGTTTTCAGGCTTGCTGGATACCAGGCAGGTTTATTTATATATTTATTTATAGATTTTATATAGCGCCTGAATCACCCCTGAAGGGGTATCTCTGCGCTTTGGACTGTGCTGCTAGACAGGCGGACGGACATTATTAAAATAGAGCGGTCTTAAGAAGTTTCCTGAAGCGCAGATAGTCAGGGCATTGTCTCAGGTGAATGGAGAGCTGGTTCCAGTAGAGGGGAGCGAGGTAGGAAAAGGATTTCCTGCCTAGCCTTGTTTTCCTGACCCAGGGGACTAAGAGAAGCGATTTGTTTCCTGACCTGAGGGTCCTGGTAGGGGCATAAGGCTTGAATTTCATGGAGATGTAGAGAGGACCTTTGTTATGCAAGGCCTCGTGGACGATGCAGCAAACTTTGAATTTAACACGCTTGCGGATTGAAAGCCAGTGGATCTGTTGAAGAAGAGGGAGGGAAGCAGTTCTCGGCGGGGCATTCATAACAAGGCGCGCTGCAGTATTCTGGACCACCTGCAATCTGCTAAGCGAGGACTCATTGGCTGAGACCAGGAGAGCGTTGCAGTAGTCTAGCCGGCTCATTACCATAGTCTGAATGAGGGTTTTACGAGTGGAATCCGGAAGAAGAGGCGAAACTCGTCGTAGCAGGCCCAGCACATAAAAGCAGGAGCCGGCAGTGTGGGCAGCATGTTCCTTCAAGGACAAGGCACGATCAAGGCGAATGCCCAGGTTTTTAACAAGGGCCTTAGGGCCGGGGGGGGCCAAGGGCTACCAGCCACCAGTCTGGTGACCACAACAAAGGTGCATCTCCGAAGAGCATAATCTCCGTCTTCCCTGCGTTGAGTTGGAGAAAATTGCTTTTCATCCAATTTGCGATAGCAGTCATTCCCGCAGAGAAAGTGGACTGAGCCGACATGGCAGATTTGTTGAATGAGAAGAGGAGCTGGGTGTCGTCAGCATATGAAATTGGCGTAAAGCCACAGGATCTGAGAAGGTTGGCCAAGGGAGAAATATAGATGTTAAACAGAGTAGGGCTCAAACATGAGCCCTGGGGAACTCCCTTGGTCAGTTCCATCGACTTCGACCGAAAAGGGCCAAGATTGACAGTCTGGGAACGGGAGGACAGAAAACTCGTCATCCACTGAAGAGCAGCTCCTCTAAGTCCAATCTCCTCCAATCTCCTGAGTAAGATCTGGTGGGATACCGTGTCGAACACGGCAGAGAGGTCCAACAGCACGAGAATCGTTGAATGGCCACTGTCTAAGGTCATCCTGATGTTGTCCGTGACCTCCAACAGGGCAGACTCCGTGCTGTATTTGGGCCTGAAACCGGATTGAGAGGAATCCAAACTACCTGTATTCTCGACATGGTTAGACAGCTGTTTATTAATGTATTTTTCCATTACTTTGCTAAGGAGAGGTAGTAAGGAGATGGGGCGGAGATTGGAAAGCTCTTTCATAGGGACCTTGGAGTTCTTACAGATAGGGATGACCTGTGCCGCCTTCCATTCCTGAGGAAGGTAGCCCTCTCTCATAGAGAGATTGAGAATTGTGCCTATGGGCGAAGACAGTTGTTTGGAGAGGGAGGTAACTACTTTAGCTGGAATAACGTCGAGGGGGGAGCCAGATTTTACTCTGTGAAGTAAGGCTTCCACCTCCTCGGCGGATATAGGAGGGAAGCTCTCCAGCAGTTGTGTTATTACAGCTGCTGGCGGATCAAGAGGTGGAGCATCCGGTTGCTGGCTCCCGAAAAGGGAGATCTTATCATAGATAAGTTCAATTTTCTGCGAGAAATACTGGGCAATATCATCACAGAGAGCTTGGAATAGAGTCTCAGGATTGTCACAGGCCTTAGGACTAGTAAAGGATTTAAGTATCTGAAATAAGGTTCCACTGCTACTTTTCACCCGGGTTGGGTGGGGACGTAGAGGGATAACTCACCAGGTCAGCCCAGCCGTGGAGATCATGCCACCCCCCTGAGACTACTCAACAGCCGTATGATGATGCATAGCCTCTGGTGGGGGGATAGCCTAGCGCTAGCCCTCTGCTGTATTGCGGTATAGGGGGCGCACCTACATACACTGTGCCTGCCGTCCGTGTCTTCGCACTGCTGCCGCCAGTTACATTCCATGCGGCCCCATGGCATCCGATCGGGCAGTCTCTCTCCTGTTGTGGCGGTTCCACCCTGTACGATGCTCTCTCCCCTCCATCCGGTATGCTGGCCCACCAGCTTCCAGGCAGGACTCGGAGCACCACCGCATTCAGGGGGGAAGCGTGTCTTACAGCGCGGTCACCTATAATAATAATAATACTGACGTTTGTAAAGCGTTTGGTTACTCCCAAATGGTGCATGCCTGCGCTAGGATTTCAGCTCAGAAGGAAGCCTAAAGAAAGGAGCAGATTACTAACTAATCATAAGAAGAAAGAGCTGAAAAATAAGCTAAAAAGAAAAGCTACAGGCAGGCCACAGACCACTCACTTCCAGATTCTAAATCTGTTTACAGAGCCAAGTCTTGAGGTTTTTTTCAAAACAATTGTTTCTGAGCATTCCTGTCTCAGATAAGGGGGCAGAGTTTTCCACAATTCTGAGGCTAAAAAGCTAAAGGAACAGCCTCCCATGCTAACTCTTTTAATGGTAGGGACCACAGCTAGCGCCGTTCCGGTGACCTATGTCTTCTACTAGGCTGGTACGGACTCACCAGAGGGAATAAGTAGCTGTGTCCTTTACCATTTAGGATTTTATGGCACAGACACATGGCTTTGAAGGAAACTCTTTTGCTCACTGGGAGCCAGTGCAGCTTGGCAAGAGCAGGATCCGAGTGAGAACGCCATGGGAGATTTAGCAGTAGCCGAGCAGCTGCATTCTGTACTCTTTGAAGCATTCGCAGTCTTCCTTGAGTAGCACCAATGTATAATACTTTACTGTAGTCCAGCTTGGACATAACTAGGGTCTGGACTATTGTTTACCTGGCTGCTTCGGGGAGGAGGTCAAAGATTTTGTTTAAAATTTTAAGAATGCCAAAACACTTCCCTGCCTGGCAAGTCAATTGACTGTCGAAAGTTACATTCCCAACAAACCCTATCCCCAGGTTCTTCACATTTGGCTTGGGATCTGGTACGGGACCCAATACATCCGGCCACCAAGCGGAGGACCAGATTGAGGGTTGCTTACCAAGGTCTTGTGTAGGAGATCATTGGTCTCTATAAAATTAATCAATTGCTTGTTCACATGTTTCTCTGCCACTTTTGAGAAAAAAGGGAATAGGGAAATGGGCCTGAAATTTTCTGATAGAGCCGTATCTAGAGTAGGCTTTTTGAGAAGTGGCACGACAGTAGCATGTTTCAATCTTGCAGGTATCTGGCCAAGTGTGACTGAGCTGTTAATCACGTCACATAGTCTTGGTAGAATTGCCTCCATCCCATGGGTGAGAATCCTGGGCGGAGGGCTGGGTCGGCTAATGAACTTGATTTCACCTTGGTCAGGTGGGCTCGTAGCTCGTCTAAAGAGAGAGTGTTGAAAATGGAAAGTGAATCCTTAGTGTCAGCTGTGTTAAACCAAGCTTCAAGCCATGGAGTATCCCTAGCTGCTTCAGGGAAAGTGTTGTATATTTTGGAGACTTTATCAAAAAAGAAGTGGGCGATCGAGTTGCAGCTCTTGACTAAAGGGGCAATATGAGCAGAAACATGCTCCAGAGAGGACAAGGATTTCACAATCGAGAAGAGCATTGCGAGGAATTATGAGCTGATTCAATCTTTTTAGCGTAGTATTGGCTACACATGATTCTGAGCTGCTTGTGGTAGTCCTTGAGGGCTGTTAGATTTGGGGGTCTCTAGTTGGCAGAGGTAGGTACCTTTGTCCAAATAGGGACCCTTGCGTCTAGTCAGGGAAAGTAGGTACACTCCCGAAATAACCCCTGCTCACCCTCTTGGTAGCTTGGCACGAGCAGACAGGCTTAGTTCAGAGGCAGTGTGTAAAGCATTTGTGAACACATACAGTAATCAAGTGACAACACTACAAATGGACACCACACAGGTTATATATTTATAAAAATAGGTATACTTTATATAGATTTATCACAAGACCATAAACGACAAAAATAATCCACAATACTGTCAAGAGTGCTTAGTTCTGATCAAAAAGGCTTAATTCAAGGTTCTGTGCGAGTCGGTAGCCTCCTCCGGCTACGGCGATGTCGAGAACAAACAGAGTCTAACAAATCCAGCTGACCGCGTCGAGACGGGCCAACACAGCGTAGACAGACTCGGTCACAGTACCTTTTACTTGAAGCGGCAGGCACGGGCGTGCGAGCCGGATGGCTGGTTGTCGCGGTCGCGATGCAAAAACTTGAAGCGTTGCAGGACGCGTTGTCCCTCGATGCGGTGCAGGCAGCGGCTCGTTGACCTTGTCGAGACGGAGTCGGTGAGACCAGGGCCGTACGTTGCAGGGCGAGACGGTGCTTCGATGCGGTGCTGGCAGGTTGCGGTGCGGCGACGGAGCCGGATTCAGGAGCTGGCGTCGATCAGTCCGGACAGCGGTGCGAGTCGGGCGGTGCGTCGCAAAGCGTGCGAGCGGTGCCCAACTCCGGTGCGGTCACAGGACTCGAACTCAGCAGCAGTGACCGTGTCGGTCGGACCAGTTCGATTCGGCGTAGCGAAGCGTTGCAGGACGCGTTGTCCCTCGATGCGGTGCAGGCAGCGGCTCGTTGACGGAGTCGGTGAGACCAGGGCCGTGCGTTGCAGGGCGAGACGGTGCTTCGATGCGGTGCTTACAGGACACCGAGTCGGTCGTGAGAGTCGGTCACAGCTCCCTACCTCTGCAGCCACTGAAACAGAGTTTCCAGCAGCAATTCACAAAGGGGGTGAAGTCCAATGGTCCTGGGACTTCGGTCAGGGGGCAAGCTCTCTTCCAAGCCCTTGGAGATCCTTCACAAGTTGATGAAAGTCACAGCAAAGCAAAAGTTCCTTTCTCCTTTCTTTGGCAGTCAGGCAAACCACTGCAGGCCAATCCCCAAGCAGCACTTCAGCTTAGGGATAGTCTCTCCTCAGTTTCTTTTTGGTTCCGCTCCTCAGCAAAGGTTTCTTCTTGTTCCCAAAAGTGATCTAATTTTCCTGGGGTCTGGGTGCCCCTCTTATACCCTGATTCTCTTTGTTCTCTGGAGGCAGAGAGGCCTCTGCCTAGTCCAAAACCAGTTCTGGTCAGTCCTGGAGCACTTTGTTTTTCTGACTCCTTCTTTCCTTTTAGAATGTGGGGCAGAGTGCTCAGCCGCCCGGCAGGAGGTGGAGCCAGCATTGTGGAAGGCAGGCACAGCCCTATTCAGACCCAGGTGCAACTCCTCCCTCCACTCTGGATGCAGATCTTTCTATTCAGCCCTGCGCTGACTCACCCTGTCTCCTGTAGCCACCCGCAGCCCCTGTCACTCAATCTCCAGACAAGGAATACACAACCTAGCAGAGGCAGGCTTGGATAGTTAGGCAAGAAAATACCCACTTTCTAAAAGTGGTATTTTCAAACACAGAATGTTAAAACCAACTTCACTAAAAGATGTATTTTATCATCCTGAGTTCAGGCATACTAAATTCGTTTTTCTACCATGTTCCCGGGGTCAGTTCTGATTATAAGGTGTAATAGTCAGTCTGCCCATTCTGGCCTATGGGGAGCAGGTAGCCTTGCAATAGTGAAAAACGAAAATGGCTGTAATTCACTATTAGGACATGCCACACACACCAGGGCATGTCCTACCTTATACTTACAATGCACCCTGCCCTAGGGCCTACTTTAGGGGTGACCAACATGCAGTAAAGGGAAGGTTTAGGGACTGGTAAGTGGGTGCACTCACCAAGTCGACATGGCAGCCCTAGGCTGCACACAGGCTCTGCAATGGCAGGCCTGAGACACACTTTACAAGCTGCTTCTGTGGGTGGCACAACCCGTGCTGCAAGCCCACCAGCAGCATTGGATTTACAAGCCCTGGGCACACTCAGCGCATGGTACTAGGGACTGACAAGTAAACCAATCATCCAATCATGGAGTCACTAATACATACATCAATTAACGATAGGGAGCACTTGCACTTTGGCACTGATTAGCAGCGGCAAAGTGCCCATGAGCATCTAGTCCAGCAAAAACATATCGGCAACGGTGGAGGCATTACGAAAAAATGGAAGGGAGACCCACGCCAAGGATGCCAGGTCTAACACGTGTCCCCTCCAGCTGAAATGTGGGGAGAACTATCCTACCCCTAGGGAGTTCTCATCGCTAAGGCGGAAAAATCTGGACAGTCCATCAGCATTGGCGTGTTCTGTACCAGGGCGGTGTTCCACCGTAAAGTCCATCCCCTGTAGGGAAATGGACCACCTCAACAGCTTTGGATTCTCACCCCTCATCTGCATCAACCATCTGAGGGGCCTGTGGTCTGTCTGAACCCGGAAGTGAGTCCCAAACAGGTATGGTCTCAGCTTCTTCAGAGCCCAGACCACAGCAAATGCCTCACGCTCAATAGCACTCCATCTCTGTTCCCGGGAAGTAACCTCCTGCTGATGAAGGCTACAGGTTGGTCTAGGCCCTCCTCATTGATCTGTGATAGAACAGCCCCTACACCATGCTCTGAAGCGTCGGTTTGAACAATGAACTCATTGGAGAAGTTGGGTGCCTGGAGCACAGGCGCCGTGCACATGGCAGTCTTCAAGGTGTCAAAAGCTTTTTGACAGGCGTCAGTCCAAATCACTTTCCTGGGCTGCTTCTTGGAAGTCAGCTCTGTCAAGGGGGCAACAATGCTGCCATACCCCTTGACGAATCTCCGGTAATACCCGGTGAGTCCTAGGAAGGCTCTCACCTCTGTCTGGGTCTTGGGGGCTCCCAAGCCAGAATGGTATCAATTTTCGGTTGGAGGGGCGCCACCTGGCCGCTCCCAACCTGGTGTCCCAAGTACACCACAGAACCCTGCCCA